>OX411310.1:59358323-59958323 GCA_948150685.1 Rhaphigaster nebulosa | reverse complement strand
CGTGTCATGCATAAATAAGCTACGCATAAAACATATTGAATTTTAATTTTCCTAACTATATAAGCTAAACAGAGTATAGCAATTGGTCAAACAAACTTTTTTTCCATATTCAACACTATTCGCCACTTTCCGTCCTATAGTATACTTTAATATTATACCGCATACGCCTGTTAAGCAAATCCATTTCCATGGATTTCATCTGGATAAGAGTCTAACTTGGAATCCTCATAAAAGACTGAAAAGACAAGAAAATCTTCGTAGTTTCCGATTACTTTATCAATTAATTACAAAGAATTTTCTTTACAAGTAATAATCACGTCATATTGATGAGATAGAACATTTACTTATTTTATTTATAATACAGTTGTACAAAATTACAATAGACAAATTTAAAAAAAAAAGACATTGTTTACACGTTTTAGGGTTTCTAAAAAAATAGTTATTGACGTTTTCTTTCCGCCGTTGGATTTGCCAACCTAAGGGCTTTTTCACATGGTCCAATAAATATCAGAGTCGGTTCGACACGGATTTAGTTTACGTTGGAAGCATAGTTTCTTTTCACACGGTCAGATGATCATCGGAATCGGATCCTATATGCGCTCCCTTGATTTATCGAATGTTGGTCCGACATCCGATTTTTATTGGACCATGTGAAAACGGCCGTAAGGGCTCTTTCACTTTTCTAACTTCCTTCTAATAATCAGTTATTATTATATTTTATATTTTTCAATAATAATTATATATTTCTTATCCATGATTTCTAATGTTTGAATTTGTTTTTACTCATAATTTGTTTTTGTTTTTTGTGTTTTTTTTTACTATTTATAAATTTGTATTATTCTACATAATTATAGAAGGTTGTCAGGAAAAGAGAGAGAGAGAGAGAAAAAAGAAGAATAAAATAGAGAAAAAGACAGATTTGGAATATAAAACATAATACAAAAATAAATATTGGTGAATGGAAATTTTAAAAATAAAAACATATCTATAATGTGTTTATAGTAGATTGATAAGTATGCATGTGTTTATTTTATTATTGTATTGTGTATTATAATATTATAATTTACCTCAATTAGGAACAATCAATAATAGTGATAAATTGAATAATAGCAAAACAAATAAATAAAATAAACTAAAAATAATGTTGAATATAATAAAATAAATATCTGCTTGTGCTTATAGCGGGTTTGTTTATTTTTATATTTAAATAGATAGGGAAATACTTCAATTTTTTTGTGCTGAATAAGTGATTATTTAGATAGATGAATTTTTTTTTATTAATATGTTTAGTTAGTTAAAAAAAAAAAGTATATTTCTATACTAATGTACTTGAGTAAATTTTCGGACGAATGTAAAAATATTGGGCATATAGTGTTCAGCCTCTAGTGTTAGCTAGAAAAAAAATGTGTTAAACAGTGTTTGATTTCTCAATATATTTAATATTTAGTATAGTATTAATAAATACTTAATCCCACTTATTATTATTCGAAACAAATACTGACGAAATACTTTTAACGATGGCATTTATTAAGTCCATTTTTCATCATCTGATATGATAATATAACTTCCAGATTTACAAAGTAAAAATACGCATTTTCTCTAATTCAGTTAGAATCAATCAACGAATTCATAAGCCATTCATTATGTTAAAAGCGTCTGCTACCTTTAGAGAAATAGACGAAATATCGCGATAAACAATTTAATATGTAATTTTCTTAATTACCTTCCAACTTAAAAATCCTTTCCTGATTGATATCAAAGATCTGAGTTTTAAGGTAATTTGATTAATAAGAAATTTAATAATTTTGTCTTCTGTAAGGGATGAGGGGTCTTTTATAAGTGATTTTTCATATTAAATCATAAACTCTAACTGAAACAGCTTGCACCTTTTACATGTATTAATGATAAGTAAGTTTTTATTTTCTTCTTCTTATTTTTGTAATTTTTACATTTTTTATTATTATTATTTGATTCACTGATTATGAAAGTCAATATATAATAACTGTAAATAAGCAAACAAAATCTTCTGAAAATTGTATCTATCAATCTTGGACAAGATACACAAATCATGGCAAATCATTGTAAACCGTTCGGTAAGGTAAAAAAAGCAAACATTTGCAGAGCAAACACGGGGACAAACAACCTCTTAATTAAGTCGGAATCCGAAACCGAATGTCCTAAGTAGTTTCAAAAATATTTGTTCGACCTCCACAGTCTATCAAATAGTTGAATTTTTCAAGCTTCGTTTAAGGTTGGTTGCATCAAAGATATAATTAGTTTAAACTTGAATTACGTCGTTCGCTAAAGAAATATTTATAGCAATTCATAATATTAAACAAATGAAATTGTAAATATATAAAATAAAATTTATTAAAAAAAATGTTTGGTCAAATACCACACCGACCCTCACTAATATTAAATTTAACCTTAAACTAAGCTACATTAGATGTTATGTATAAGATCATTATATTAGATATTGGATCATATTAGCCAATATTAGATTCAACCTAAAACTAAGACTTTAAATCTGAAATTATTTGGTTATCAGGACCCAAATAAACGCTTAGGTATGATGTCTTGTTTTCTTTTTGATTTAGATAGAAAATCATGTTCTACGCAATTTTGTATACATTTTAATTTTCTTTTTGATCTCTAATAAATAATACGTATTAATAAAATGAATCAAAATCGAAAATATAAAACTCCCTTTAAACTCAGTGCTAGAGGGATTTCGAATTGCTGAATACAACTCTGTCAGATTTTTTATAGCATGAATACTGATTCGAGTTGAAGATATTGAACGCGCTCAGAAATGGGGAGAGGGAAAAAAACTGCTAGATCAACACTATTTTCTAATATCGAAGAGGTGATGGGAAAGGGAGTAGTTAGTGTATTCAACTCAATCAAATATTCGCCATTTTGAAAATATATTTTTAAGATCTTTGTATTCAGTGAAGAAACATCCACATAGTTAAGTTTCAATAGAATAACGACGAATTTCGAATGAATGAAGTTCGGGCGCCATATTAAATTTGAGACACTGAATCAAATCATTGAGATACTGAAATATCATATTCGGATTCACCGGAATGAGTATTGAGTTTCATGCGGCTTGCCTAACATCCTGCTCTTGTAATCAATTTCGTCAGTTTGAATTCTGAATTTCGGGAATGTTCTTTATTCACGATAAAAGTAATAAATATATATTACTATATAAATTAGAAAGGATCTCTGACTGATATCCTACATGTTACTACAGTGATAACAACAAGAAATAATAATATGTTCATATAAATCTAATCAACTCAAAAATTAAAAATAATTTGAAATTCTTTAAAATTGCCGGTGATTCCTATATCTGTGAATTCTTTTTATTTTATGTAATATTTATAAAAAATTCCAATGATCTTGATACTGTAAGAGTGAAAAACAAGTTAAAACCCCATAATTTTAAAATATTCTTTTACTTTTAATTTGGTATTTTCTTATTTTGGTATTTTAAATATATAACTTACTTACTAACAGAAAAGTTATGATACATATATTTATTGAAATAAAAAATGAAGTATGAAATATTTATAAAATGCACTAATTAACAGTAGGCATACATCTACCGAAAATATAATCATGAGCATCACAAAATAGTTGTTCAAAGTTTCATTGAGCCATACTCACTTATCTTAACAACAACAACCACATGCGACTCTGGGAATCACATTTTCAATGTTGTATTAAAATGACAGATCATTTTTCTGAATTAGAGTCAGAAAATTATTGTTATCAATTTTCATTTAATTGAGTCACCGGTTTTATTAATACTCCACTTTTTATATTTAAACACACTACTTATCAATTAATTACAGATTAAATTTAGTATCGAATATTCCGAAAAAAAATTTTAAGTGGTTTTCATCAACGAATTCAATGACTGTTAATTTTTTTTCTAGGTCTCATTAAGGATATAAGGTCTTTTACGGTAAATTTTTAATATTTATTGCTATTAACATTATTTATAGAAAATATCACAGGCCCGGTTTTGAGATGTCAGACTGTGGTTCTGCACAGTTCAAATAAACTGCTCAAACCAATTAGACGAATCTTTGAATAATAGAAGTCAGAGCAGTAACTTTGCTGTAAACATAAAAAGGAAATTTTTCATCAATTTGATCCAATGGCCTTCTTTATAAGTCTACTCTTATTAACTTTTTAATGTCACATTCAATGGTTTTATGCTCACAGACTAAATCAATTATCATCCTTTGTTATGAGCAAATAAAAAAGCTTTGGAGACGATTTAGTACATCTTTTATATGCCACTAAAATCTAGAGCCATAAGAATTTTAGCTCTTGATAATAAAGTAAAAACAAAACATTATTTATACTTTGCTGAATCTACATCACATCAACCAGGACATGAAACCCATCGTCTCTCATTTAAAAAAAAAAAAAAATTATTTGTTCCATTTGCCTTTCTTATTAACCATGATAAGAATATAATATTTTCATTTGATATTTTAAATACTTATCGAGATATTAATTTTTAATAATATATAAAAAATAATTTTGCGATATTGTAGCGTTGGTGGCATTGCTTATGAAAAAATTTCATCGTATTACAATGATTTTTTTCACAATGATGTTCACAAGAACCTGCACAATAAGTCAAACATGCATTTACCAACATATACATTAAAAGATGCAGCTCACAGAACTTCGTAAATATTTTGAAGAAAAAAATATAAAATTTTAAAATAAGATTTAAGAAAAAAATTAAAAAGAAAATTGGCTTTTGGTTTTTTTATTACCAGGACATTGGGCAAAAATGTTATTCGTACAATTAGTTTTTCGGGAAAAATATGTTTAGTAAATAATTGTACTTATTATCCAACTGATGATTATGATAATAAACAAATTTCCAAATAAATTTTTACAAGCATAGGACAAACTTTATTACAACAACCTTGAAGTTGAAACTTACAACAAACTTTGAAAATTTATCGTGCAAATACATTATTTATATTTAAACAGTTTTTATGATAACTTGCTAGTTTGCTATCAGCTAATGGTTTTCATTTAAGGCATAACGCCTTATTCAAATACCAACATAAAATGAGCCAAATATGCAGTATTGAAAGATGATTCTACCAAAAAGGGTCGCTTATCAAAATAATCAAGTTTTACCATCAAAACTAAAAATTTTCAACAAATGTTCAGTTACCAACATATCGGAAGAATGTTAGGAGAGTCTTAGCCGGAGCCGATTCCTCACAGTTGGAAGGAGGAGAGGTAATATGCTTTAACCATATTATGATGTGTGGTGTGTTCCATAAGTTTGCGAATATTTTCGGCTGCTTTTCGCACGATGTAACGCCATCACGCATTTTTACCAAGCGTTTTCTTTCCCTGTGGTTCACCAGTCCGCTAATCCGGTTTTAAAGTTTTTAATTATATATTGTACGAACGAGGCAATCCCAAAATTTTTCCAATGCTTTGCAGTCAGAAATTAAATGTTTTGATTTACGACCCATTTTGGAGGAGTTATCTTTCAATATTGCACATTCGTCTCATTTTGTGTTAGTATTTGAATAAGTGATTAGGCATTCAATGAAAACCATGAGCTGATAATTAACTAACAAGTTATTATCATCACAACCGTTGATGTATGAATAATTTTATTCCACTATACATTTTCAGATTATGTTGTTAATTGATTTGTAAGGGTTTATAATTTCCTCTACTTGTAAAAATTATTGCGGAAGTGGTTTATTAACATAATCAGCAGTTAATTTATGTTCGGAAATATCGAATTTTCATTTTTTTTTACTTTCGTATTCTCCTTATGGACAAGGAATTTAAATATAGATCTCTTCAGAAATCAACTGTAACACATGATTTACAAAATAGATTCTATATAATAATCTACTCAAAGTAATTGCTTCAGGTCATTATTTTAATAAGATATTATTATTCTCGACTTCAAATTAATAATTTTCAGCCATATATATCAGCTAGAAACATTTGAAATCCAGCAAAGAAAAAACATGCGAATGCATAAAATGAACACGATAGAAAAAAAAAGTAACGAAGAGCTTAGAATTTCAGATTATAAAAAATTAAATCCAGGTTATAAATACGAAAGGCTAGAGGATCCAATCAGGGATATGAACTAAGGGTTGTAAAAAAAAAGAAAGAAATAAAGCCTAAAAAAGGCGAAAGCCAAATTAAAGGTCTATCCTTTTTCCATCACACACTCTTACCAAGACTCAGAATTCTAATAGCAAGGAAATCAGGAGAAATAGAAATAATCCACATTTTACGTGAAATTAAACGAACCAATCGTTAATTTTAATTATCTAATAGCACTTAAATGGTTATTTTACCAATTAATCCGATGTTGGAACTGGATGTTGATTTATTTAATACACAAACGCTTTGGCCTTCGTTACTTTCGTACTTCCAAAACTATCTTTCTATTTTATATAATTTTATTTATTTATGTAATATGGATGCTTTACGCTCGTAGTAAACAGTGAATTAGCATTTTCCTCAAAAACAGTAAATAAAGACTGTTAGATGTTAAGTTAGAATAAGTAAATTTTAGTTTTAAATTTATAAAAAATCTCAGAAATAAATTTGTACAGCATAACATAAAATATTTCATAAGCCTAAAATTTTGTTTTTGTACAGCGTAGGGCCTCGCTATCAGACAGGTGTTAGGCTCTACCATGTGAACTACATTTGTCTGTATTTTATGGTTCTATTATTCAGTTTTT
The DNA here is from genome assembly GCA_948150685.1 of Rhaphigaster nebulosa. NCBI lineage: Eukaryota > Metazoa > Arthropoda > Insecta > Hemiptera > Pentatomidae > Rhaphigaster > Rhaphigaster nebulosa. Next base: position 59,951,550 of record OX411310.1, on the reverse strand, counting down.
GTATTTCGCGAGGGACCTCTCGGATAATATTCAAGAAGAACTATAATTTCGTCCGTAATGTATGGGCGATTTTTTAAATTGTCTATGTCGAGGGGCCCTGGGCGGTCACCATGTAGTCTCCCTCTCCGGATCCGTTACTGCATATTGTGTAGAATAACGTAAATACGTAGCTTAGATTTTTTGTTCAGATCATACAATTCAATAACTAAGGAATCTCACTATCGGATAGCTGAGGAACAATTGAAACTAAACACGCATTTAAAATAACAAATATTAGACGTCTCCCTCTCTCTCTTTCTCTCTCCCTCTCACTCTCTCTCTCTCACTTTCTCTCTCTCTCACTCTCTCTCTCTCTCTCTCTCTCTCTCACTCTCTCTCTCTCTCTCTCTCTCTCTCTCTCTCTCTCTCTCTCTCTCGTAAAAAACATATGGAAATAAAGCAATAGCCTGTAACAACTGGGCTATATCCTACTCAGCGCAAAGGGAATATATTATGTTTAAAATAACATTATTTTTGGTAGCTTTTTATACCAGCTAGATATTTTTGTTCACATTCTTCCGTCCTACACCAGCCTAGGGTTTGTAGATATGTTGATGGAGCTAGAATTGAATCTAGAAAGCTAGATTGAGGGATTTAGAAGAAAGGTGACCTTCGTGATAACAGAGCGATTTTGGAATTAAATTGTAGTTTGCTTAGGGAAGCTTATCTGTTAGTATTTTATTAAATTAAGACAAAGAAACTCAGAGAGACTGCCCCGGTGGAAGGGGTTCCTCTACGCTGAGAGGCACGAAGAGGAAGGAAAAGGAGAAGAAGAAGACAAAGAAAAGAATGGCAAGAAGATTGTAGCTGTGTATCAGGGCGTTATTATCATTACTAGGAATGCCAAATTTGCTGACAAGAGACTACTCCGGATTACTTATTCGAGATGGATAGACAGAATAAAAAAATGTATTGGAAATACTTAGTTCTTGATAGACAGAATCTGGTCGAGGTGTCAAAATGGCAAAAAACATAAACATGTTATGCATAAAGGATGCTGTAGTGTACCATACATTCCTCTCTTTCGTGATGTGGGAACCGTTTCAGTCAAATATAATTTCCAGAAGATAGCTGTTTCAAAACCCGGAGTACATCTGATGACAAAGTTGCGCGAGGCAAAACAAGCGACAAGCGAATTAGCAAAGCTGGGAGGCTAAGCCTGTTTCGCAATATAATCCTGCCGTGTAAATTAATGCTGGTAGGGGAGGGGGACCATCGCTCAAACGAAAACGTAATTATGGTTCGGGCTCAGCCACAGAGCTATACTATCTCGCAACAGCTGCTCATCCACCAGCCTGCATTCTCTTTATGCTCATCATTCTTAGCACAGTTCTTTTATTTTCGACACACGGAAACTTAGTTGGAAATTTGCAAATATAGGAAAAGGCGCATCTAATATTACATGCTTCTTTAAAGGCCTGGTATCTCTGGGTCATCAACAACAGTGGTTCATCATTGGAGTTTATCATAATGGTTTGGAAATTCAAGGTTAATAGAAAAAGAATATCCTAAGTGCAGTGGACCCTTATGTCCTTATTCGATGTCAACTCACCCATAGCGTACACATATAAATATCAGTACGCCCAACTCAAACTACAACTGTCTTAATTTGAGGAAAGTATGTTTTGTTATTTTTCTTGTCTATGCCTATTTATTTAAAATTCTCCTTTCCGATCTATATTATTCTACACTCATTAAAGAAATTTTTTTTTTGAAAAATGTGACCGGTGAACTAACATCTGAAACGTTATGGCAGATTTTTGATCCTTTTCAAAACTAATGATATCTTGCCATTCTTTTTTTATTAAATTGAACCTCGTAAAAACAGAAAAGAATTAAACTGAAGAAAATTACTAAGAATTGTGTGGCATATAGACGTTTTATATGCTGTACTTGGATGAGGACAGTGATGCATACCTTTATATAAAGGGTTCAAAAATAAAACCAAAAAAATAATTAATTCATTTGAAATTTGTGATTCAAGTAAAACTAATAAAGTTTCATAAATATCAACGATTTACTTGCACGTTGGATGGACTACAGAGTCCCTATGGCAAACTCTAATTATGACACTATCGTGCCTTAATGTAGAGCCTACCGTTTTTCTTAGGAGAAAAAATTGTGTGTAGAGCAGCCCAATTTTTTCAAAAATTGCAGTCCATATAGGTTTGGAATTTACCACCACAATTGCTTGGCTTCAAATTATAAAATGAAATAAGATATGAAATAATATTATTTATTACATTTTATAAGCCCTACTTGAATATTTGTTTGGTTAGAATATCAGTATAAATGAAAGTTTTTATCATAGATTTCAAATAAACCACTTTAATGTTTTTTTAAGTTTCAGTTTCGATCCATTTGTTTACCACTGCCCTCATTTGGGTAAGGCGCTGTAGGGAGAGGAGGGGGTCGGTAGTTTTTATAGATAATAAATTGTGATGAGTGTTAATCATTCAGAGCCTATAGAACACAAAACTGATGAAAAAATATTTTTTTCTAAAAAAAAAAATAAGTCGGTAAAAACAGATTAATGGTAATGAAATAGATATCAATGCGAACTACAATTATAATCCAAAATGTTTGCACCAAAAACCATTCCGATATTTTTAAGTAAACCCCCGAGGAAATTGGTAGAATTCGACCACCTCCCGGTCATCCCAATTTTCAAGCGGGCATTGTAAAGATAAAAATAAAACAGGAAGTATTGAATGCACAGTCAAACGATATTAAGATCTATTTTTCCATCACAAATTAGCATGCTAAAATAGTACAATTACAATAGTGGCAGTTAGTTGTGACTGTTTTGTAAAAAGATAAGAATTCTTCCCTTCCCTCTGCGATTTTATAATTTCCTTTTAAGATTTTTATTTATTCAGAGGACTCACTGAATGAATGGAAAGATCAAAAAAAGATTTTTCAGAATCTATTTTACTCTGTTACCGAACATACAAAAGAAATCCATAAATTATGTTGGAGTAATTGAATCTGTCATTTCAGAAACAACACGTATCGTTTTTACCGATTTTGAGTAGAGAGTTTCCTTATCATTTTGTCGGAACATCTAATGATATTTATATTTCTTAAACTTGTTATAGACACTCCTACATATTGATTTTTCACAACATATATATTTTGAAGATTTTTAGCTTTTAAAGTTTTAGTGATACTTTTTTTTTGCGTGAAATCGTGAATCGTGAAAATGTCACACGTGTCGTTTCTGAGATAATCGATTTAATTGATATATTATTTCGTCATAACATGAAACAATCTTTTTAACGAAAGATTATCTATCATAGGACTAAATAACACGTTTCAAAAAATAAGTTACAAATTATAGAGGTTACCCGTGAATTAATAAATGGAGAAAATGCATGGTAAATTATGGGTCTACAAACCATAGTTTGCAATGAAAGAAATTCACTAATTCTTCTGTTCATGGATGGTATAGAAATTCCCTTTTACAAAACACAATTACTTTTTAGCGACTTATTTATAGGATTTAAATACAACCGATTTAAAATATAATTATTTATATCAGGATTATTTACAACCATTGACACTGAGTACTTTTAACTATATGTCATGATAAAATCAATACTTAGAATTTATTATATAATAAGAATATATTCGATTTGATCCAATATAAAGAGAGGAAGGTAGAACATTATGCTACAGAACTTGTCTGATTGTAACCATGGTGTCCTCTCTACCACGATTGTAGATAGAGCAGCGCTGACTGGTTCAAGAGGCCCCCTGGCAACTCTATTGTCTAGTTATGATCAAGAAGTGCAATTTTTTTTTTAAATAGTGAAAATAAATTAAGATTTGGAATAATATTATTTTTATCAGGAAAGTATATACTTTGATTAAAAAAAAATTTTTTTATTAATACATCTTAAGTAAATGTATTCAATTTATTCATCCCTTGATTTGGCTAGATAAGTATAAAATTGGATAATACAGTTAACAATCAAATTGAAAATAAATACGATACTTTTTCATTTTATATATATATATATATATATATATATATATATATATATATATATATATATATATATATATAATTTGTTTGTGTTTCAATACATCAAAAGAATATGGACGATTAGAACCACCACATTCTTATTTCAGCCTGTAAACATTCGACTTATCATCGTCTTCAGGAGTGATGAATTACTTTCAGAACATTTTCCGTTGCTTCTTTTCCTGTTTATATATAAATAAAAATTTAAAATAAAAAATAAATAATAAATAAAAATTAATTTATGAATAAGTATGTATAAATAAATAAATGTTTAAAAATAAATCCACAAGCTTGATAAGTAGCATAGGTGGTAAAGAGAAATGAGCTGGAATTCAGATCACGCAATGCAGCTTATTTAATATCAAAAGGTATAAAATAATGAAGAACAAATTACACACTCAAAAAGTGTGGAGAAGTAGCGAATAACGGAACTTTAAATCAGACGAAGTGCTTAGTTTTGTTTACAACTTTTACAATTCGTCAGAAACTCAAATATAATATAGGAACTTCGACAAATATCTAATAAATCAGTGAAATAGAATTAAGTATGATGAATTAAAGCAATACGTAAAAGTAAGAAGTTTCAAGACGAAATTGAATCCATTGTTGTTGTTTGTTTTTTATTCACCTGATGCAGTTATGAATCAGAATATCCAAATAAAATTATTCATCAAAAGAATCTACTTATATATAGACATATTGTTTCTAATCGAAAATCGGAACAAGATCCGTGGGCCTTACTATACATAAAATAAAATTAGTTGATAACTAATTGTCTTAAAACTGGTTCAAAAAATCAACTTATTCTCTCATATCTAACAATTATGTACAAAACATTGTGATATTATAAAAAAACATAATGTTTCGTATTGTACCTTTATTCTATGACGGGTGCTATATATTACAAAATGAATTTCGTTCGATCAGGATTTGGCGGAGATATATAAGCTATATCAAAAGAGTTACTTTTGAGGTCTTGAGAACCTACAAACAAATTTTGTGAGCTCGAAAAATCCTTTTCGCCCGTTTACCTTAATGGACAAAATTCTTCTAAAGCCGGATGAAAATTATTATGTGTTGATAGAATAGATACTGACTATTTCGTACGTTCGTAATACGGCACCGGCCCTATTAGTCCCACCTGAAACAAATTTCGACTAGAGCGCGCTGACTACTATAAACATATTTTTCTGTACCTTCTGCCATCTTGAGGAATGTTGGATAACCGTTTTGAACCGAAAATTCCGCCTCGTAGATAGCAAGGACAAATACTGCCACAGATAAATACTGAAGAATAACTGCTATAACTGTTGAGGGGCATCATCGCTTGCTAAATCTTTATGAAATCGTGGTTGATTGATATAATTTGAAAATTAAAACTAGTTATGGTAAAATAAGGTCCGTGATACTAATACAATAAGGCCTTGGCCCCACCTGGTGGGAGCAGATTATTGAAATTCGGGCAGATTCCATTAGAGGCAGAGACCGGGTAATTGCCTATAAAGGCTGTTAAATCTGATATAGAACAAAAGGAAGCAGCGATCCGATTAACAAGTCTCTTTGATCAAATGATTCGCCCGCGTCCATCAGCCTCCTCGATGATTGGAATTAATCACTCAACTCCTACCTTCCTCGGACGGCACTATCTCCTTGTTCAGCCAGTCTGAGGGATGTCAATTAAATGAAAATTTTAGAAATACAAACTCAATAATTTAATAAAAAATAAAAACCTCGACTACAGAAATAACTTTTATATCTTAAAACTCTAATAAATTTCCCTTCTTAAGGGACGGAATGTACTAGCATATCTACTTGAGCGCATTGGTGGGTTGTTAGTAAAGTAGACGCCCAAGAATATTGAAATTTGATGTTGTAGTCGGGTACCTCCTATGCTCAGACGAAAATAAAGACTCTTCTTTACTCTATACATTAATTTACTCTCTGTATGTATACATGGGTAGACGTTAGGAGCTTTCTGTATTTTGATACGCACAGTTGAATGGAACGGAATGTACTTGCAAGGGCCACTATTGTGTAGTCACCCAATTACTACACGAAGGTTCATTATTCATCTTCACTAACAACCCACTAATACGCTTATGAATATATACAAGTAAATACTTGTCCCATAGGACGAATTGCGTTGTAAGATATATAAGTAATTTCCGTATTCGGGATTTTCATTTGTTATTCATTTATATTTTATTTTAACGATTTCAGATTTTATAAGTATTGGCTGTTTATAATTGATTACCATAAGATCATGAACTTACAAATGATATAATAAGGAACGCCAACGAAAATCCGAATATGCATAACATATAATGAAATATTAGATTTTTTCAGAACATTCAGGGGAATGTACTGAATAATTTGAGCCATCAAACTTAAAAATCAGTCCTGCAATTCGCTCAAAAAATCATTAGATACCATCGAACAGACAGATTAAACACATCTAATAATACATTTCTTCAGTATTATGAGCTCAAAATAGTATCACAACGAACAATTTGAGCCATTAAACTTGAAAATAGGTTGAGCCGTTCACTCATAAAATCGTTAAATACCAACTAACGGTCAAGCTGAGCACATTATCCTCTTTGTGGCTTCGCCGCATTAGGGTAAAAACACCTACTACTACCAACTATAAAAAACTAAATGAGTTGATACGATTGTAAGTCGTCCTGTATATGTTGACTTCACCCAATTTTATTCCATAAGCATAGCTTGGAACTTAGATATGTTCCATTTCAAAGATGTCAGTCAGTGTCAGACCAGTGTGCTAGAATGACATTGCTCTCACTCTGCCTTATAGAACCTGTTGCATGTATCTATGCGCCCTAACTACTTGAGTTATAATTACTAGGGTAGTTATAAATCTAGTGGTTAGGCTTACACATTTCAATTATGTGCAATTGTAATCCTACTAACAAGGAGAGGATCCCACACGTATCTCCTAGATCTTGATCAAACTCGTTTAGGTGAATTTGGACGTTAAAATATTGGACCGTTCCCGAGATTATCCGCCAACGCGTCACAAGAGTCCAGTTTGCATGTGCAAAACATTATTTTATATCTCTGGTTCTGATGATGGTAGAAAATTAGGTTAGCACCAACCTATTGTTAAGCGGAAGAAAAAAAATAGTATCAAGCTTAGTAAGAATACTAAAAACTCCTTAAAAATAGTGATTTTGAGAGAAAAACGTCAATTTTCTCAAAATTCGAGCTCATATTTGGATATCACGCCACAAAAAACAAAACAATTTATTTCAAAATTTTATGAAAATCGAAAAACAAATGATTTACATGTTTCTTCTAGATCACATGTACAGTGTAGGAGCCTGAAATTTAAGATAAATTTGCACCATAATGTAAGATAAATAAAAAAAAAAATTGGACATTTTATAGGATCCATAGAAATTCGTTTTGGGGATCAAAAACGACAATCTTCTTATTTTTTTTTTTTATTTAAACGGGTTTCTCAGAATAAAATGTAGCTCCGTAAACATATTTCATATACTTTATATTATAATTTATAAACAGTTCATATTATTTATATTATAAACAGTTATACTGGTTATTATATTTTATTCTACGATTTCTAACAATAATTTTGAAATGTATGAAAAAAAAATGAAATAAATAAATTAAAAAAATATAGAAAATTAAAAAAATATGCTTAAAAACATTTGTTAGTAAAGAGGGGGGAGGAGGAAAGAAGGAAAAATATTTACTTACAAAACAATTCAAACAAGGAAATATTGAAAAAGTTTAATTTTGATAAAATAATAAATCTTACAATTAGATATGTCTGTATTATGTTTCGGCATTTTCATTTGTCATTGTTTTTTTATTACAAATATGATATTTACAAAAAAAATGGGAAACAAATACTAAGTTTTTGATCCCTCACCCCTTGTAAGTTAATATTAATTAAATAGAATAAAAAATTTTACTACATTAAGAAATTACCAAGTTAGGTTCACTTAACTTAAAAATGAATAATATAAACGAGAAAACATAAATAGAAGGCAAGAGTAGTACAGAATACAATTAGAGTTCATAGTTAGGTAACCCTTTCCGCATTGGTGTTCCGTTCCAAACATAAAGTGATGAATCCATTACATTACAACTCTAGTCGTTGCAGGGCTATGAATCATGGGTGATGGCTGGGTGTAAAACGCTGTTGTAAATACATATTTTTATTGTTCTTAGGCACGCCACTGAACTAATAGGACAACGCAGGAGCGTGTTTTCCAGAAAGGAGATATTATTTTCATAATATTTCAGTATTAGTCAATTAACAGTTCAGTCGTTAAAAATAAATTCTTGAATATTTTATGAATACATTTGTCATAGCTTCAAGCATCTTCAGGTATTGTTTATTGTTAATAGAATTAAAGGTAGAATCAGTAGTTTCTGGATAAAATATGTGGTATCATATATTAACAATAATGCATACGTAGTTATAACTAATTAGAATATTTAACTTTCAATAAAGTATGGTTAACACACATACGTGTTATAGCTTATATATACAGGTATATATATATATATATATATATATATATATATATATATATATATATATATATATATATATTTCAGAAGAGAATTTCGCCAAAGCTGCGGGAGTTACACAAGACAATCGCGTTAGAGTATCAAAATATCTCTCACCTCAACTTATTAATAGTTAAATATAATTATTGAGTTAAATCAATAATAACAATCTTATTGTATTACTATTGCACGACGGTTGAATGCGAATCAATAAACAATCTTTAAAAGATATATTATTTATAGATATATTAATATTATTATACAGTATTGGGAAAAAATCGTTGATACTGGTTATACATTGGTCACTAAGAATAGTACATAGTCCTGACTAATCGTCGTTCACCTGTTACTATAACAGTAAAGATGAAAAATAACTTTTATAGACAATTAATTGATTGACGCTTTTCATGTCAAAGAGACTACAAATCCTAAATTCTCAATTAACGGAACACGGGGTTTAGTAAGGTTGCCTTCACGTCTAAAGAGAATGCCAAATGACTAAGTAAAGCTTAACAGATTTTCAGAAGAGAATTTCGCCAAAGCTGCGGGAGTTACACAAGACAATCGCGTTAGAGTATCAAAATATCTCTCACCTCAACTTATTAATAGTTAAATATAATTATTGAGTTAAATCAATAATAACAATCTTATTGTATTACTATTGCACGACGGTTGAATGCGAATCAATAAACAATCTTTAAATAACATTGTAACGTATCTCCTTAATTACTTATTATTATTAATTTTTGTTTACTTAATTTCTTATATAAAACCTTACGTTTAGAAACTTATTAAAAAATCCAACAGCTTTATTGATAACACTTATAAAGAATCAAAAGTAATAAATTGAAAAAGCGAGCGCTTCGATTGTTCTAAATTATCTTCAACATTATAAAACCTCAAAATGGGCAAAAGGCATCTATATAACCATTCAACAGTCATAATGCACCAATCAGCATTCAGTTCGTCTCAAAGCAGAGCACATATTGAAATATTATATGTATAAAATCGTTTGAAAATAACAAATTTGTAACCATATTTCTTGTGAAATGTTTGCGCGAGTTAAGCTCTGAAGTGAATTTCCAACATTTTCACTCAGAAGAGAAATGATTTATTAAAAATCAGTGCTGCTCAATTATATTGGGTTGCTATAATACACAGCATACTGATCAATCCATAGTGGATAAAATATTTATATATACACAATTTTACATTTATTTCTTCTTTTTTTTTCCATTCATACACATATTTCATAGACTATTCGTCTGTATTCGATTACACACCATTTTCTTTTTCTTTTTCTATCCCTTATTTATTTTCATCCATCCAACTACTTTCTCACCTCTCCATAATTCTCCCTTCCAGTTAACAATCAACCCCTTCTTAATCCAGTATATAAACTCTAGACAATTTGAAAATTTATGAAACTAATCAACCACCAATGTCCGAACGCACACATATATAGATCAACAGTACAGGAAAATAAATAAATATATATATACATATACAAACAATCCCAAATGATAAATAGACCCATCTACCTACCATGCAGATGATGGTGGATAATCCCCAGGGAGTCCAGAATAATGTTTTCGGTCAACACCGCAATATCCCCAGCATTAGCACCTAGGTCTTCCAAAAAGCTCTCCGTTCTATTCGGTATTGTTCCGCGAGACCCAAACCAGAGGCCTCTCACGGTGAACTCTCTCTCTCCGAAGGTCTCGCGGAATTTTTCTTTTAGGAAAGGGATACATTTATCATAGATGTCTTTTTTTTCCCTTTCCACTCCACCTGCTTGATCAGAATCATTTCCCTCAAATCTTACGGTCGGATCCAGGACCAATGCTGTCTTTCCAGTCCCGGTTTAAAAAAAAAATTATTTATATTTTGATTACTGGGGGTTCATCGTACAACGGCTTTTCCTACTTGGTAATAACGTAAAAAAAAAAAAAATCGGAAAAATCAAGAAAAAGATTTTGTAGTGCTTTACTCTCGTGAAATAAAAGGGTTTTCTATTTTTTGTACCTAGAGAAAAAAGCAAACAAAAAAAAAACGGTAAAACTTCCAAACCAAGACAGATTTTATATTCTTTGTCACTGAAATAACACATATAGGACTACTTTTCATGAACGTGAATATTTCGTTTTCTTTTTTTTTCCACATTTCAGAAGTGACAGTTTAGTATAAAATGATCCAATTTACCAAAATATAACCATAGTCCAAGGCTATGATTCACACATCTTATGTAGCATGCAAAGTCGAATAGAATGGACATACCTTAAGGCTCACTTAGCTTGCAGCAACAATTGCCCTGATATGCTGTTTAAGAGGGACAGGACCTGCACCTATCGAGTTGATAGTCTTTAAGGTAGCAAGAAAAGAGCAAAAATTGCAAAAAGCAGTCCGATATTGTCACAACGTAACTCTCATTGTTATAATTTTTAATAAATTAAGGCCTTTCTAAACACAAAACTGTTGACTGAATTTGTTAGTTGAGGAATATGTATGGAATATTTGTTGGATATTACAGTTAATATTTTCGTAAAACGTCTGAGAGCAGTCCCGGTGAATGTGACCTTGTAAGGTAAGTGGTATATCGTAAGCTCTTTAAGTAGTACTTACTTAATAATTGATTCACCAAGATGGCCGGGCAATACTTTTAAGTATGACCATTTTTGTAGAAAATTTAATGTACCTACTTCAATTTAATTGTTCTTTAATTTTATCAAACGTTATCAATAAAGTATAAAATCTATTTTTCAACAAATTCAATAATTTTGGAGGTATAAGTGAAAAACCAAATGATGCATGTGGGTTTTACCCCTTTCCTCTCTTCACAACTGAAACCGAAGCACAAACCCGTGGAAATTTTAAGAACATAAAGTATTGGTGGTTTTGAACAATATAAAATAGTTCACTGCATAATTTTTTAAATGTTAGGGTCGTGTCTTATTTGACAGGACTGTTGAATGGTTATATAGATGCCTTTTGCCCATTTTGAGGTTTTATATTGTTGAAGATAATTTAGAACAATCGAAGCGCTCGCTTTTTCAATTTATTACTTTTGATTCTTTATAAGTGTTATCAATAAAGCTGTTGGATTTTTTAATAAGTTTCTAAACGTAAGGTTTTATATAAGAAATTAAGTAAACAAAAATTAATAATAATAAGTAATTAAGGAGATACGTTACAATGTTATTTAAAGATTGTTTATTGATTCGCATTCAACCGTCGTGCAATAGTAATACAATAAGATTGTTATTATTGATTTAACTCAATAATTATATTTAACTATTAATAAGTTGAGCTGAGAGATGTTTTGATACTGTAACGCGATTGTCTTGTGTAACTCCTGCAGCTTTGGCGAAATTCTCTTCTGAAAATCTGTTAAGCTTTACTTAGTCATTTGGCATTCTCTTTAGACGTGAAGGCAACCTTACTAAACCTCTTGTTCCGTTAACTGAGAATTTAGGATTTGTAGTCTCTTTGACATGAAAAGCGTCAATCAATTAATTGTCTATAAAAGTTATTTTTCATCTTTACTGTTATAGTAATAGGTTTCAAATCGTGAACGACGATTAGTCAGGACTAGGTATTATTCTTAGTGACCAATGTATAACCAGTATCAACGATTTTTTCCCAATACTGTATAATAATATTAATATGTCTATAAATAATATATCTTTGTCGAGTGACTTTTTAAAATATATAACGGAAACCTTATAAATGCATTATAAGAGATTAAGAGGGAATAAATAGTTTGGAGGGAATGAATATGACGAATCATTGGCATGTCTTGATATTGCCTCAAAAATGTTAGAAAATTGTTTGTTATAAAAACCAATTCGTTTGGAAAAATAGTCTGTGAAACTACATCAGATTATTGTATGTAATATCTCAATGGATTATGTATGGATTATGTATTTAATATCTCAACAGAGTACATATTGCAAAAAAAATGTAAGGCTCCTCGATTAAAATTTTGTTACAACGCACTACACAAAAATATCATTTCCGCAGCAGAGTTTTCGTTCATACAGTCGTGTGTACAGTTCAGTACAGTCGTGTCCCTGCGCAAATTGCACATGTTCTCGAACAATGCAATCCACTTTTTCGGCATGCGTAACTACTCATGAAATTGTCTCTACAACTACAAAAGATGAAAGAGAGCAACGCAGCAGGTGCAACCCTTGCTAGGGTGTCCTTTATGACACTGCTGCAGTTGAAGATAAACTCTCAGAGAATGGAGTTGGACTGCTGCTGTTTTGGGGGAATGTACAGCCAGATTATATTGTATTTGAAATTTCCTTCAACTACGTTTGGCGTGGTTGGTCTAATTTGAATATACTTTGGGAATCAAAGATAGCAAGAAAAAAACTCATTCTAGGGCCATTTTACCTTTTCGGTAAATAGCCAAAATGATGTCAATCCCAATAAAGAAATACACTGAAGAGCAAGGCATCCTTCATAGCCCCGATTTAATTTTGCATTTTCCTTAGGCAATACAATTTTCATTTAATTGTGGGGTAGAGCCAATGCAATTAAGAGGACTAGCAAATCAGAATTGTCACCAATTGAAACAGTGTTTTTTTTTTCCTTCTTCCACTTCGCACAGTATTGTTGGCACAATCGATCTGTCAACATCTTCATCCGTCTGAATCACATGATACTCTGCTTCCACGTAGTGCGTTGTCGAGAGAAAAGTTAATTGCATTTTATTTACACTATTCGAAAGAAAATCACCTGAATGTTTTTTTTTTTCAAATTGTACACGCACATGTGGAGCTGAGGTATATCTTCTTATCTGATTTTACATCTTTTGTGTTGAACGAGTGGCCATTGGGAGCCATCAAACACCACAATACATTTTCCATAGAATGCAAGAAAATAGCTGGTATACTGGTCACGTATAACTTTAAATGCTGCTTGACATTGCCGAACGATTCAGTGGAAATGTCCTCCATCTAGTACTCTAGAGCGAGGAATATTTTTCTGTAGTTGCAAGAACTTTGGCCAGGCAGAATACATATCTCCCTTCTATAGCAACAAAATCAGTCACACATTTAAGTTTATGTATCACTTCTCGACCCTATCTGTAAAGTCTGTTTGTAGCACATTCATCGATTGTATTAATGAATTTTAGTGTTCATTCCTCACATACTTATTTAGTATGGATTCCTACTCTCTATATTGCTTTACACATAAAAAAAATTGAATGGCTCTAACCTCCTTCATTTATTATATTGAAGAAAGAGGCTTGGGTTTCTTGTATATTCTTTGCGACAATATCGGAATTTTAAATAACCGTAAGTGTCACTTTATATAAACTTTTATTCAATTTTCTTGAAAATGACTCTAACGATTTTGCTGAGGTACTTGAAGTCTTCTTCTTAAAGCCCTTTAACTTTTCATAAATGTAGTACATCACTGAGAAAATGCAAGGAAAAAGTTTTGACGAAAAGAAAAGTTTATTTGCGCATAACTCAAAAATTATGTATTTTATGGTAAATTATGCATAGAACTATATAAATGTCAATAAAATTCTCTAAAAAACAACAAAAAAACTTTTCAAAATCGAACTAGTGTTAGCGAAGATACAGCGTATCAAAAGACTACAAGACTAGGTCTTAGATGGAAAGCCGGATATCCGAAAGCAGGAGGGAATCAAACGAACCTCCTCCTGCCACGTCCCCATCCTGTTCTCTACAATACTCTCCGTAATAAGTAAATAATTCAATGTAATAACATAAAAGTAGAAATTATTAGCATAATAATTTATACTTTTATATTATGTAATGAAAACTAAGTGTTTCCATGGAAACAAAATGGAAACTTTTAAAATTTAACTTTTAAATCAGAAAAACTGAAAAATAAATAAAATAATTTAAAAGAGTCCACACAAACACTACTTGAAATATTTTCAGCAGCATGTACTTCTCTCATAAAAGTACAATTAATTAGTTTTTTAAAGTAATGTATATATATATATATATATATATATATATATATATATATATATATATATATATATACACATACATAGTGCACATACTTTTATACAGTTATACTGGAATTATTTACAAAAACTATTTTATTGCACTTGCCAGAGAGGACGAGAAAAAGTACATGCTGTTGCAAATATTTCAAATAGTGTATATGTGAGCCATTTAAAATTATTTTAAATAATCGAATATTATTATAGGCTGGTAAGGGAAAGTTGTACGAAGCGCGCACCGCGCCAGCCTTTTTTTGTATAACCAACAATTATCATACAATTTCGAGGCAATATCAAAGCATGCCGATGGTTAGACATATTTTCCATCTCCGTATTTTAAAAACTACTGGTTTTAGAAGGAAAAGTTATGTAACTAAGATTCAAAATTTAATGAAATTCAATTTTTTATAGAATCTATTTTTCATCAAACCCAATAATTTTCGAGTTATGGGGAAAAACTGATGAAACATGATTTTTTTTACCACTTTCTCCTTCAAACCCGACTCACAAACCCGTGGGACTGAATGTGCTACAACAATAGAAAACATGTCGCTTCTTTATTTTTAGAATGTTTGGTTTTCGCATTTTATTGTGGTCTAATCTGACTGGACTACAAGAATGGGAAGATTCCAAATACAAAGCCTTAAATCCCTGAAATATCATTAAATAACTAACCAGTCAATGTTTCGTCAATTCAGGCATCATCTAGACAGAAAAAGACAAGATGAAATTAATGTAGACCAAAGACAGCACATCTCACATCAATAGTCCAAAAATTACTAACGATAAACAGCATATCGCATCAAGACAACCTAACACATATTCTTATTTAATGTTAAGAATTAATATATTTAAATATGTAACATACGAATAAATAAAATATTAGTTTTATTAAAATCTAGAATGAAGAACTACATTAATGGCTATAAAAGTAAAAATAAAAATAAATCTATTGTACATGAAGAACAAACCAGGGAGGAAGCTATTAAACTAAGGAACTGTTTGATAATGTTAGCAAAACAACTTGCTCAACACATTCAGTTGAGAAGAGAAACTATTATTCCTTTAGCATCATCATCAATTGAAGAAACATTGAACTGTTTATTTAAATTAATTACTTATTTGTTTGTTCATCGTTCCAAGTCTTCAGGTTGTCATTTCTCGCTTCTACGGGATTATATGTTATTATTTATATTCTATTTTTCCATTTCAGAAAAATTACATTCGAAATATGTATTTAAAAATAGATTCAGTTAAATAGAAATTTTCATATTCTATATTAAAATAAGAAAAGAAATTGAACAAAGAAAATATAAACGCTGCTCACGAAATGGGTCAGAGGGGAAAATCATCTTCTTTTAGCTAGAAAAGCATGCCTGTTTCTTTTAGTTTCCAACCATAATTATGTGATATCATGTAGTCTCTTTCTGTAAAGACTTTTATGGCTTGATTTTTCATTTATTTCTTGGTGGATGTGGGGTGGTACAGTGGGAAAGGAACTGGACTACTAATTCCCGTATCATAATATACATGGATCGGCTCTGGGACCCGAAAATCCTCCTGGAGAATTCACTACTGGCACAGATGGCATTCACGACTAAAGTAGGTTCCCCCATGTTCAAAGACCAGAGGACCAGTTGACTGGAACCTCTTCCGTCCAATATTAATTGATAACATAACCCTCAGAGTACACTTATAAATATTTCAAGACCTAGATGATACTGTAAATTTCTTTTTCAGTTTGATCCAGAAAGCAGTTTGAACTGCATCCTCACCTCACCGAAAACCATTCTCCGAAATATCGAAAAATAAATTAAATGCCTATCATACCTCATCCATTCCAAACGTCGTTCCAGAAGAACGTGGCATCATGACGATCGAAAATCATATAACTCTTACCCCAAAATGGTAAAAAAAAAGGATTTATATATCTTTAGATATATAATCTTACCTTTCCTCATTAACTTCTATTGTAATTCTCTCTTTCAAGTGACTAAAAAATCCAAAAACATCACCCTATTTTGCATTGCCTCCGAAGTGACGATGGTTCCTTGGCTGCTTCTGGTTGTTCATCATTGTACTTGAAAGCAAGCAATATTGCACTAATGCATTTCTGGACGTAATGTAATCTTTTCACACGGTGTGGTCAATACATCTTTATCCCCAACTCGATAACTCATCGTTTGATCCTACCTCTCTAACCGTTCTTTCAAAGTTCGCTATGATACAGAATTTTCTAGTTCTCTGTCTAAGTTATCTTTTACCAAGTCGTGGCCGGTGTTCGACATGGCAGGGCTTTGGCCCTGTTCTTTTCAATTTATTCACCGATGAGATTCCTACGAGCATTGGTATCTCCTGGAGCTCTGCTTTACCATCCGCATGTGAGTAGAATGAAATATTGTATATAGGCAGGGAGGTGCTCAAGATGATTTATTTTATTTCTACTCATTATTATTATTATTTTATTACTCATTATTTTTGCTCATTGCTATTATTTAATTTATCTTTCTATTTATTATCATTTCTGATTTTAATACACTATTTTACTTATTTGTATCATTATATTATTTTATTTATATGAATTTTTTTTTAATTATTTTTCTTTACTCTATTTATGATATGAATGAACACTTACTTATTCCACTGTAGTGCGAGAGCTTGTATTATTTTTCAATAATACAAATTATAATAATACTTTTATCTCTTAATTATAAATTGGTTAATTAGCCCTTCGCTGGATTGGGGAATGAACCTGGCAGTTATGCCTTAATGCTGACCTTCTATAACTGTTTGTCAAGAAACTTAAACATAAATGCCCTTACAAACTACTGAACCCAAGAACCGTCGTGGGTTTTAGTGGTACAGGTTTTTTGATTAGTTTCCTAATTTTACTATTTTTTCGGTTTAAGCATGAATAAGATTGTATAGGGAAAATAATTCAATTTAAAGAATATAAGAGGTTTATTCAGTCGCAAATAATTGAGCAATATTATAGTGAGAGATTCGTTGAGGTTTCCGTCGAAAGCGTTTGGGTTGATGTTGGGCCGAGTGTGTAGGCAGTTGTTCGATAAGAGGCTTAATGTGGCACAGCGCCTTACGATATAACTTTGTGTATCTATATTGCTGCACTCTGTGCAGATGAAGCTTCTGGATCTATGTTTATCTGTAGAACGCAAATTATTTTTTTATTAGTTCATATAATTAAGGTTAGTTATCAATGCCGGCAAAAATACGAAATCAATATTCGGCAAAACTTAAGACATTTTACATTTAAGGAAAATAGAACTCTCGTTATAAAAAAAAAAAAAAAGTTAACTGATTATAATAAAAAAACAAAGAAAATGTTCCAGTGATAAGTATTATCTAGTTTCAACCACGCCCTCCTGTGTAATCTAGGATTCCGTTTGTAATTATTATCTGAGGCTACATAACTTTTTTTTGTTTCTGACGTCCCTCGGGATTTCATGGTACAATCACACTACCAAGGGTAGTTTCTTCATTAGTAACCTTCACAATTCACTAAGTTTGTTCATTACTAACCTCAATGAAAAAATAATTTATACAAGGATATGAGTGATATTTATATAATAATTAATTTTTAAAACAAGTGCATTCCAGTTCTTTGTGAGAAAGGACATAGTGTGCTCAAAGATATCGACATGTACAATTATTTTGTTTTATTTCTTTTCCGAAGTCACAGCTCTTTTTCTTCTATTAAATATCAATGTAAAATATTAACGAATATACTTTATGATATAATAATTGTTTCCAGAAAAAATTAGTTTTAACACTTCATATTCCTGTGCTCTAAGTGAATATTTTAAATACCTGAAAAGGGAGAAAAAATATTTGAGGTAATGAGAAAGGAATTCCTCAGTTTTTCATAATGAATATTAATTCATTGCAAGGCTCCGTACAAAGGTGTAGTTGTTTTTTTCTGTACTAATCAACAAAATAAATACATATCTACGTATGGTCCTACCTATAAGTGTATAATCGCATTAAAAATTATTTAATTATGATATTAATAATAGCTTTATTTTTCATTTTAAACATTAAGATTTATAAAATCTGTCAAAATTCCAGATACCAGAGCATATTGATCTCTCTCATAAGAAAACAATCAAAACTAACCCTGATTTCTTAGGAATAGCTATCAAATATTTCGATTCTTATATTCTTTTGGAAGTTTTTTTATAATTATACCTTTATATTCCTAATGCCTTTATTTCATGTCGTGTGGCGTTTCGGACTTATATTGTACATTATCTCGCATTTATCTAAAAAAAAAAATCATGTAATTCAATTCAGGCACATTTACAGTATAACGAACATTTACATTGACTATTTATCTTATTTATGGTTAATCAATATTTTACTTCAACCTAATTATCATATTCTCATTAACTTCTTGTTCGTACTTTATTTACTTTATCATCATATATATTGATTCACCTCTGTCAGATTTCACAATAATTAAATTAATAAATAAATGAATATATAGAACTATTTTAACAATTGTGTGAATAACAATAAAAATAATCTAATTACAGATTTATACATTAAGTGATAAAATATATGATTTTTAAAACAGGACGTAAAAGAAAAGTGACAAATAAATTTCATAGTTTATGATAACCAAAATAAAAAAAAAAAATAATGATGATAATTCTCCATATAGGAAATAAGCAAAGACAATACATTAAAAAACTACGCATAAATAATATTAAAAATATTAGAGTTTAATGATTAAATAAGGTTAGCTAATTTTTATAACACATTATAATTATTAAAATAGTGGTACATATTTATTGATATTTTAATTAAATTATTGTGAAATATAGCACAGATGAATCAATTTTTAGAATATAATAAATATAGTGACAAAAATAAGTTAATTATAGAATAATAATTAGGGGGTATACATTGAAGTATAATATTCTGTGATTCTCAGATTACGAGCAATTTTCATGATAAAAATTTCAATAATGTTGACTGCATTTAAATAAAATTTTCCAAGCATATACACCTTCAATTGACGCTCTGCTATCCATCTTAACAGTGTCATTTGTTAAGTGTCTTTTTTTCTGTGGGAAATTCGAATTTTTCAAAAGCGAGATAATGACCGCTTGGCTAGATTTTATGGACCTTTTTTAAATAATGATATAAACTATTTCAAAGAAAACTAAAATTAAAAACGTACTAAAAGATTATTTTTAAAGAACGATTGATTGGATGTTCAATTAAAAATCAGCTATAACTTATTTAAAACAGTACACAAATAAAAATATTTAAATAAAAAGTTATAAACTTTATCTATTTTGTTATTTTTGAATGCCTATAAGAAAAAGAAAAAAAAATGTTTGCAATCTTACAGGTAATTTGGCCAAAAAGTCAGTGTAAAATATATAACAAGCTTTCAAATTTGTCACATTCAAATAAATTTATAGACACACTTTTCATAATAGTGGATAAATAAAAAATTAAATGCATTATGCTCAGGAGAGCAATCAACAAAAGTAGTGATTCAAAAATCCTACATCAAAAAAAAAAAAAAAAATTCTAGAAACTATCTTACATCACACGTTATCCAAACCTAAATTATGATGTATGAAATAATTTGAAAAGGCAGCATGATAATGACAACAATAAAGGTACGCGATTTATTTTACGATGAAAATGCGTTGTAGTAAGTTCCGTCATTGAAGTCCGTTGTCCACTGGCGGCTGGTCCTTCAGCTCAGGGCTACTACTACAATCGGAAAAAACGTTCTCACTGCTCCCTTTCTTTCAAGGATATATCTCTGTCGTTTTGCATTTTGGTCGGAAACGACGTCAAAGTGAGAGGACAAAATTCACATGTTTACTAGAAAACTAATAGTGGGACAGTACGTAGTAATGCCCCTTTAGTAGTTAAAGAAATTATATAATCAAATTATTCTTCAATATTTTCATGTTTAATATTTTATTATGAAGAAATGTTTCTTCGCCGTACATCAGTGGTTGTAAAAATTCAGATTAGACTTAAATAATTAAGTAAAAGTTGGAATGGACAAAAACATGCCCGTAAAATGGGAATCACCCAACAAAGAAAAATAGTTAATGATATAAATGGTAGTTAGTAGATTTTAAGCCTTCAGGAAAAAAAGTGCTATCACAAATCTAACAAATTGTTTCTCACTGAATAACCTAAACCTTATTATGACTTAGGCGACAATAAATTATTTTACTTATTATTTTAATAAGTCCCTATCTCACAGAAATTAGTTTCAGTTATCGAATAACGAATAATAATAATTATGTATTATTCTACTTTATTCCATCCTCCCAAATGTCCTTTAAGATATCTTAACTGTCTGTACAGAGTAAAAGGCATCCACAAGGAAATAGTCATCTACTTAATATGGTATACTTTTTGTTCAAAAGAAGAATATTATCTTCGTGATACTGTAATAAAAGTTTATTTCTTTACATTTCTACTCAACTGTACGTGAGTAGGAAACTATATGAATTTTTAATGAATGCAACAAAAAGAGCTTAATACCAAAGCCAGTAAATACATAATTTATAACGACACTGAAAATGATATAAACTTCTCCATTTGATATCGGAGAACTGTTAGATTATGATCGGAAGCTGATGAGGATCGAGCCTAATGATCAGATTATGACTAATTCCCACAAGGATGATTGGAGTGCCATGACAATGGGCAACCACAGGTTGGGAGATACATATCAACAGAGTTAATTGGATCCGGCTCTTCGATTGTCTCTTCTACAGCTTTTGATTCAATTTGGTATCCGATCATCGGACAACAACAGCATCCATTTTTCATTCATTAAATTATCACGACATAGCGAACCAGTACAAGATTTGCAAATATTTTTTTACGTGTGATTTGAATAGTAATTGAAAGATAATACATTGTTAACTGGGTCGTTATCGGATATTTAACAACTGATAAAATGTATTAATTTAAATAGATACCGATTCCTACATAAAAACATATTAGTTGTAATAATGGTATTTGTTTTTAACAATGGACACATTATTTAAATGAATTGGTTTTGGAGTAACGTTGGTTATGACTTTTTTCTTTAGTTAGTTGTCAAACTAACTACTAATTAGCGTGTCAATTTATTAGTCTGAGAATTTAACTCCTCAACTTTTCCATACAGTGAGTCGTAGAAAACGTTATTCAACCAAAAAATCAAAATTCAACCTCTGCATGTCAACATACAGAAACTAAATTAATTTTTTGTCAGAAGACTTTTGAGTTTAATTCGGGTGTGATGGGCATCCGGCAACTACACCAATTTCCAATATTCATAGACGTCAAATTCACTAAAGCCCAACAATCTGTATAGGTAGATACGCAAGTGCATTAAATCCCTTAGTACGGATGGGGTTACTAGATTGGATTATTTCCGTAGTTTTTTTCTTTGTTTTCACTCTTACCAGACTTATTATTATTATTATTACTATTTATAAAGGCAATCCACGACAAGATGATGTCTGCCAACACTCAACTATGTCGGCGATTGACCAATATCAGTTCATACTGAGAAGCAGAAAAGGTAAAAAAAAAATAATAAAATATATATATATATATATATATATATAAAATCAATATAAATTAAATAAAAAAAAAAAAAAAAAAAAAAAAACTGACTCCCGGAAGAAGGATCAAGAGGAAAGAGTGGCGGGACAGTGAGTGCGAGAAAGCGATCAGAAACAGGCTCGAAGAATGGAAGAAGTGGAACCAGAACAAAACGGAAGAAGGATACAAGAAGAAGGAAAGAAAGATTGCGCATAAGACCTTAAGGAAGAGAAGGAGAGAGTTCTTCAATGAACAATTGGATGAAATTGAAAAGAACATCAAGAAGAATAACACGAGTCTCTTCTACAAAGCGTGCAAGAAAAAGATCAGAGGTTTCACACCCTCTGTTATGATGCTGAGGAGTAAGGATGGGACCTTGGCGCAAACCAGTGAGGAAAACTGTAACATCTTTGCTGAATACTTTCAGGACCTGCTCAACTGCAAAGAATCACAGGAGAGAATGGCAACCTGGAAAAGTCCTGTATAGCGAATGGAATCGGATCCCCCAGATGACGAAGAAATAGATGATATCATAGCGGCTCTCAAGAACAACAAAGCATCAGATGAGGATGGAGTGCTAGCGGAGATATGGAAGTTGACTGGGGAGGACTTCAGGAAGAGGGTCACGGAGCTGATGATGGATATTTGGCTGGAGGAGTGAATTCCGGATGAGTGGAGGACTGCAATTATACAACCTTTGCGCAAGAAAGGTCCAAGAACGGACGTCAACAACTACATAGGAATCTCCCTGTTGTCCGTAATTACAAGATCTTTTCTAGGGCGCTCTTGAGTAGGTTAAATCCGTAAGTGGATCCGATGATTGGGGAATATCAGGGGGGTTTCAGGAAAGGAAGGTTATATCAGGAACAAATTCTGTGTCTGAAACTACTAATAAATTATTACAACTCTAGGGCGTACAAGAATTTTTATATCTCCTTTGTGGACTTTAAGAAAGCCTACGATTCTGTGGATAGGACGGCTTTACTGGGGATTCTAGAAGAATATGGAGTAGATGGAAAGACAAGGAAGTTGGTCTAACACGACCTCGAAGGTGAAATTCCAAGGAGTCATCATGGGCCCTTTCTGGTCAGGACGGGGCTCAGGCAGGGGGATTGTCTGTCTCCGGTACTCTTAAATATAGTGCTAGATAAAGTAATGAAGGAGTTATGGGTCAAAAATAGCGCGGAGGCAAAATTAGGAACCAAAAAGAATAACGTCCGAGTAAGTTGTCTGGCGTATGCTGATGATCTGGTCTTCCTGGCGGATGAAGCAATAGGGCAGTTGAACACCCTAAAAGAAGTAGCGGAAAGAGTGGGTTTGCAAATATCGTTCGAAAAAACGGAGTTGATGACTACGGATCGAAACTTTCGGGAAAAAGCAGTTAAAACAAAGTATGGGGAAATCAGGGTCACAAATAGTTTCAAGTATTTAGGGGAAATTATTTGTAGTAATGGGTCCGAAAGAAAGGGTATGGAGGAAAGGTTGGCCAAGATGGAAACGCTCAGCTTTGCCACCAGTAGCCTATACTGTAAAAAGGGTCCTTCAATAAGAGCAAAAATAAGACGGAGAATAACGGTTGTCAAACCGGTTATTCTGTATGGAATGGAGACCGCTTTTCTTCCTAGCTTAAAGAAACTTTTGGGAATAGAGAGGAAGATTTTGAGGAAAATTTATGGGCCAATAAAATTATCAGAAGGATATAGGCTGAGACCTAGCAGAGAATTATACAGAGAAATGGATGACCTGGAAAAGGACATTAGGTTAAGGAGGCTGCGTTTCTACGGTCATATGGTCAGGATGAACCAGAGCATAATAAGTAGGAAGATCTTTGGGAAAATGTGGGGGTATAAAGGGGCTGGGGGGTGCATCAAGCAGATAAAGGAAGAAACGGGGAAATTGGGAATCTCAAGTCAAGACTGTTTCGATAGGGATGAGTAGGGAAAAATAAATGAAAATAAAGGCCCTTGCGGGTGCCAGAGGTGAGAAAGGGGAGAATATGTATATATATATATATATATATATATATATATATATATATATATATATATATATTATCTTTGTTTCCACTGTAATTATTCGTGTATAGATAAATGTTTTATTTTAAGATTTCTTCTTTTACTTTAACTTATTTATTTTCGTTTATTCATTATCATTATTTGTATTTTAATTGCATATATATAACTATATATATGCAATTAAAATACAAATAATGATAATGATTAAATTAAAATAAATAAGTTAAAGTAAGAAATCAAAAAATTTAAAAAAAAATTAAAGTAAGAAAAGGAAGAAATCTTAAAATAAAACATGTCTATACATGAATAATTACAGTGGAAACAAAGATAATATATCTTTAATTTTAAATCGATACATATACGTCGATTGTTTTTAAATAATCGAATATTTCGGTAATGTCTGGACTCATGCCATTTAGTAAAGTTTCCAAATGACAAGGGAGACCGGTATGAGTCAACTGTCTGCAATCAGTTAGTACGTGTTTGACAGTCATAGATACGTTGCACTCGGCATATATTTGGTCTAGGTGTTCCATTCAGCAAATATTGATGGGTGAACCGTGTGTGTCCGATTCCTAGTCTTGCCAGGACGACTTCTCGTCTGCTATTTTGAGTTGATGTTTTCCATGGGAGTACTGTGTTTTTAAGCTCTCTTAGTTTGTTTTCTGCCGTGTTGATCCATTTTATTTGCCATTTGTTTATTATTTGCGATATCACTAGTGAATACCTATCATTATGAAGGATAGCTAACCAATCAGATGGAGGAATCAATGATGCAGCTTATGCCGCTTCATCGGCTTGGCAATTGCCAGTTACATCTTTGTGTCCTGGGATCCAGATAAATAAGACTTTACGATTTTTCTAGTTTAGTTTGTAAATTACCCGACTTACCATAAATATTTTTCAAGGGATCATACGTGCTTTTAATTCAGGTCATGTAAATTATTGTTTCATATCAAATTTCCGCGTTTTAAAATTTACGATTAAAATAACTTTCATTAAATAATATCCATATATTTTAACACTTCTATATTTTCATACAATTTGTTCTCATCTTATTCTTCTTTTTATTTTATACTATTTTTTTTTATCCCCTTTCATACTGGTTGTTATCTTGATTTTCTTAGCCCTGATGACAGACTGCAACTTGGGTCGAAACATAGGCACACTTTAAAATAAGTTTATACTTATCTGATAAGT
Source organism: Rhaphigaster nebulosa (assembly GCA_948150685.1). NCBI lineage: Eukaryota > Metazoa > Arthropoda > Insecta > Hemiptera > Pentatomidae > Rhaphigaster > Rhaphigaster nebulosa. The sequence goes on along the minus strand of OX411310.1, from coordinate 59,926,115 downwards.
TTATATTTATCTTTGCTAGCTGCACCCTGTAGGGTAACTAAGATCGAAAATATCCCGATGAGAACGTGTTTTCCACCAGATTCGAGACATTTCATGTTAGAAATGCTAATCACTACATATTTATAAAAGTGAATTATTACACTAGACAAAAACACACACACACACACACAAATAATAATACAATTTTTGTTAAGAAAAACTCTTTATTTTAACCGAAGAGAAAGTTGTGCGAAATTAGCCTACACTTATTTCCACCCTTTTCGGATCTTAATCTCCAAAAATATCTCCACTAATTATTTTTAAATTTAACTTTCGGTCTCTTATCTTTTCATTACTTGAAATATTCACATTGCTTACTCTAGGTGAACCGGTAGCACTTTTCAAGTTTTTTTTTTTTTTTTTTATAACTGTAAGTATTGAAAATGATCTTTCATTACTAGCTAAAGTAACAATTATTATTAAATTATTAAATAACAATTATCAAAAACATTAAAAAGCCTCCACACTTACTGAGAACCAGTAATGTTCTCAGTAAGTGTGGAGGCTTTTGAATTTATTTTCAATCAATAAGTAATCAGCCGCCTCTTTTATTCTATAAATACTCTTGTTTTTAATTTCTTCTCTATTTATATTTCTGAAGAATGTTACTTCAGTAAATACAGTAAAAGAAACGTCACACAGATAATTAAACGATTAAAACTTGTTTATTTTTTTTTTTCAATTCAGGTCTTGCGACGCCCCCAGAGTCCGACGCCCTAAGGCATTGTCTAAGTTGCCTTGGCGTTTTTAATAAAGCTTTCCTTGCTGATGTATCATTGACCGTAGAAATAATGTAATAAGAATTTAGTAGGAGATTGCGGTCAGGAAAAAACACTCAAAGACAGCACAGCATACTGGTACTGGTATAGGTGGGAGAACTAGTCCGGCAAGTGGGTCTTGTGGTCAGTTTTTCCATTCTCTGACGGCTACCTTCTGGTCGCCACCCCGTACAAACCAGAGGGGAGATGTCATGATTTATTTCACAGGACCACCGCGAAATAAATATTAACTGATCCAGGTGGGAATCGAACCCACAACGTTCCGAACCGGGCACTCTGGGACACTAGCTCCAACGTGCTCGGCCGTCACTTCCTCACAGCACAGCGTAACTATATGTTGAACTGTCCTCAAGTGATTAACTATCTCTTTGGTTTGCATTTTTTGGACTGTTAATGTCAGATTTGCTCTCACGTTTTTCTTTCTCAGTTAATTCTTCTAAAATTAGTTCTGCGGTCAACGATACCTCCATCATCGATCAAAATTATTTCGTTAAGTCTAATATAAATTTTAATTTAGTAGCCGATTCATTCAGGAGTTATGCTCAATGTTTGAGCTCTATTTATAAGGGGGATAAGGAGAGCAATAGATAAATTGCTTAATAAAGGCATTATTGACAGGCTGAGGGTAGGAGCTTTATCACACTTATCGGAGCTTACACGGCTTCTGTAAGTCATTACACCTGCTCTTCGATTTCCTACTCTAAAAATAGGGTATCGGAACCAGTCGGCGATCCACAATTTCATTCAGCTAGGATTATAGTCATTTAAGCTATTATTTAGCTACATACCTCTGCGACAAATAATGATCAAATTTGCAGCAATTATTTCATTTGCACATTTTTGAAGAATCCTGCAATAAAGCACGCATTAATTAATACCAATCTAATACTTCATAAGTACCTACTTTAATTCAACTAAGATCCTTCGTAACTTCTTGTTTAATATATCAAAAACTAAGAGAGATAGGGATAAATTGTAAAGAGAAAAAAGTTCTGGTTTTGGAAAAAGTGCATGGACCTGTGGTAAAAGAAAACAAAATTAGATTTTTTATATTTTAATTTTGTTGTTTTATGGCTTGGAAAAATTAAATCAAAGTCATGAGTGGGTAATTATTACACTTACCACTGTTATAAAATTAGATGAAATGAAAAAAAAATATTAATTTATTATTCATAAAAAAGTGAGTTTTTATAATTCTACAACATTGTGGTTGATACTTGAAGCTCAACGAATAAAAATAATTTCGAAAATAGCAAGTGTAAGAATTACGTTTTTAATTTCATATATATATATATATATATATATATATATATATATATATATATATATATAAACCTCCCTAAGCCATAAAAAATCTAAATAAGTTTTTCCTTTAATTTAGATCCATGCCCTTTGTTCAAAACACCGTTTTACTCTCTGCACTTTTTGTATCTCTCTTAATTTTTTATATATGAGAAAAAAAGGTGCCTTTTTCAGAAAAATAGTGGTAACCTACGTAAAAACTGACGAAATCGATCGCAACACCACTCATTTTAAAGAAAAAATCCTTTCAAAGCCCGTTAGTTTTTATATCCTACAATAACTGTATCAAAATCTTCAAGCAATCGAAGAGGAAATATTTTCGACTTTTTTTTTTCCTTTTAATATATTGCAACAAAGTGTAATTTGAAATTTTTTAGGCATGCAACAAGGAAGCTTTTTATCAGTTATTTCAAAAGGAGTCAGAATTGATGAGCTGCGATAACTTGTTTTAAAGTTATTATGCTTTTTACCTACTATGATTGAGGGAGGGGAGGGGCCAAACCGTGTAAAGGGGAGTGTAATACATGTGGCATTATGAACATCCCATTCTTTTTTTTTATAATTTTGTTAAAAAATTTAAATTGCTTTCTTTATTTTTGTTTAATTACTTTTTTTTAATAGAGCTTAATACATTTTGCCAAAATAACATCTATTAAATGTAATGAATGTTTACAAACGAGAATATTAACAATATAACGGATGCTGTACAAGATGTAGGACTAATCCCAGAAAGCTGGATAGTTCAATCCACAAAGTGGCCTATCATCGCCAATGGTTCCCATTCTAATCGCCTTTACCCTTTGACCAATAAAACGTTAATTAGTCCGGATCTCAATTACTGTAGCCAAATGATCTGTAAAGGCCCCCGTTTGCCTACGATCACGTTGACATGCGTTTGAGTACCATTCTGACCGAAACGTTTTGCCATTCTCAATCCAGATGATTTACATGGTGGAATGTGACTAGCACCGGTCTTTAACGATGATGAATTGATAATTTAATTAGATTCTAACTAAAGGATTCCTAAAATATCTTCTCAGAACATTTAATAGAGAAGTCAATAGCTATAAGTTGTTATTAGCAGCATAGATAAATAATTATATCCCAGGGAGAGGAAGAATTGTTTCACATTAACATTGTTCACGTGAAACGTAATCTCTTTTACGATAAACTCAGGTACCTAATATTACAAATTATTATTTTAAGCTACTACTTTACGTATAAATTTAACTAATTCGGGCGCCATTTTACTATTCGATTTTCAAAGAACAAAGATTCGATAGATATTTTATTACAGCAACCAGTTTTTACACACGACCAATCATATGCCACGGTATTTTACTGGATTGCGATTTTATATTTCTGAACATAGGGAACAAGGGCATTTAGCTAATCGCAATAGAGTACTTACCAAAAATAAATCCCGACGAACGTTTTTTATCTATTCGGCAGATTTTTTGGCCGTTGCGGATAAATGAATTTTTTTAAAAATCCATTCTGAGTATAAATTATTTCGGTTTGTTAATTTAAATTTAAATTAAAACCAAAACAAAACAAAACAATGCTTTCTGCTCAATTCAATTGTATGAACAAATTATAAAACTGATATAATATTGTTGCTCTGTTCAAATTTCAAACGCTGGGCCATTCATGCTCAATCAATTAAACGAAGATAATAAATATTAATGTAAAAAGTTTATATTCGATTTTTCGAGTTCATATAATGATAATTTATCTTAAGTCACCAGACAAGAAACTAGGTCAGTTTAATAAATCAATCCCTCTTTATGAAGTCGAGTCAAAGGGTTGTACGACCCTTCTTGTTCACGCCGATATCCTTTTTCTCATACACCCAAACTTTTAATAAGTAAAATAAATCAATACAAATAAATCCGATAACCTATATATCAATAATGTACTCTGAATATTTTCTGACAAAATAGTTGGGAAACGAAAATGTTCTAGCGGCTATTTAATTAGCTAGAAGTATAACACATAAAATCTTATAAAAACTGTGGACTGAAACTAAAATTATTATACCAAGGTTCCAAATTATAAGCCTTCAAGAGTGTCGCGATATTTTTAAATAATAAACTTAAATTAAAAATTAAAGTAAAATAAAATAAAAAGTGGAAAGTAATTATAAAAATTAATATTGGTTTTGTATCACAATTCTATATGTTTAACATTTATATTTCATTTACTTCTATGGATTATTATTAGATTTACAAAAAAATAATACTAATAGTTATATGGAAGAATATCGTTTAATAATTTCAGAGTGCTGCCAGACAAAAATGTTTTTCGAACCACTGGGTTTTTCCTAAAATATTTAATTTTTTATTTTTTACACTTCCTGTAATTGGTATTATAAATTTCCAATGCAATTTTCCCATCAGAATCCTATCCTTTTCAAATAAAAACTTAAACTTCTAAAGAACTTTTCTCTTATTTAAAAACTTCAATTATTGGGAGATAGATTGTATGAACATGAGAATGACATTAAGAATATAAAGAAAGACCACTAATAAAACATCATTGGTGCTACATGCGTCTAAAAATAAACATAAGTTTGATTTTGATAACGCGTTTATTTTACATAATGAGAATGATACATTCAAGGGTAAAATGCAGAACAGATAGTATGAAGACTAACCAAATAGATATGGTATATCATTCCGAAACAGCTCAATATATACTAAAGTAAAAGGGAAGCACATTGTAACTTGTATAAAAAAAAGTCCCTTTCCTCGTTATTTAAAATTTAATCTATTTGATTCGGAAATTTCCGAAAACAGCCCAATAATTAAATATATTAACTAATTATAAGTAAAATCATCTAGCCATAAAATATCAACATTAACTTTACTGTAGTAAATGTAATAAAAAGCTTGTGTAGGGCAGGTAGGTTAGGTACACAATACCCGCTGAGTTTTGCGGATATTGTATACCCTGCTCTGAGTCCAAACCGTGCAGCTTATTGGCGCCTGGACAACTTTTTTGACACTGTTCCTCGAAAATGAGGGAATATTAAAATAATAAATTAAGGCTAAGTAAATAAATATTATATTTTGTATTTTTTTCAGTGATTCAGGCCATCCTTGGGACGGGCCCTCCTACTGTAACATGATATAACGTGTTAAACACGACGCGAACTCCTAATAGATATTGTTTTATTTATTTGATTGAAAATTTGTTTTAGTCTGGGACTAGGTCCCTTCAGAATAACAAAAATGAACAAATATAAAGTAAACCTGGTAAAAAAAATACAATAATAAAAGTAGATAAGTTTTTATATCAATGGTAATAAAAATAAGTAAACAAAAAATGAGTTCTTCACTTAACTAAAATATACAAGTATTAAAAAAAATGAAAAATAAGAAAAGAAAAAAGGTGAGAAAAATGAAAATTATAAATAAATGTCCACTTAAACATCATAAACTTTTGATCACATTATTTACCTTAAATTATATTTTTTCCTTTGTTTTGCTTATACAGCATCTTTTTATGAAGTGAGGAGATGTTAGAAAAGGTGGAATTTGAATGAGGATAGAGAAGAAACATGACGGACACTAGAAGGGAGAGAATTTCAGAGGATAGTGGAGCGGGCAAGAAAGAAAAGTTCTAATGTTTTGGTTCTGGTAATGGTAGATATATTATAGATATTATACGCAGCTAGCTGATACATCGTTGAATGAGAACATCCTCTAAATTTGAATTAAAATCTAAGAGCCGTTAGGTCAGCCCTAATAGAAGACACTCAGACTCAAATTTTATCCACTTAAAAAGTAACAATTTTTCAGAATTAATTAAATCAATAAGCCGATTATTTAATTTGAATGGGATTAATTATAACCATAGAACCTGAGAGGAACGGATCCAATATTGACTGTTGGCTTAATATCAATATTTGCAACGTGATCAATTGGAATACACACCAATTCGATTTATTCGTCTCGGCCGCGGCAGCGGAACACTTTGGAACACTTTCACAGTGTTCCAAACAATTCAAAGCCTAAATCAGAAACATTTTTGTTGAAGACGATATGTGGATCTTAATTTGATTGTTCGGCAACTGATGATACCCTAATACCAGTCGGTGCCTAACTTTTAGCAAGCGGTGCATCTTTAGAACCGTCAGCAAAACCCACACGAGGAATGACATGGTAAGAAACCCGTGACGATTTCATTTAAGACTAACCGACTGTAAAAGAAAAAAACAATTAAGTCAGCGTTTGTTCAGCATTCATTCTTTAATTCTCGGCTAAAAACAATGCTCGTAATACATATAAAGGATATTTTTGCCAGGGATCGTTCTTTTGTGTATTTCATCATATTACAATTTTGTGGCATATTACTTTCTTCGTTGATGTCTCAACTCTTCAGAGATAAAATACCACGAAGAAAGAGGAAGTATTTGTTCTGAATGAATGGAAAAGAGAAGGTAATATGCAGTAAAGAAATAATTTAAGCGACCATAAATCATGGTTGCCCAACCTTTTTTATAACGTGTGCCACAACAAAGAGTTTCCCATATTGAGGCGTGCTTCAACTATACCCTCTCCCCCTTAAAATATTTTTTGCTCTAGTGAAACATAATGAAATCAGTTAATAATTATTATTTATACTTTTATACTAGTTAATTTTTTATTCCAGAAAGAGAATTTTATTTTTTTTTACAAAATTGATAATAAAAAATTAAATAAGCAATTGTCCGGACGCGTTCCAATCCCGAAACTCCGAATGCGGAACGCGTGTCTTGGATTAGGCATCCCTGCCCTAAATTGATAACAAACTGAATAAATAATTTTAATTAAATTACAACAAAAAAAATCGAAGAAAACTATTCGATATAATGAAGAAGAATTTAACACATCGTGAATAGATTGAACCAAGTTGTCTTTCTTTATCGTTTCATTTAGATTTAAGTTTGAATTAATAAATATATTAAGTTATACGAAATCTCGAAGTAATTAACACTAGAAGAATTAACATTTTAAAAGCAGGTAATTTAAAAAAAACGAAAATCTGAAAAAGAAGCGTCAAGTTAATGTCGAAATCGTAATTTAGGAAATAGCTCTGGATGTACATTAATCTTACGTCAATGTCTGACAAGATCCGGGCCTGTAAAAAAAGTCTTGTCTCTTGTAAAACGATCATTTGTCCTGGCGAATTCCGGTTTAGGTTTGGTATTAGCAGACCCATATATTTTTTTATCTCCTAAATCTTTTTTTCTATCCTACATTTCTTTTAGCATGTATTTCTTCTTTTGTACATCGTTTCATCATACTTGATTCATTTTTAACTGGATGGTAAAATAAATTAACATAAAAAAAATAAATAGTGAAAATATTATCGTTAAAGGATAGGCAATTCAAAAAAAAAAAAGTTTCCTGTTCAATTTAATTATTTAGCCTTTAAAAACAACTTGTTCCATTAGTGAGGAGGAATCCTATTGACAGTTTGGGTAGGAATGTTTGTATCAACTTTTCCTAGGAGATATTCAATCCAATCCAAAGTTTTCTTGTGAAGTGGAGAAATCTTCCAAAAGTCAGTGAGAAGCTGTCACCCGTCGTAATGGATCAGCTTCAACAAACCTAAAAATAAACACTGAAAAGGCCACCTAATTAAAAAATAAATAAAAAAATTATGTTTTTATCAAAATGAGCCAATGAAAATCAAATAAACCAGCTCCAATTAATTTCAAACGGATTGAAAATCTAAAGGACCATGAATTCCAGATAGATATACGATGTTCTGACTATTTACCCAAGTACACCAGACTCAAATTAGTTATAACAAAATTATTAAAATCATTTAGCAGTGACTTTCATAGAAATTAACTTTCCTAAACCGAGCTTTCTGACAGGTACACAAAAGGAGAGCGAGGTTGGTTAGCATGAGGGACAAGTTGGCCAACCATTCTCTATTCTCACCAACAGAGGCTTTGGAATGCCACCTTCTCACCATGTGGCGTCACACTCTACATGTAGTTATTATAAAGATTTAAGTTTATTTTTATAAATTTATTATTTATTATAATTTATTATTTTATAAGACGATAGTTTATTTTTTAACTTGATAAGTAAATTTTTTCATTAGTTTTCGCTTTCTATTGCAGAATGCTTCCATTCTTTGTCACATATTATCTTTTCCATAATGATTTGTCTAATGAAAAAACCCTCGATTCGCTTTCCTTGACTCTGGCAGTCAGACTTGTTTTGAAATCAGGTTAGGAGGTGGGTTGGCCAACATGTTTGTAATGTAAATGCGAATTAAAATAAAAGATGAAAATCATTTAAAACCTGAAAATTATCACACAATGATTTATTACCAATTATTATTATTAATCCTTAAATATATTAATAATTATTACCTAATAACATTATTAAAGGTGTTATATACCAAGATTAAAAATAAATAAAATAAAAAAAAATATGTATATATATTTTTTTAATGCTATGTTCAATGATTCATTTATATATATATATATATATATATATATATATATATATATATATATATATATATATATATATTTTTTTTTTTTTTTCTTTTTTTTTTTGTTAAAATAAACTAAATCAATATTTTCCCCAATCTTCATGAATGGCTGAAATATGGATATATAAAACCTCTAATCGTTAACGTCGAGTTCTGTGGATCATATATTTGTACCAAATCTGAAAAAAAATCGGCATTGCAGTATCTGAGAAACGGGCGGATGTTTTTTTTTTATTCGATTTTTGGATTCTATGAGTTTTGAAACATGAAATCTTAAATTTTTAGGGAAATGATTTTTTTTTTTTGGTCGATAATATTATTAAAAATAATACTAATGGGAATTATTAAATGTTAAACAACTGTTAATATTAGCGCAATATTACAAAGGAATAAATCTCCGTTAAATATATCACGAAAGGTCAGCCTAATTAATCAGTTGTCACAAATTATTCAAACTTTGTGTCCCACATCTGACCGCTAGAAGGAGCCGAATGAGAGATGTCCTAAGCCAATCAAATTAATTAACCCAATACCTGGAGGACATAGCATCGGTTGATGTCCCTCTAATGCCTAATTTTATCTTATTTTTTTTCCCGCTCATTTACTGGTTGAAGTCAAACATTTATTTTCTTTTTTTTTTATAAATAGTAAGGATTCTTTCCAAGAAAATATATTTTAATGTCACCAGTCAAAATTAGTGAAAATAATGGAAAATGGAAAAGATCCTATCCATTTTAAAATCGGTTTCTTCCGCACCTCATACAAATTTTGACATCTTTGTCTGGTAATTGACAACAGAAGGTCAAATGGGAAATTAAATAAAAGGATTGAAAAGAGCTTACGAAAGAGTAATTTTAGTGTTGTTTTGTCGCAGAATGAGCGATGAAAAGAAGATCAAATGGTTGATGGAGATCAGATCAGAAGGAAAGCGCCCACGAGGTCGACCGAGACAGACGTATACGAATTATGACACAAAGCTTGGGAGAGAAAGAGGCTGCTCTCTGACAGAAATGAAGGATACAGTAAATGATTGCGACAATTGGAGAAGATGGACCGAGGCTAAACCTCCACGTCTTGTGGAAAATTGGAGGTAGAGAAAGAAGAAGAAGATACGAGCATTCCAAAAAATCGAATAAACCAAAATCCGTCTGGCCACCTTCCACAGCTGCTATCCAAGACCATTTTTTTTTTTTTTTAGATTTCGCAGCAAAGTCACCGGTCATCCCAAGATGATCCTCGGAACTCGGCATTACCATCCGCCATTTCGTTTTAAAATAGCGGCTGATTAAAGGTTCCAAAGGCCCATATCTCGGTCGTTAATGAAGATGGAGAAAAATATAACCGTGTTTTAAAATCATTATACCATAAGCTCTAAAAAGATAACGATTTTTTTTTCTGGAAATATAACTATAATAAACCAAGCTGTAATAATTGTTTGCGTTTTATGTTTCATTATAGGTTAATTAATTTGGAATAGGCCTGTACTAGCATAGTAAGGGCTCAGTGCTTACTGTGTTGAAAAGATTTGATTAAATCATGGCCAACTTCATCCCTCTTCTCCCTCCATAATCCCATTAGGAATCGAATTACAGTTTTTTCACTCCTTATAAGATATACTTGCAAACGATAGAAATTTTAACCATATCCATGTCACAAAAATAGTCGCAAGCATGCAAGTAAATATGTACCTACTCTTTACGAGTAGTCACCTCTCGCCATGCTATTTTTAATGATAAAAACTATGTTTAAAAACAATTGATTAAAGTTTATTAAAGATTATTTTAATTTTAAAAACAAGTTTTAAGAAAAAAAAGTCTATGTTAAAACCTTAGGAAAAAAAAATGTCTATGTTAAAACCTTAGGAAAAAAAAATGTCTATGATAAAACCTTAGGAAAAAAAATGTGTATGTTAAAACCTTCCTAGAGAATTGTTGCTTCTAAAATATAGTAATCCGTATTCGACTGGGCGTCAAGACGAAGATTCCACACCTTACATATTTTTTCCACACCAATGCATATATTTGTTTACATGCATTCGATGAATATATAGTTCAGCCTTCTGCTGTATAAAGCCTGTATCTGCTGTATTAAGCACGGCAAATTAAGCATTCCCGCCAATAAACGCAGTGCTCTCTTTTTTTTTTTATTAATATTTAAACTGGAACTTCCCGAAGCAACAGGTTTCTCCCGCCAGTTTTCATTTATAATTCAGCAAGGCTTAACAACCTCCATGTGACGCTTAAACACTTCATCAAACTGATACGTTGTTCAATATCAATTTTAGGATGGCCAAACGAGTTGGATATATATTTTTCTGGACATTTAGCTGAGATGTTGGTATCTTATTTCCTCTTTGGCAAAAAATAGAATAAAATTATATAAATCATTGTACCAATAAGCAGCATAAAAATAAATTCACTTTTACGATATCCAATTACTACTTAGGAGAGCATGTTCTAATCAGTTTCTTGAAGTTATGCTATGAGGAAGAAAATAATCTTCTTAATTATATCGTAACAAATACCTCTAAAATCGTCTTAAGTAGCCCCAAGTTCCCGGATCCCGAATAGCGAATCAGACTAAGCTATGCTAACCGAAATATGGAAAAATAATCCATTACGTGGACAATTTTATTACTAATTAACGGACAAAGGAGTAGACACTCAGGCATCTTTAACAAGTTGGAAAATTGATAGTATATCACCAAAAATTTAAGTATTCCTGTTAGTTTCCTAAGAACAAGTAATAGCGACAAAAGCATACAGAAAGCATGTCTGTGGGAGGACATCAGTGATGTATGTCGCTGGTGCAAAAAGGCAGTGGAAGTATTGACAGCATGTAGTCCGGGCAGTTCAATACTTGTGGGTTAGAGAATCCACCTAAAATAGTAAACCAAGCCACATTCATCAGAAGATGGGCTTCATGGATAACTACTGCCCTTAGTCTTGATTTAGGTCAGCTAGGAGATACCGAAACTACTCTACCTTTAATTGCTGAAAACTGGAATGAAATTTATCAGGAGGAATTTTCATGAATTCATCTATTAATTCCACTTGTAGCTCGCGAAGTAGTTGGCTATTTTTTACAAACCAAGGAGCATCTACTATGATTCTCAGAAGTCTATTTTGAAAAAAAATTCCGTTTCGTACAGGATATTGCGCTCCACACTTCAAAGCCGTTCAGTAATGGCCATAATATTAAGACTGGATTTACTGTTGATAATTTTTTATGTGCTGAAAAAGCTTTGAATCTAGGACATTCAGCATACAGAGCCAATCCTTGAAGAAGAAACATTTCTAACCAACGAAATTTTGAAAATGATCCTAGACACTAGAGGATTCAAGGGAGGGAAGGGCGCTTTAGATCTGAAACCCTCTCCAAAAAAAACAAAAACTAAAAACTAATTTTTGTTTATATTGTTCCATTTTTGTTTCTCTGAATAATCTGAGCCAAATAATTAAGCAAATATAATTAATCAAAACGGAATTTCTAATGTGTAAAAAAGCAGTTTTGACCAATAACCTTCAAAAATTTTCCCTGGGGAAAATCATCCTGTTGCTATGAGGTATCTCTATCCCCAGATCTCCCTTGTTAGCCTCCAAAATTAAATCCTGATCCTTTCCACTTCCCGTTTATATTTTTCATACAAATCTCGCTCTATTCCAATTTTCTGACCTATGTCATTTGGGAAAAAATCGTAAGATAAATTAACCTGCATCACCAATGTTCTTAGCCGTTGAGAAAACCAATTCAAAATAGCGATATACGTATCTAGGCATAATATGCTGTGCCTTACAATATAAAATGACTGATCCAATTATATGCTAACCGATGAATTGTCAAAACTAAAAGTATTTTTACTTTCTCGTGTCTATATATAAAATATGTAGTAAGGTGAAGTATTGCGTTCGTGATTAATTTCGAATTCGAATTTTCAACGGAAACACATGTTTTAAGGTCCCCTGAGTCCAAATACATTAATCTCGCAAAATGGTCTGTCCGTGTGTGTGTGTATGTGCCTACAGCCTACCTCGAAAACGAAAAATTGTAGCAAATTTTTCGCTAAAATTGACTGACCCGAAGTGCCATTTCATGCCAACGATTTTACACTCTTTTTTTTTTTTTACAATTTTCTCGAAAACGGCTCTGACGATTTTAGTGAACCTTTCATAAATTCTCATCCTTAAAGACTTCAAATTTTCACATATGCAGTGCATCACCGAAAATACGCAGGCCGAACCCCTCTTACCCCCAGCCTATTCTTGCTCTCAACAATACGCTCTTTTCAAATCAGTTGTTAACTTTAGGCTGATTATTATAACACGGTGAGGGAAATGGTACGCCACAAGAAAATTTTATTTCCGCATATAATCAAAATGTTTATGTTTTATGGTAATTTATGTAGATCCTATGAAAGGCGATTAAATTCTCTAAAAAAATTTAAATTAAATCGGACTCTTACTTGCAAAGATACAGCTTATTGAACCAAAACAGCATGAGCAACAAGAGCCCGAACCAATATGGAATTCCAAGTGTGGTCGACTGTAGACGAATGTGGCCGAACCACATCTTCCCCCAGCCTAACTATTCTTGTTATCAACCATACGCTCTTTTGAAATCAGTTGTTGCTAATTATTATTATAACACGTTAAGGGAAAGTTGTGGTACCGCACCAGATTTTTTTTCAGAGTATAGATGATGCTTGAGCAATACAAAAGACACTTCTAGTCTTCAAAGAAAGTGGATTAGAAAATGTAACAGTGCATTCCACAATTCAATAAACGTATTGCACAAAAGAATTATTATTAAAATGTAAAATTAGTAAGAATAAGTTAAGTGGATACAAGAATACTGGGGGTTACAATGTAATGAAACGAAAATAATAATAAAAAAGAGTAATGTTAATCATATCTCTGCTAAAATTTAGTTATGATTAATGAAGCTAACAGAACAATATCTGATTATGTTTAATCAAATACAAAAGCCAATAAAACGAACTGATAGAACAAAGGTATCATCTGAGGGGTACGTATATATACAAGCTAATCAGGCTGCTGTTGTCTCGCCTTGTCAAAGGATCGGAGATCAAGAGGTTTCTGTCTGAGTTTAGCATATCATCGATACAGCTGCCATCAAAGGTGAGACAATAACGCCCCACACAATATTCAAGCGAAATGGTAGAGGTTTCTCAACGAAAACTTCTTTTATCACGATGTAATGTTAATCATAAGAGGCGTTTTTTCTCTGGTAATAATGAAGTTTAGCTTAGAGTGTTCTGTCCTCTGTTGTCCTTACTCACTCTAGGACAATAGAAAATGTAAATGCGGATCGATTGTCTTAAGTGGCAGCGGTGATGGCCCCAGAAACACGCGACGTGAGAAATAGCCAAAAGCCACAACAGTAATGGCTGGAAGGGAACATGGGAAGATCAATTGATGACACAAGCGTCACAAGATAATACAAAGTTATATACAAATAAATACAGTATTTGAGGTGTGGATATGCAAAAGGGGATAAATTAATTTTTTGTCATATTCTCCACTCTGTTAAACGTCCTCTTTAAGTTGGTACATCTTTAACCCCATCTCCCCTCGCCCAAAACGTACAAAATCTAATCTAATTTTACCTACAAAGTTTCAGTTGAGCTTCATAAGGGGATTAATTCCTATTTCTCAAAACAGCCGCTTGGAGCGCCACGAAAGAAAGTAAACATGAACTGTAGGAGGAAAAGTTAATGTTATGTTATTGTGTTTAATCATGGAGAAATATTCTGAAGTAAGCATAGAGAAAAAAGCCTCGGGAAGAAACGAATTTGAAACGGAAGTTTTTAAAACATTTTTTTAGCGTTCTAACATTTGCTAATTCCAATTTAATTTATAAATTTAAATTCATCAGGTTATAAAGTTAAATATATGGTTCCTGGAACTTGTGACAGGATGTTGGGATGCAAATACCTCAAACAAAAACAATTAAAATGTTCCGTTATCGTCCATTATGATATACGTTATTTTTTATAAGTATTACTGTACTGCTGATGAGGTTTGAACCCTTTCATCATATCTTATTTTATTTCAATGAATTTACATTTTAATTTATTTCTATTTTTAGATCATGCAAGGTGCTTTTATTATAAAGTATCAATACCGAAATTGCAATAGTTGAAGTACTTTTTGGCGCTTGTTATAAAAAAACAAAAAAAAAAAAAAACGAAGTAATATATTGAGATATTATATTTAGTTTTTTGTTTAAATTCCTTTTCACATTATTGTTTGAAATTAATACTAAATGATTTAAATAATAAAATGTGTTAATTGTCATGAGTTTTCCCTTGTTTATTGATTTTTTTTTTCATTTTCTCTAGCAAAATTAGATGTATCCAATTTATTTAATTTTTTTGAAATTTGTCATTTCGAAAACCTAAACAATATTTTTAAAACCAATTTCTGACGTAGTTTAGAAAATTCCGATTCTATAATAATTGTTTCAAAACACCAATTATCTTAATTATGCATATTTTTGGGATTCCTGAAAAATTTTGAAGTGTGGATTTATTCCTTTTTGCCTCTCCACGCCTCATTAGATAGTTGCAGAGGGGAGGGAAAGTTCAAGAATTGTATTCCGAATTGACGTCAGTAAAGAGCTTAAACTCAATACAAATTAACCGGCTTTGGGACGAGCCTTGGGATTAAATTAATCTCATATACGAAAAGAATAAAATTAAAATAGATCCGGAAATATCTAAATAAAAATAGTAAATGAATACCGAAGTTTCGGTCGGCTTTCTAATCCTTCTCCATGGCTACAAAGACAAGATACGAAATTTACAAGAATCATATAAATAGAAGGAAATATACAAAAAGTAAAACATACAGCTTAAATAATATTTAAAAAAAAAAAATTGCTAAATCTGACTTGTTAAAGCTAATTATAAAAACTCTGAGATAAGATAAAATGGTAACATTAAATGTATCTCTTCCTCAATTTTATTAGCTATAGTTGCTCCTTTTTATTTCTTTATAGTTTTATTTCACTTTGTTGTTTTCTAGTCTTTTTTAGTAGTTTATTCTATAATAAAGGTGATAATGATATCAACGATCATTTTTCAAGAGTCAACTAACTATCTTTGTGATTTTTTTTTTGAATATTTAGTTCTCACTTGATTTTTTTTATATATTATCACTTTTTATTTTTATTTTCGTTCTCACATTTTGTTTTTTCATATTTTTGTAGTTATCGAGAGAGACTACAAATCAGAACGAAACGACGGAATTTATCAAATAGTTTCATACAAATATTTGTTTAAATTTTTACCGCCTCACTGGCCATCTCTAGATCAATTCTGTGCTGTTTGAGTAAAGGTATATAAGTGATTTTTTTTTTTTGTGACAATGCGTTCAAATTAAATTTAGTCCTTAATAATTTTATCTTTGAGAAAAAGGAAATAAGTCAAAGGAACAGTATTCAAAATCCATGTGAAAACTGTTTTAGTGACTAATGCCCTTTTTCTCAAAAGTAAATTTTATTAAAAAGGATATAATTAACTTAAATATTTAATTAAAACTTGAATTGTCGAAAAAAAAAATGACTTACACCCGTTTATCTAAACACCGCCGAATTATTACGGTCAACTAATTAACCAACTAACAAACAATATATTAAAAATAATTATGGTAGTGAACAAGACAACTCTTACCCGAAGCGTTACATTATTAGAATGGAAAAAATATAATGTCAGAACACAATCAAGTCTATCATACCTTCGTAGTCGCAATGACGCTAAGCGAAATACCATCTAACAGGTAAAATTTAATAATACATAACTTTATTATCAAAGTAAAGTTACGATATCGTAATTACTGTGAATGCATATCGACATCAAACCTGCAGAAATAGCAGCAAATCTTACCAAAATACTGATTCAAATACCAGGTATGGTATAAACAACGTATTAAAAAAGTTTGTAAATGTTTTCTCAAAAACCTATAAAAAATACTCAAACTCAACAATTTAAGCTTAAACTTACGGACGTAAGCAAACGTGTATTTTGCCAAGCAAAATCTTGCTTATGAAAACAATGACCCTAACACTACCGAGTATATTTTCTCATGTATATTTTATGAGAAACCTTAATCCACTCAGCTCAGATCAATAAAGAACAAATATAACTTCGAACCTTTTGGTTTAATAAGGATATACTGATACCACAACGAAATATAATATAGCCACCACACTTAATATTAATTTTTAATTACAACTATTAAAAATAAAATCAATCTGAAATGAAGCAATAAACGAAATCAATAATTATTTTAAATTATAAATAAATTATAAAACCCATATCTGGTAAAATGGGATACGTTTTTGAAACTAGTATAAATTACTAATTTATGAAGCTAAGAACACCGAAATATTACGGAAATCTGCTGGATGAATTATTTGGCAAACTACCCATCTGTAGTTATAGATAAATTTTCAATAAATTAATACTTGATTTTTATTTTTTATTTTAGCAGTGGAAACTTCCTTGAAAGTTTAGAGAGCTTTCTCTTCCTTCTCCTTCTACGGGGTTCTATCCTTTAGAAATAAAAATACTTTAACATCTTTAAATAAATTTAAATGTTTAAAATAAAAAATACAAATGTGGAACTTAAAAAGAAAATACAAATAACGTAGAAAGGTTTATACAAGTTGGCAAAGGAAAATATAATAATAAAGATTAGCAAAAACATATTTACAATTATTTAACTTTGTTAGAAGAAAAATTATCCATTATTTCTCAGACGTATTAGTTGATTTGTGCGACTAGATTTGAAATCCTTTTGCGGAGTCAAGATCAGATATACGAAAGTGCGAAAGCTGAAGAATTAATTGATAAACGTAACAATTGTACGTTGAGTTTGAACTCGTTTTGAATAACAATTATGATAGATAATTGCTAAAATAATTCTAAAATAAAGTAACAATGTGGTTCTGTGGACTATGTTTAATAATTTCAGCGTGCCGCGAGACCAAAATGCTTGAGAACCACTGATTTAGATGGCCGAATATTCTACAATAAATCTTCCTCTTCAAGATAATATCTTTCTCGTCCTTTTTTCATAGGGTTCAAGCCTATGATGTGTACGCTTAGACTGGCCGTAAAAGTGATTTATAGTAGTATTTCAGTATGCCAAGTGATGAGTAAGCACTGTTTGTATATCAGTAGTCCAAAGCAACGTTTGTTAACTACTTTATAAGTTCCGCAGATATTTCAGTGGCAGAGTTTATTTGATCTACAAGGTAGTTAAATTCTGGTCCCCTATTAGTAGACTATTTCCAATTGTCAATAGTGCTATTGTAAATTCGATAGGCCTATATGTTTTGTAAGAGTAACGGTTACAATTCGACCCTTTGGAATGAAAAGATTCCAATTGACAAAATCGGAGAAAATGATTTGTCAAAGTCATATCATTTCTGTTATAAGTAGAAAGTACTCGTGCAACAATGTCTGGAGAAATAGCCGATTTACAATAACGCATGATCAAATACTAATTTCTTGTAGGTTTTAGAGGTTGTTTGCAGTAGCAGTTTTACAAAGAATGAGTTAGTGGGAAGGTTAACACAGTTTTGTTGCATTCACATTACATTTTTGTAAATGTTATTTACAGTTAAAGGTACCAAGGATTGGTTAGTACCATGTCAAAAAATCGAGGTAGGTAGAGAGATAACAGAATAATGGGTTATGGAAAGTTTGATATCAATTTACACAAAACGAATTGTGTGAATGATTTAAGTGTCCGTTGACATTAAAGGGTCGAATCCACAAACTATTAACTTGAAAATGGAGTAATGAGAAGGAGTAACTCAAATTAATACATTCATAAAAAAACAATAATAAAACCAAGACGGCAGTGTGGGTTAGTAAATACTTAACCCTTACATTGGCTACAGAATCAATACAATAATAAAATAAATAATTATACATAATAAAAGAAAGATCTGGATGAGATCATCAGTATCCTCTTATTTAAATTATAATTATAGGATATAATATCAAAATTTAGGTCGTGATTTGGTCCTCCCGGTTTACAAGACTTTCTTTTCTTGTTTTGTTGCTTATTAGATTTTTTTTTCAGTCTTATCTTTGTATAGAATATATTGATGAATATAAATATATATATATATATATATATATATATATATGATCTTATTTTATTGATATTTTTTATTTATTTTATTGATATTTTTTATTTATTTTATTGATATTTTTTATTTATTTTATTATTATTTTATCTATAGTATATGTACAAATATCCTTCATTTGTTCTTATATATGTGCATATATGTTATATGTACATATGTATATATGTATATATATGTATATATATATAAAATGTTTTTTCATCTCTTATCTAATAGAACTTTTGGCCAGATATAATATTTATTATTTTAGACATATTTGTTATTCTAAAGGGACTTTGTCACAGAATAAAGTTGTTTTATATTATATATATATATATATATATATATATATATATATATATATATATATATATATATATATATATATATAACCCGAATTTCGAAAAATATAAGGAATAAAAAAAGTAAAACCAATAGTAAAATACATATTAAGAAATTGTTTTCGAAAGAAAAACTGCTGCATATCTATTTTTTGGTGTCTATTTTATGGAGTCTCTCAGACTCCGATATCACTGATAGTAAGAAAAAGAAGTAGCCTATGTAAGCCCTAAGGATAATTTTAAAATGTATGCGCATTAGTGACGCCATGTTTATTAATAGTTATAGAGACGAATAGTTTTAGTTATATTTGAGAGGGATACACAAAACCTGTATAAAATGGCGTTGTTACAGAATTATTTTGTATGAGATTGAATCAAAAAAAGGACTGGAAGAGCTGCTATTGTTGTACCTCTACAGGACAAATTAATAACAGGCAAGGCTCTTTATTAAGGGCCAAATAAAGGACGAGGAACTTCCTTTGCAACAGATCCATCGCTGATAGTTCCTCTTTTTAATTAAACCAGGGCCTTCGAAGGATGTTCCAGTGGTATTAACGATTTTTACTTTCCTGTATGTAATTTTTTTTTTATAATGAACCTTACAATACCAATGAGAGGGAAACCAATTAAAATCCGCCCGAAAGAGGCTTCGGCTTTTCGTATAATACAGCTACGAATGTATATATATATTTTTTATACGACTTCTCGTTCGTTCAAACACATTTCGCATAGCAAATCTCATATATAAATTCACTACATTTACATTATTTTTCTTCTTTAAGCTAATGGCCAGTCATTTATTTTTTTAACCAGAATATACCTTTGAAATGGGAATCGAAAGTAATGCGTTTCCTTGGAAACTGGCCTATAAATGGCTATTATTTTTAAATTTAACGGCAACATAATTTAAAACAAAAATTTTAATACTGTCACATTTATACAATAATTTATTTGGTCACCTGTAAAGAGAACAGTTCTTTATTATTAATCGATAAAGATTAAGAAATCATTATATCGGACCTATTTATCCCACATTTATTTAATTTATAAAAACTTTTTTAAAAAATCCGTATTTCAAAAACATGATTTTATTGTGAAACGTTTCGGTTCACGTTTTCAATAATTAATTATAAGCCATTTTAAAACTTTTTTTTACAACTTAATTGATAAGGGTGATAGTGACGTATGCTTCAGAAATTAATATTTTTTTTTTTTTAAATACTGTTTTAAGATATGAAGAACAAGATGTTCTAGGTCAACGATATGAAAGACATGAACCGAAGGTGTCAAAAAAGAAAATAAGAACGTTTAGGAAAATCAAGACATTTAAAATTTTAAGAATTACTGACTTAAGTAGTATGTTAAGAACAATTGACGTTCGGCTAAGGTGACAGCGAAATAATTTAAAAAAAAGGCCAATAATTTCTTCAAAAAGTGAGCCGAAACTTTTCACAGTAGAATAATGTTTGTAAAAAATAAATATTGTAAAAATTTTTATTAATAAAATAAATGTGAGATTATGTGGTTCTTTGATTTTTTTTATTTTTATTTTTTAGTATTTTTATTAAACTACACAAAGAGAGCTATGGTGAACGAATCGGGTTCAAATCCCTGTCACTCTGATACACTAAGTTATTTCTTCAAAAAATAGTCTAAACTTTGTCAAGACGAGAATCCTGGTTTAAAATACACTATTTGAGCCCATAAAACTTATATTAAAATTAATTGACGTTAAGGATGTATGCTACCGTTCTAGTTCCAAAGTACGAGAACCATATACCTGCCTGTGGGCTCTGATGTGAGCTGATTTCTATTTCATTTATTTGTTTATATTTTAAATATTAATGTTCAAATGCTATTTTTCTCACATAAGAAATACGACAAATTTTGAAGTATTTTGCTGTTTGATCTAAAACTGTGCGCCAAACGATAAAATAGTTTGATATTTGAAAGATTCAGTTATCGCACATTCCAATGTAAATGGAGAGTTAGCTGTCCTGAAAAATTGTAGCCTTTACCTAAATCGATGGTACCATCAAGAAAAAAAAAACACATAATATTCTATAATTAAGACATACAAAGCTATATTATGAAAACATCCAAAATATTACAGGGAGAAAGGGTCCGCTGAGACATCCTGCGTATACCTTCTTTGCCAACAAGGATTCTTTTTAGCACGAGACTTTCTTCATTAAGATCGTAATGAACTACTCGTAATGCTCAAACCAACTGAAGAATACTCGAAGAAGAATAACATAGGCCTTGAAAGAAAATCGAACAGCTCGTGAAGCACTGATAAATTTTAATCATGATCAGTAGCTAAGAGGCTGCCGGTTGAAAGCTATAACTGAATAGGTCTTCTGGACAAAGAGACGACCCGAGCCAGGAGATAGCCGCTGTTCGAAAAAACCCATCGCTTTTCAGCTCGAACCCATCACTTCTTGGCTTTACGGAGGGTTTATTTATTTCTCACCAATCAGACATAGGTCGTTTCTCCGTCATAGATTTACAAATTCATTATTCAGTCAAAAATTCGATATAGTTATGAGCGAGTTTTATAAAATAAGGAATGCTCATCACTAAGGGACACAAAAGCTTAGTCGGAATGTAAAATTTTATCTTTCATAAAACAAAAAATCTTTAGCGCGGGTGGAAAGCACAACTATTTAGTATTTCCTTTAGAAGTGCAGAATTAAGAAAGAATATTAGAAAAAATTGCCCACAAAAGACATTTTTCTAACACTAACATACAAATTTTCTACCCTCTAATTCAATTTAAAGAGGATGCAGAGATGCACAAAACCTTTTAAACATGCTTTAATTTTGATTGAAATTTACCACCACTTCTATGGCATGATTCTGTCAAGAAAAACAATGTAGAAACCAAATTTAGAAACATTTGATCCAAAGATGGATACTGGAAGAGCCTAAATATAGCGAGAAAAAAAATATCGATCAGTGAGTATATCTAAATCAGTGAGTTACATATGCCCATGTAAGTTATCGTGAAATCGCTGGTAGTGGGTCCATATGTGCTCGTAAACTGTTGGCAGATGAAGATCTGTATTTAAAGTAATATTGCTAATGTATCATGGGGGTTCGGTTATAGTCCTAAAAGTTTTTGACAAAAACATTGGATGTTAACGTATGTCTTTTATCAATGCCTATGCTTCATTGATAGGTCCAAATGGGCTTGAGTGAGTGAGTATAATGGAAGTGTTCAATTTCTGTTTAAGTTTCAATTTTGAACCTTTTGAAAGAAGTGAGAGTAATGGTTTTAAACCTTGGTTCAGGGTTTTTTATTTGTTTTGTAGGTCTGTGTGATAAAGGGGTGTGTGTGTCTTTGTTTGGTTTCTGAATCATTGTAACGTGTGAGTATTTCTATTGTGCAGGGAATTCGGTCATTCTGAGTAATTACATTAAAAACAGTTTTTTTTGGAAAGCTAAAGCATTTATCAGGTCATGGCCAGGGTATTTCTATTTTGATAACTGTCTAATTTGTTCAGCAACTTGTGTCGGAGTGAAGCAAGGAGGAGTAATGCTAGTTGAAGTAGAATGTCTAAAGTGATGAGTACATGCTTTTCGTGTTCAGAATTAGTGAAGTCAGTAGGTTGTGTAAAAACAGAAGAGAAATGATTTGCAAACAGCTCAGATTTTCAATGCCTGACACTGCTCAGAAACCATCTTCATTACGGATAGATGCTGACACCACACGAAGTATTTATTACAAGTTTCTTAGTATGCCCGTTGTAATGTTATTTTACAACGTCAGAAGAACCTAAGAACATAATATAATAGAAAACAAAAAGTAGAAGCTTCGCGTGGTCCATTAGTGGCCTATGGAGTAGAATAGAAAACAAAATTATTACAAAAAAAGAGCAGTTTTAATTTCCAATATCATTTTTCATATATATTATCTCTAGTTAACACGTTATAGGAAAATCTTTCTCTTTCTCTAAAAATAAACAATTATTGTACCTTTATACATTTATATACATACATACATATATATCAATCCATCAATTCAATCCACCACTTTTCCCACCACTTATACGCCGACGATTTCCAAATCTATTTATCCTTTCCTTCTTCTGAGCTATTAGTATCGTTTGCCAGTATCCAGGAAGACAGATTTAGATAGAATCAGTGCCTGAGAAAACCTGAATAGATTAAGAATAAACGCTATGAAAACTCAGGCCATTGTCCCATTCCCTCCTCAGATCCAATGACACCTTTTCTACTTTAATCCTAAATGATCACCCCATCACGTTCAGCTCCTCAATTAAAACTTGGGGTATTACTATCAACCAAACCCTTTCCTGGAAACCCCACATCGCCCAAATTTCCCGACGGTCAATAAGTACCCTTAAATTATTCCATCGTTCTCGACGTCTTCTTCCACAACCTACCCGCAAACTCCTTGTGCCCTCTATTATCTTTCCCCACTTTGACTACTGACGTGTGGTATACGGGGACCTCTCGAATGTGCTCGAGGATAGTTTGAAGCGGATCTTGAGACGGGCCCATGTATTCCTGGCGAGTTAAAGTGGCTCTTCCCCTGCAACCATAGGCAATATTTCCTCGGATCTTTTCTATACCAAACCATCACCACCCACCATCCTTCCTACATCTACAGCCTCCTACAATTCAAATCCTCGGTCCACGCACTGGAAACAAGATCTCGCCTTTCTGACCTCCATACTCCCTCCCACAGAACCAAAACATTCGAACGCATCTTTCTCGCCCGCTCCTCTACCCTTGGGAATTCCTTTCCTTCTAATATCCGCCATGCTTCTTCTCTATCCTCATTCAAATCCCTCCTTTTCCAACACCTTCTTTCTCTCCAAAATGATGCTCTCTAATTGCGAAATTTCAGTTTAGGATTAACTTCTGATCTGGATCAGAAGTGAATAATAGTTTTTTTAATGTACAACCTTCAACTTTGCTAATCAGTTCGTTATTTTTCATTTTCTCTCTTTTTCTTTTATTTTTTCTCTTTTTTTTTGTTTTGTTCAAAGTAATTATATTTTTCGATAAAAAAAACTTATTTATTTGCTTATTTATTTTACTGAAAATATTGTAAAAATTAACTGATCTGTATTTTGTAGTCTTATGGCCAGATAATGATTCTGTTTTATTTGTTCATTCATGTTATTCTTAAGGGACCTAGTTCCAGAATAAAGTTTTTTTATCTATCTATCTATCTATCTATCTATATATATATATATATATATATATATATATATATATATATATATATATATATATATATATATACCTCAAACAAACACACACACACACACACACACAAACATATATATTCATATTTGAGTGTTTTTGTGTGTGTGTGTGTTTGAGATATATACAGCTGATTTATAGAGTAATGGGGCCTTTCCCTGAAACATTAACTATAGAGAATATATAAGAAGATAAACATGATAGTGGGAGTTAAATTTATTAAATCTATTTATTAAATATATAAATTTCCTTATAAACTGAAACAAAGAAGGCTGAAGTATTATTTTAATCAATTCAGCAATTGTTCTGTTGACAGGCAGGAGTTATCAGAATATCAAGCAAAGTTCTGGTAGGAAGAAAGGAACGAGAAGAAGAAGAAAAAGAAAAAAAAACTAATCCACAATCTCGGCGCAAAACATGTGGGTCAAGTTTAGACCAGCATGTCGAACTTAAAAAGTCAAGGAACTTTTCTCTCTCTTTAAAAGTTGTTCAGGAATAAGCTTTTCCAGGCGAGTACATTCATCACCGAACTCCATGTATATTCTCCACCTGAGCCAGGCTGACATAAAAGAAAAAAAAGTTGTTTAAAAAAGAAAACATGCAATAAAGTGGATATGATTCATATTTATAAATTAGTCAGAACTTTAAATAGTATAATTGAATATGCCAGCTATAAAATTAATAAAGTCTACAATTGAAATCATAATATTATCATAATATATAAGAAAAAACTACACTCTAATTTGGGCTTATTTATATTTATACTAATTGACTAAAAATAATGCAATATTCTTATTTCAGGAAGTTTCTGGTAATAAATATAATATGTAATAAGTAATAAAATATGACGTTCACGGCGTAATTAATTAAGAAATGTCACATTTTTAATTCAAGTATGTTTTGTAATTCTTTTGATAGTGCTATGATAAAATCATTTTATTATTTTAAATATTTAAGCATTATTCACTTTAATTTGTCAATGTTTATTAAATTTTTATTTTCAGTTTCATTTCATATTTAATTTCAAAATTGTTTTCGTTAATTTACAGATATTGTTTTGGTAAAGTTTTGTTTTATTTCACAAATATACTATCATTCTGTATTTTCCTGTTATTTTATCGATTAGAAACAAGATGAATTCAACAAATTTCCACACTTTTAGGTAAATCGGGAGACAATTCTAAACCAATCCCAAAATAAATATCGACTTCATTTATACGAAATTAAAGCACCTAAAAGTGTGGTGTCTGTAGCCCAGCTTCAGTGGGCTGAGAAAAACATTTTCAAGTAAAGTGTTATTTAAAATAAAAAATAAAACATTTCACTGATGGTCCGCCCGAAAGCCTCCTTACAATGTTGATTAAGCCAAACTATATTTCTTAAAGGTAATTTTGTCTACTTTACAATAGTGCAATTGGAAGTTAATTACCTTGAATAGTTTTGGGGTGACAGCTAATCTATTCAACATAGAATGCTACACTTAAAAAGCACAACACTTAAATTTCCTGCTTTCCTGTGTGTAATCGGTCCAAGGCCCATATGAATTTTTTGTTGCTCTTGAGGTCTACTATGACCTCTCTAAATATTTCCTGTGACTGATAGAACACTCTATATATTTCATATGTAGGTGAGTTATAGTAACAAATAAATTCAGAAATATCTAAACATATCAGAGTAAACACGGTGAATTGTGCTTACTAGATCTGAGACACATATAACTTGCCTTGAATAGGGATGTAATGGTGATTATGTTACAGTATAAATTTAACCTTCATTAGTGACTAATTAATGCAAAGGACGTGGAAGACGAAACCCTACGAAAATAATGATATATAAAAAAACATTATTTAGATTTTATGTAATGCAATGAGAGATGTTTGCATTGTTACCTTTCTAATGCAAAGTTAGAGTTCTTAAAATTAACAAGTAATTTTATACTGTTCATTAACTTAAAATAAAGTTTTTTGTTCTTAATTTTAATAAAATAAATATGGTTGCAGATTAGGGTGAAACAATAATTATTACAACTCATTGTTAGTCAAATCACGATATTAAACAATTGTAATAGTTCTAAACGATTATTATTTTTAATAAGGAATCACGTTTTAACAAACATGATAATTAATGAATAATAAGGTAAACTTATTTAAATAAAATGGTTATTTATTTATTTTACAAAATTATTACTTATTCTCAAAACCTGCTTATGACCGAAATACAACTCAAAAGAAAAATAAACAATTTCTCTATAATAGGAACTATTCTGCTGTAAAATTCATTGATTTCTTTCTAGATTTCAATAATACCGATTGTTTTTAATTATTATTTCTTTATTTTTGTAACAATATTTTTGTAATATTATTTTTCTTTATTATCAATTTATCAACGGTACAGTTTTACTGGATTTTTTAAAAACATTTTAACCGCATTATAAATATTATTTTATACTCAGCGTTTTCACTCTGTGATTGAACTTTGAATATATAGTTGAAAATTTATTTTTTGTTAGCCAGACGCTTTTTTTAAAATCTGCACCATATTTATGTTCATTATCCTAGAATTATTTTGTAATTTATTTATTGATTTATAATAAAAAAAAATCTTAACAAGAAAATAAGCTTGCAAAGTAGTTAATTATAAATTAATTTCAGTGAACTTGCCCAAATGAAAAGTAGTAGTGATATCATCTAATCATAATATGACAAATTATAGATTTTTTTTATTAATTTGATTTAGTAAAAATTCATTTCTTTTTTTTTTTTGCAATCTCAGTAATTTATAAATAATTATTGTGTTAAGATATTTTTACTAGAAAGGCTATTCATTTAATAACCAAATCTGCTATTATTTAAAGAAAAACATGTTTAAAAACGAATATCTTACAAAATAATATATATATATATATATATATATATATATATATATATATATATATATATATATATATTCTCTTTAGTACATTTGTTAGCCCAAAGCTCCCACAAGAAGTATGTAATCACCAAGATATGGGTGATGTGGCGACGATCGTGATAAAGCGATATGCAATCTGGAAACATTCATGTCTAAGTAATTTTTTTAAACTCACAGAAATCAAAGCTTTATCGATAATTTTGATGTTTTTAGAAACTATGATATTTTTTCAGAAACTAGTTTCACTCTAGTTTCACGATAATAGTATTTTTACTTTTTTATTTCAAAATATTATAATCCGTTTTATTCAAGAGCAATAAGTAATGATACTACTATAGGTTTTCAATTTTATGTACTAAAAAAATAATAAGTATCTATAAATAAATGCATCCGACCGAGCCCCTCGTTTGAACCCACCAAACTCCTAGAAAACTTTCAGTATCGCGGGCACGGTATAGTTTGCCCTGTGTCTATTTCTAAGTTGTATCAATAGAAAATGTATGAACATTTGATAATGAATAAAGTGTATACCTCTTGACCACTACATTGTGGAGGCTATAAATAAATTAGGCTAAATGAATAAATAAAGGCTAAACAAATACATATTATGTTTTGTAATTTTCCTCAGTGGTTCCAACCGTTCTTAACATCCTAGAAGATTTACAATATCTCCAACATGGACATAAATAAATTATAATGTTTAGATTCATCTCAGCAACGAAGTATATATTTATATTATTTTTTAATGTCAATCAAGATTATTTAAATAGCATATCGAAGCTATTAATGCCAGATTTATTCTATGTGAAAAATGAATTTTCGTCACCATAATTTAACTGTTGTGTTAAAAAAAATTCTCTTAAAATTACATCGTTAACACTTACATGTTTATCGAATAGTTATATTTATCATTCATTATATATAACTATTATTTTTTTTTAAATATTAATAATAAAGGGAGGGAAGATAAAGTCTAAGACCGTTTTTCTGACAATATCCTGAAGAAAGAAGGGAGAACATTCGTTTCCATCAGTACGGACCGTCGGTAGATCTTCACGGATTACCTTCAACCTAACTTACTAATCCACTCCACCATGTCTTTCTTTTCAAAGCGACAAATCTCAACAAATGCCAGTTTTAAGAAAATTTATACAGAACAGAATATCAGAATAATAAATAAATTGCATATAGCAATGGAGTATTACTTGTTGCTGAAATACATATTAAAAGTGTGATATTAATAATTAATAAAAAAATCATATCGGCAATAGTTGGCATACAAGTAGTTTAAGATAAATTAAAACCTGATACATTTATGCTAATTTAATTAGTTATTGTTAAACATAAGTTATTGTTTCACCTAGATATTAATCTTTAAAACATCAAACTGGACATTATAATCAATGAAGGTTTTACCATATTGTATTTAAGAAGAAATGTTTGATTGGTAGAAAACGGAAATAAAAAAAAAGGTAATGAAAAAATATTTTAACTACACTTATATTATATTCTCTTTGAATTGGTCAATTAATGCAACAATTAAAAAAACAAATTAAAGCATTAATTTAATTTAATTAAACTTTGCCCTCATTACATGTATAATCTGTCTACGTGTTATTACATACACCTTATCTTTATCACAGGGTTATATTATTATAAATAGTATGCAATTTTTTTTCTACTTGTATCTTCAACTATGATATCCATTTTGATCTACTATTGTATATTTTATATGTTATATTCTCATTTCTAAAAGATATTTAATTTTAAACCATATAGTTATGAATCATAAAAAATTAATTAATTATAATAATTTAAAATTTTAATACCAGGAATAAATGAAAAACTTAGTTAAATATAAAAAATGAAAAATACTCTTAGTGAAAAAAATATATTGAAGAAATAAAAAAAATTGTGTGAAAAAATATCTCAGCTTAAAAAAAATTGCTTGGCCAAGAAGTAATGCTTATTTTCAAACGGTTTAAAAGGAGCTGATATGGTCATCATTCACGCTTATTCGCCAGGGTATATCTCTCCTCAATAAAGAGTACTCATTTTATAGAGGCTGGATGTGCCCTTAGAGCGTTTCTCTACCCCTATGTCAATCCACGGCTGATATAACAGAATAAATAAATTACGCGAAAATAAGTAATAATATCAATAAATGTTAAATAACTTTGTATAATGTTAAAATTTGTCAGAATAGCGTTCCCTATTTAGGAACCTTTTGAATTCAGGGAATGGTAGTTGGAGGTGCTGTAAAAAAAAAAATATATACCATACAGTAAAAAATATTTTAGTGTATTATGCTCACGAACGTTTCAGCCTTTTTTAGGACCAAAAAACGAGAGTGAAAATTTCGCTCTGCTCTGTTTGCCATGAAAAAAATTCTACAATGTAGACCGAGACGTTTGAAAAAATATATGTTTGTGATTACTATTTATTCCTTGACCGCAACCCTAAAACTGTTTATCTTGCTGTAGTGTCGAATCTCAGAATACTTCATGTGACGATGGATACTGAGAAGATTCTCTAGAATTGTGCCTGTTGTATAATCTTACAAGTGTAAGGTGAGGACTCAAACTCATCTTATAAATAAATTAGTCTCTGTAATCCACAGCTTACACTAAGCGCTTGTTTGCCGAGGTCTTGGCGAAGTTTGTGATCTAGGAATTTGATTCCAACTGAGGTTCTTACGCTTGTCAACTGCTATCTGGGAAGTTGAAATGGTACACATTACAGCTCTAAAGTGTAGTTTGAATCAATATTTAAAAGATATATCGTAATACACTATGTAATTGCAAACTTAATACAAAAACGTCAGGAGTCTTTTAAAACCTTTCATAAGAGATACACATATCGACCATTTATAAACACAAGATTTCGACTAACACTTCATTCGCTTCGTGTAAATTGATCTCAAAGTTTCATTAACTCATTATTCACTTATCTCTCCACCTACAACAATGATTT
Organism: Rhaphigaster nebulosa; assembly: GCA_948150685.1. NCBI lineage: Eukaryota > Metazoa > Arthropoda > Insecta > Hemiptera > Pentatomidae > Rhaphigaster > Rhaphigaster nebulosa. The sequence goes on along the minus strand of OX411310.1, from coordinate 59,895,871 downwards.
TTTGATATGGTAGTAGTCAATCCTTGCTACAATAAAGTGTGAAGGACATTCACAATAATATTGTAATAAAACTGTGATAACTTTCTCCCTCCCCTATTCTTTGTTAAACTGCTGCCGCAAACAATCTGTGAAACTACAAGAAATTGGTATCCGATCATGAGTTCTTGTAACTCGATTGTTTTCCCACATATTGCTGCAAGATTACGTTATACTTGTAGCAGAAGTTGATACAACAGATACTAAGAACTCATTTTCTTCAATTTTGTCAGTGAGAACCTTCCTATTCCAAACGGCTGATGTGGCAAAAGTACAAGTAAACTAAAATAAACAAATTAATTTAAAATATTGCAAAACATTAAGAAAATAGTAGATATTTACACTATGGTTGTATATATATATATATATATATATATATTTGTTTACTTCTATTATTTTGCATCTAAATAAAACCTTAGCATTTTTTTTTTCTCCAAATTTCACTAGAACCTTGCTCACCATCCTAATCCCTTAGCTCAATCCCTATCCAGCTCCACTAAAACTAAATATTAGCATCTTGGTAGTTTTAAGTTAATGCGACTTAACCCACAATTTTTATATCATCCAAATCTTTTGCAGTCATTCGACTCCATTTTTTCAGTGATTCAACCCTCAGAAAATATTTTTACAATGTTGTTTGAGGATTAGATGATTGAAAAAATGGAGCTGAATGACAAAAGAGTTGCAAAAGAGTTCTGTGATGCAAAATCAAATTTTTAAAATTTGAAAGTTACGCCGTTTTACCTTCGATATGTAGTAATCAAGTATAATCCAAAGAGAAACATTATCAATGTAAACAAACGAAAATCAAGCATAACATAAACTAAATACATAGTATAATTTTTTATCCTTAATGCAATCGAGTAAGAACCAATCATAGTTAATCCGAAACAATAAACATACACAATGAAAATCATAAACCCTGTTGTTACAAAAAGTTTCGTCATAAAACATATATATATCAGTAAAAGTAAATTAGGGTTCTATACACCTATTTATAATTGAGTTCTTTAATCAAAAGCCGCCGATATTTCAACAAATGCTTTATGAACCAATATAGGTTATGACATTTAAAAAGTTTTTGTCTTTGGCCCATTTTGCTCTTGCTCTTTTTCTTAACTACTGATACTAAAACATTTTTAATATTGGCCATCTGTCTAACATTTTTTGCAATCTTTATACTCACACAATATTTTCTTTGCATTGTTATAATACTAAAATTTCTTTATATCTAAAATTCATCAGTCTACAAATATTTATTCTTAATAGCATTCCAAGTCGTACCAGGATTGTATAGTGTTTAATTTCCCTCCACCTATAATATTCATACCTCCTATTTGAGCATAACAGCATGAACTAAAGTTATGAGTTGCACAGCAATGAAAAAGATACTAAAATGTCATAATGTGCATTGTTTTATGGGTAATTATTAAACGTTTTATCATTCCCTATGCCATCCCCGTACTAAATATTTTCATCCAACTACCTGAAAATATATTAACCAGAACAATTAATTATTTTTTAGTTATTACATTTTAGTTTTTTTAATTTTTTGTAAATATGGTATGAATGATTTCTTGGATCACTATTACCATTGTCCCAGCTGAGACAGAATTTAATATTATTCAATAAATAAATAGTTTCTCTCTCTCAGTAATTACAGTTTTCAAACTTTACAAGAAAGAAAATAGGAAAAAGTAATAAGAAATATTATCAAGGTTTATGTTCACTAAATAAAATATGTTTTCTGTTAAAACTCATATTTTTTTTAAATATTTATTTCTTCATTCAAAATTGCCAAAAGTATAGACAACCAATGAATATGCGGACTAAAAATTGACTAATGTGGCATGATAGACATGAGAAATACCCAGCGGCATCTCTTCCTGTCTTGATTTTGCAGTTTACAGATAGACAAGAAGATCCCTCATCCACCTCTATTTCAGCCTTCGACGAGTTTATCGGGCATGTGGTTTGTGGAATGATTTAGTATACCCGTGTATTTTTTTTTAATTGGGGCCGTATATATTCATTAGCTGTCGGCTTATGAAAGTCCGTATGTAAAATAATGTTGCGAACGTACTATGGCACTAATATCCCAGTCAAAAAACTGCTTTTACAGTTTAACTGAGGTAGAATAATTAAATTATTTATAAACTTGATGTAAACCATTTATATGCTCAAAAGATCACTTAGGTGAAAAATGAATTTTGAAATTTTGAGTGAAAAGAAATAAATTTGATGCAAAATTCCCTGAAATAAATATAATAAAACTGTCCATAAGGTTACTATTTCACTGGTTATTTTTAACAAAACACCCCAATTCTGCTTAAAAATCGAGATTCAAAGCGCGGACCACCAATCATACCTTGCACTCGTATCATTTCCATTAAAAATTGTATTAGTTGTGTTATATATATATATATATATATATATATATATATATATATATATATATATATTTTATATTTCTGTTATTTATTTTTAGTAAAAATAGTAATAATCCTTTTAATGGATATAACATCTTCTATGCCCAAAATGAATAACTATTAAATTTGACCTCAGCTTACTAATAAAAAATTACCATATTTAATCTATGATTCATCCTCATAACAGCTAGTATCATTTTTAGAACGTTACAATATATGTTTAAAATTAGTATATTTAAATTGCAGGAAAGAATATATTCACTCCTTATCAAAAACGATGACTGGAGAGTAGCCCGAAGATACAAGTTTAATGAGAATCACTAGATGCGACGGACTATCGTTTGATTTTAAATTATATTGGATCTGTTAGGCTGAATTTAAGAAGACTTCACATAGATCTAGGAAAAACAAAAAATGGGTAAAATCAGTGAAAAGATCACACACTTCATATTCATAAAATTGTGGAACAGTATTCCACAAGGAATGCTAATTTATCATGGTCTGTCATGTGTAGGTTTGGTGGAATAGGGTATTACCGGCAGAAGGGAACCTTCATCGAAATTGTTGCAGAGAATTTTTTACGTCTACTGTTTGGATCCATTGTGAAAATGCTTTCGCTCATGTTTGCAACTCAATATTAGAAAAGTCCTATAGTCCTAAAATATTTTGACTGTAACATTTTAACTTTACGTATGTGGGTCTTTTTAGCTCTCTCGTATATCTGAGAAGCGTAAGTCCGAATGGGACTAAGTAAGTGCAAGTGTTCAATTTCAGTTTATTGAAATATCAAAAAATCCTTAAAAATCCCACTAAAAAAGTTCTATTCTCCTTTATACCCAAACAAACAAAACCGGAATCTTCTGTTGTTTGGCAGAAAAAGGAATCCTTAAGACCACAGCATTTGTGTTAATACTTTTTTGTAATCTGAGGACCTAAATACTGAAAATTAATAAATATATCGATTTTCCCCTCGAGTACCTTCTTCTACCTTAGATGGTCGAGGAAGTTAAAATACTTCTTCTTCTTTGTCTTCAGCCCTTAGTGTATTTTATACTTTGTTAAAAAATAAAAAATAAAAATCGAAATTCCTTCCAAAATCTGCTTTGATAGCAGGAACTTTGGTGTTAGTGGTTAAGATCGTAACAGTAGATGCTAATAAAAGTATAGAGGATTCCACAAAGTCGCTATATTTCCTCAATATATTGTCCCTACCGTGCCCAACTATAGAATATACAAATGGGATTTTTGGGATTAGAATGGGATTTTTATATTCGTCACTTCGAAATGTTCTAGTTGAGGCACGCATTGTGGCGAAGTCTTGATATATTAATCCTCAAGAGTTGACGCCTTGTGCCTTTTGGAGGTTAGGAATTCAAGACTTTGCTACAATGCATGTCTGAACTAGCGCGTTTTAAAGTTACGAATATGAAAATCCCATTTTTGCATATTCGATAGTTGTATTACCATGTCAATAGATATTGTAGAGATATTTTGTAAGTATAGTTAAAATTTTCATTTTTTTACACAATAATTTTTAGTAAATAAGCTACATCCTGTCTAATTGAGGCAAACGTCCATATTAACTAGTTAATTATCGAATATCCATTTTAAAAAAAATGTTTTACATGCTTGCTAAAGAAAATTAGAAATTCTTTAATTAGAAATTGATGAAAGAAATCAGAGTTAAAATGTTAATAGAAGAATGTATTATAGAATATATTAATAGAAAATAGATTATAGAAAAATATAAATATATACGTATATTTATACGAAAGGTAACTAAACTCAATATCGCCAAAAATTGTATTCAGTTGGTGAATATAACGAAAACTGAAATGGGGTAGACTGTGGAGGGAGGATTGAGGAAGCGTATCCTAGGTAACAGCCAGTGAGAATTTAACGAGATTGTTCTCGAAATGAAGCCCGCGTTGACCAATAACTTTCTCAGTCGGATATTTGATCCCTAATTTTACTTTAGCATTAGTCTACTATAAATACGCATGACGTCACATAATTACTTTGTATCAACTAAAATCGGTTTACGAAAATTTACAAATTTAGACTGATCCCCTTCTGCATCTCCACGCCTCATATAATATATTAATTTTATATCACATTATATTAATTACAATGCTAGTATAATATATAAACTATTGTTAGGTTAAAGTCTAGTAGGCTGCAAGTGCCTTTAGAATAATTTAGATATAATTTGTTTTTTGGGGGGTGCTTTATTTTTTTTATATTCACACCTGTCGATGAGACAACCAGTGAATGTGCTGACAAACAACACGTTATCGTGGCATGAAAGGCATGAGAAAGAGTAGTATCAAGCGGCACCTCTTCCTGTCGTGATTATCATCCAGCTCTTCCACAGCCTTCTGCGGATATTTTCAGGCATGTTGGTTGTCGCCATGTCTTGTATGAGTGTGTTAGGATGTCCGTGTAAGTTATCGGGAAATCGTTTGTCGTGGTTCCGTATGTGTTCGTTAACTGTTGGCATATTGAGGTCTGTATGTAATGTAATGTTGCTGATATACCAAGGAGCTTTGGTGACAGATAGTCCAAAAAGTTTTTGACTGAAAAATTTGAAGTTTTTGTATGCGATTTTTTTTTTGGCTGTCCCATTAATCTGTGAAGCCTAGTTTCAGATGGGCTTGAGTAAGTAAGTGTAAGTGTTCAATTGATGTCTAAGTTTGAAATTCGAACGTCTTTAAAGAATATAATAGTATAAGAGTATTAATAGTTTTAGCGTTTTTGTTTGTTCTTGATGTGTCAAGAACATGTCATTCATCTGTCAAATGTCAGGCCAAGGCATCGAATATATAAATTTAATATTATAATTTAATACATAAATTTAAATCACATGTTACAGCAATAATGAATAGATTGTTTTTTCTGTAAAATTTTATTAGTTATTATATTTCTTTGAGTTATTTATAATTTTCAAAATAAATTAATGTTATTTTATTTATACGCTAATTTATATTACCATTATATCCAATTTTCAGAACCGATCGATATTTTATTTATTTAAGGAATAAATATAAAAAATTGCGTCTGAAAATTGTAATCCATTCATAGCCATAGAATTTGAAATCACACTTTACTTTCTAAAATACAAACTGTTGAGGAAATGGTGAAATCCATTGGGAATCCATTTCACATTTCTTTTTTAAAATTTACGGAGTCGAAATAGATGATTAAAGCAAAAAAGATCCTGCCATTTATTCATTCCAGCTTCGGCATTCTCCTCATTATCCTTAACTTGAGAATCTTTCTCGATGAAAGCTGGCCAAAATATGATTTTATTTAATTTTCATTGTCTATCATTTTATCCAATATTTTATTTTATTATTTAACAAGCATAGTTTCAACGGAAAAATATTAAAATGTCTTAGAGCCTCATTCTAGTTTCCAATTTTTATATTTAGAAATGACTGGAAATATTTATTCCACAATTTCGCTGAATAATAGACTTCCGAATAAACTACTGAATAATAGTATAGCAAGACTTCGGATATGACAGAACGTAAATAATACACTGTCAAAATAAAGTATAATAAATTGAAATAAATTATCTTGATTAAATTGATAGGAAGTCAAATTTTTCATAAATTCTTAATTACTGGTAGAACATTCCTCAATCCAATTTAATAATTTCTTGTAATGTTCAATGATAATACTATAAACAATATATTTTAAATTTATTTTCAATAATACTTTTATCCTAAATTATTATAACGAATTGTATTTGCTACCTTTACAGCTTCAGACTTTTATCTGAAATCCATATATAAAAAATCTGGCCTGCCCAGTCATAATCCGATTACCTGCAGAGGGCCTATGGCTTCGCTCAAACCAAAGCCTCGTGTAAACCAGATATCCATTCCTCAGAACCTAGGCATAAATTTGCCTGGCACATATCACATTAGGATGAAAAAAGTGTGAAACTCCTAATCAATACCAAAAAACCCTTACAGGTTTTAGTACCCAAGTTCAAGATTGGAGGAAGTTTGGTAATGAGTATATGTTTTTTTAAACTTTTTCGAGATATCAGATAATTATCCGTTTTTGGGTATGCTGAAGCAAGAAAAATGATTCAATTAAATATGTCGCTTTGTATTTATGAGCTTCTATATTTCATCTTAACTACTCAGCCATTTTGGAAAAATAAATATCAGTGAGTAGCTGTTAATTCAGAGAAGTAAAAGAGAGCAAAGAGTTTCGAGAAAAATTCCTCAAGGCGAAAATTTAAGCAGCCTTACAATCCCATTATAAGAAGAAACTTTGAAGAAAGCGAAGCTTGCGTAAAGTAACTATTACAATTTTTTTTTTTTACGTAAGTTACGATTGTATAACGATTCTTAAAGAATTAATTAATGGCTAATCATAAAACGAATAAATTGGATCCCACTCGAGACATTATCAGATACCCTTGTGTATTTGTTTTTTTTTCGAGTAGCTTTTATTAAGTAGAAAAAAAGAAATATTTTCTTGCAAAAAGCTAATAACATTTTAGGCCGAATTTGACGTAAAATTGAAATTTTCAAGTTTCAGTGCACATTGTTTTTATAAGAAAACCAAAAATCTATTATCTTATTAGACTCAATTCATTGTATATTATTATATATTCCGCACTAAAAAATTCACTAAATCCAGTTTTGAAATGAAGGTTATACAGGTTATATACAGGTTATATATATATATATATATATATATATATATATATATATATATATATATATATATATATATATATATAACCTGTTGACGGTGTGACAACTTGTGACTGAAATGTCAGTGGTAAAATTACTAATACTAGGGTGTGTACTAAAAGAGACTACTGATCCTGTTTTTAACTGAACACCCTTCGTGCACGAATGAATAAACTCTAAACTAGAATCGACAGCGAATTCCAGAGACGTCATTATAAACAGAGTAAAATTCAACAGCAACTTCCAATAAAATAGTGAAAATCATACCAGCTTTACAGTAATAACTTACAACGCCAATTAAATAAATAGTTTCACACTTATTAGGAATAAGAAAGTGTGAGGTTAACAAAAAAAAAAATAATCAGGCAAAACGTATACACTTAAAGAAATTGAATAATATCTAAAGATATGATGAAAAAGATTCTGGATCACATTGCTTTAAATTCATAGATACGCTATTTTATTTTAAACAATTTTATGGATACATATAATTTTATTTAAATGAAAAGAGGAAGTAAGAGAGAAAAGAAACTTTTTATTGTTAAGTATTACTTATGATACATCTCATTTAAGAGCAATAGGTAATAAAAGTGAACGTACAGCACATCCAAGAAAAAGAAATATATATATATATATATATATATATATATATATATATATATATATATATATATACATATATATATATATATATATATATATATATATACATTAATTAATTAATTACTTGTGAATCACGATGTGGTTTTCCAGGACATAAAATAGCCGCCCGGAGGTTTGGTCCATGGACGGTCTGTCTCGGGGAAAGAAATATAGGTCCTCGTGCGCCTGCTGACTCCGAACAGCCATAATCCGTGGATCTAGACCGATTTGTCACTGTCCTTGAACCCGAGTGAGTCGATGGGAAGACTGCCAAATTGGCCCCAAAGGGACCGGTATGGAGCAATGGGCAGCCTGCCGCTGCACCATGGAAACCATGGTTCACAGCAACGTGAGGTTGGGTGACCCCTTCCAGGCTGTCTGTGCTCCCGCAAGCAATAAATGTCTGTAGGAACACCACATCGAGCGGCCAAACATCTACAAGGTCTATAGAGCCAACCGAAAAAAAAAATATATAAATATATATATATATATATATATATATATATATATATATATATATATATAATTCAATAAATTTAAATAAATTCAAAACTATAAAAATTGTAATATTCAGTAATTGCCCTCTATGCTAGATTTTTTTTAGATTTTTTCTAAAATAAATATAGCTATTTTATATTTATTATTATTTATAATATTTATATTTATATTCATATTTTTCTAAACAGATATATTTACCCATTTCAGAAAAACCATTGAAAAAAACGATCAATTTTTTATAATTTTAAGAAGTAAAAACAAATTACGAATAGTATATTTTTTAAATAAATTTCCAATGGACTTTTTCATTATAATAAGTAGGAGAAAAATAGCAGAAACAAACTTTATATGTTTTAGATAAAATCGGTATCTGGAAAAATAGTGAAAAAATCCATAAACATACGGAAAAGTTTTTTTTTTCACTTTTAAGATATTGAATTTTTATTTAAAGAATTGCATAGCATAACATTTAAAAAAAATGAGTATAAAACTATTTAAGTCGGTCAACAAGTTTTCGGAAAAAAAAAAATTAAAAACCGTGAAATATGGCTATTTTTTGATATTTTATTGCAGAGCGTGTAAAATATACTAATTTTTTATTTATAAGTTTCTCAAAGTTGATGTGTGTTTTTGATCAGTGAAAATCATAATCTTGGGAGGGCTGGGGACAAACACCAGCCTCACCCCTAGCTGTTTACACGCAGGAAAAAGGGTCAATATTTGCAGATCAGGATAGAAAAAAAATAAAAATATTAAAAAAGTTTATTTTTTCCAGTTTGGTTGAAATCATTCCAATTCCGCTTTACACCGGCTTCTAAGTTTCATACTGGATTTAAAAAAAATAAAATCAATTTAACGGAAAAATTCATCCTACATGCAACAAGTATTGGATGACATTTCGGATTGGGATAAAATGTTAAGGTCTGAACCGAACAGATTTTAAATTACTTACTCCCAAGTATTCCAGGAAACTGTTATCATTTTATACTCCAATTATTCTGTCATAAAGAATATATTTTTTCCTCATAAAAAAATATATTTTATTTTAATATAAATATATAATATTCAAGAAAATATTTTTTTTTTATTCATAACCTCTACAAGGTTGTCATTTGCTGAAAATATAAAATTAATTGAAATCACGAATTAATATTCAGAAATAGCGAAAGGAGCTTTTCAAAGCTGAAATATTTTTTGCTTAATATAAGTCAATTTCGGAAGGTTGTGATCGCGAAAATGTTGTCGCTTCCTAGTTTATACCATGCAGTAGAGTTTGCCCCAAGATTTTTTTTAGATTATTTTATTTTAAACTGCTCATTTTCAAATTGCCAATAAATCACCATAAATGACCGGCTTGCATCTCCAATTCGATTCCTGTTATGATCATTTTCAGAAGGAGTTTCATTGGTAGGCTCATTAAGCTTCGTCGGAAAAGCTTAATTAGTAAGTCGATGATGCACACAATAAATATACATATTTATATAAATGTTATATAAATTATATGGGATGATTTACATATATATATATATATATATATATATATATATATATATATATATATATATATATATATATATATGTAAATCATCCCATATAATTTATATAACATTTATATATATATATATATATATATATATATATATATATATATATATATATATATATACACCGTCAATCGTTCCATGGGCCTTGATTCGGTTGTAGCTATTTCAAGTCACATCTTAATCAACCTATTATTGCGATTATTGATTATTTTCTCTTCAAAGAATTAAATCCCAAATTAGGTATTCATTAGTTGTTCCAACTGCATTCCTAATAATAGTTTCTTATCATATGTGGTATAAGGGTTAATAATTAAAGTTAAGTAGGAACCAAAGGCTTCACCGGCGTAATATTTATATCTAAAATATGCATGAAATAAAAAGTTGATATGTTGTGAAGAACTAGTCACTGCTAGTGAAAGAACAGAGTTAAATACGAGCACACTGCTATACTTCAACTCAGCAGACATAGTGGGACTTAACATTAAACAAGATGAAATAACCCTTTTCATTTCCAGTAACGGTCCCAGCATTACTACGCTCTAGTTCCTCTTTTAGAAAAAAAAAGCTAAACCAAATTAATTTAATGTAATTGAATAAACAGTTTTCAATAAAAAATATTTACTATGGAATTATATTAGAGACATCTTTCAGACAGTCCTAATTCTGTAATTAAGTACTCAGTATATTTATAAATTATCGGTTCATAAACATAGGGGCTGTATTCAAATTTTTTATATCATGAATTATCAAACCGTTTATTTCCTCCAATAATTCAGAAACGTACCACAAAAATAAATAAATCGTGTCAAAAATAAATTATTAAAATAAATTCCATTTATTTTATTTATTGTTAATAAATAATATTAATATATAATACATAATTATCATTATATATTGTTATATTATTAGCGGTAATATTCTTCTTCTATTGAGCAGATCGAATGGATAGAAAGTATCTGAAAACTACTAACATGTACTTCGTTCAACACTGAAACGACAACATATGCTCATCGTTTGCGACTACTTTAACATTGCTCATCTGTAAGAAGTTAGTCCTAACACAAAACATCGCATCTTCAAGTTATCTATAATCTGTAGATAAAATAGAATTTCTAAAAAAAGAAGTAAACTAAGTTCATAAGTATTCCATAAGTTTGTAAGTAAAAAGCATACTTAGTTTTTATTGATAACTTGAGAAACGCAATATTTTGAGTTACGACACTAATCTTGTAAAGGAGCAATTTAGTGGATATTTTCAAGTTTTAATTTATGATAAAATGTTACTGCATAGGGCTTTCATTAGGATCTTTTACTTCTTCAGTTAGGCCCTAGGAGCCCAGTAATAATATACTATTCATGTGATTTTTGTTGATTATAGCTGTGGTTTCCAACTAAGTTCTGTGGACCACCAAGCCAGAAATTAAACCATGTGCGGACCAAGTCAAATGTAATTCGTCAATTATACCAATTAGTTAAAGAGCATATAGAGAAGTTCCACATGAGATCACCTTGCAGCAGGTCGAACTTCGCCTGGAAACATGTTGTTTGCTCCTTCAAAATCCAAGTGGCGAACGTTCCATTAGAAGGATTGTCACCTTCAACGAAAAGTGTATATACTAGCGCAATCCCAAGACATCAGGGCAGTGGATAGACCGAGGCCAGCAGCTCAATCGGTCGCAAGGCGAAGTCAATTTGAAAAAAGACAATGCTGTCAATTTCAAAATTTTGGAATTTTGAAGGTGTGGTCCACTAAGAGTTTGTTCCGGAAGGAAGTTCTCTCGATTCCGAGTTTTATTCGGAACAGGTCCAGCGAATACAAGAAATTTAGGGGAGGCGATACCCGGCTTTGCTGAATAGGAAGAATGTTTTTCTGCAGCAGCAACGCTCAAACCTACACTTCAGGGCACATGAAGTAAAAACTTACTGAAATGGATGCCATCGAACTTCTACCACACCCACCCTATAGCCCTGATCTTGCGCCTTCGGATATTTATTTGTATCCTAGCAATGGCTCATTTTCTTACGGGGAAACTATTTCAAACATTGGAGGGGTTAAACATTGGAGTAGAAGACTTTTTCCAGTCTAAATCCAAAGACATAATGGACTGTATTTCGAAAGTTAGAAGTTAATGTCATGTAAGAAAAATAAAATTTCATTTTAACCCTTGAAACGGCCATTTTTTTTTATTCCCCCAATATAAAGCAGTTCTAACAAGAAGTTCTCACAAAAAAGGATATAGGAAGGTTCTGTCGGATCTTTCCGCGGACCACTACGAGGCTTTCCGGAATCACCAGTTTTATAGTAATAAGAAACTTGATTATAACGGTAATTTTTAATTGTATTGTAAATAACAAGTGTGCGTTCATATTTTTCTTCAAAAAAGTCCATGCTAAAGAAATCTCTTTTAAGAAAAATATATTTAAAAGAAAATTTTCTGTGCAATCATTGTAATAAGATAAGATATTTATGTAGCAGTGTAATTTTTTTTTTTTATCTTCAGTACCTCAAGCTGAATTAATTTACAGGTTTCTCCAAGTTCTCGCCTTTAAATTGAGAATTCTGAAACTTAATTAAAGATAACATGACATACATAGGTAATATAAATAAACACATACTCACTCACAAACACATGCCAATCATCAATGAACGCATGCGAAATTACAACAAATATTATGTATATATGCGACACGTGCATATTATATAGGCACACCAAAATACAGATAAGAATTTAGATTGGAGATCTATTCTAGTTTAGAGAACGCCAAATGATTAATGGAAATCCTTAACTTCATGCGAAATTCTGAACATTACCTGACTCGATAGAGCGGAATCCAAACTTCTTAACGGAAATTACTTTGGCTTTAATAGAACTGATGAAGATTTATTGCTCTGGTTGGATACTCTATTATTCTTTTAATGGATAAGTTATGTGCTCCCAATAATGTAAGTAAACAACCGCAGTGTTTAGTGCATTTGTTAATAACACATTAATGCACTTCAAGGGTAAACTAGCTTACATCAATTTTTATAGAGAAAGGAAAATTATATATTTTTTGTACGCTTAAAGGTAAAAATAAAATAAAAAAATAGTGAAGTGATGGGGTAAAGAAGAAAAACGAATGAGTAAATAGATTAAAAAAACGGCAAACTGGTTATCTGTTATGTTCTGTTCATTCTCACAACTCAAAGAAGAATTCACGTCTCCATAAAATGGTTATTTTAAAGACTTAGGAAAATATCGAAAAGGAACCCTCAGCATTTCAAAGAAAAAATCAAATGCTCTGAAACTTGCAGAGAGATAATGTTTGTCATTACAAGAAAAAATCTCTATGGGCCCATGATTTGCAGTTATTCGCGAATTAAGGTCTCATTTTACCTATACCTGAATAGAAGGGCATCGATACAATAACGTATTCAACAATGTATTTATTTCAATTCTTGCTGGTTAAGATATATATATGTATATATATATATATATATATATATATATATATATATATATATATATATATATATATATATATATATATATAGATAGATAGATAGATAGATAGATATATATAGATATATATAAACACACTAAAAATTACGCTTAAATCTACATCTTTAGGAAAACTAAGCTGGAATTGATAAACTTTAACCGATCAAATAATATTTAAGAGGAATCAGTGTAACTGAACTTCAGTAATCCTAGAATCGTAACTAAAGATCTACATCACAACACACACACTACATTTCAGTAACTGAAATTAAACTCTCGAAAAGTACGGGCACCAAAAATAGCCATTACAAATGGCACTTTCTGTATTAAAATGAGCGTTGCCGATGTTCTTTGTAGACATAACAGAGCAAAACGAAAAAAAAAAAGAAAGATATTAACATATTTCATACAAAAATAGCTATTAAAGAAGAAAAGGAAAAGTCCATAATGCATTACACGTCAGATCGTATTGTGATAAATCACCCTCCATCACAGTGTATGTACATGCGGATAAGGCCACGGAAGCATATCTTGAAACAAATCCCGGGAGACACAGGCTACATACACTATTTGTCAAGGTGAACGAATGTCACGGGTGCCAAACTCTCATGGTACCTTTTTGCTGGAACTGCCCACCATAGCGGTTGGAGTTGATGCGATTGATGTTAAACATTTGAATAAATCTACAGACAATCAATCAAGTCAATAGGATTGAACCAACTACAGTATTCTAATTAGGGATTGATAAATTATTTGCCAGTTCTATAATTTTGATTTATTGAAAACTAGTTCCGAATGTTATACATTCATCTTCAGTTCAAGGCTTAAATGGATTATATCAATTGTTAGTTCAGTGCGAGAAGAAACCAGTACAAAGTTTTTTTTTATATAATCCATTTAAATCTTGAACTGAAGGTGAATGTAAAACATTCGAAACTAGTTTTCAATAAAACAAAATTATAGATGTGGCAAATAGTTTATCAATCCCTAATTAGATTGGGAATCCCTAATCCCTAATCCCTAATCCTTCTATACCATCATGCGGATGTCAACTAACTACAGTATTCAATCCATAATAGATATTAGATTAAAATTGACTCTTTAAGAGACTCAAATTTGAATCAAAGTCACATTAAATATATTAAATAATGAAAGAAATTTTCTTCTCAAATAAATACTCCAATTTCAACGTTGAAAAATATTTTATTTTTTTAAACAAAATGCTGATCTGCTAATTATATAATGAAAAAATATTATCTATTGTGATTTCATTACAAATATATGATATTTATTACTGAAATGGTTTTACTAATCAGTTGACATCCGCATGATGGTATAGAAGGATCAATCCCTAATTAGGATTTACTAATAACTGCCATTAATGTGCATAGCAATACATTTAAAATCAGAGATTCCCCTTCAATTCTTAAAATAATATGTGATCATTTTCTTTGAAAATACCACAAGAAGCCATCACTCTGCGGAAATTTGGCATGAATACGTAGTTAATTAATTAATTCATTTATTATTTAACATACGTATGTTATTCCATAATTAAAAAAAAAAAATGATTCCTTTACAAATTCACCTTTAACGCTTTATACAGGCATTTTCCAATCTTATTATTGAACTTATGATACCAGGTAAAATTGTGATTATTAATTAAATAAGATCAGAACTCAGCTATACTGTGTATTTCTGTCCCTGCGATACAAATGAAAACCATTAAATTAATGTCAAACATAACAGTTTGATATAAAAATATTTTAAACTAGGATGTTTAATGTGAGAGGTGATGGCCAAAGCTGTGAGCAGTTTCAATAAACACACAAATAAAAACGGTTGGAAGTAACGGCTGACAGTCACTCCCAGCCGCTACGGTAGGCAGTTCAGAATTGATAACTCCATCATGTAATGGAATTTGCTTATTGACATAATTATTCTGCTGCAGTTATGAATAAGGAGTTCAAATTAATGAAAAATAAAACGGGATAATCCTTTTTCTTCGTAGCTAGGGGACAGGCATTGCTACAACAAATTATTGGAGGAGGGCAAAATTTAACAAATTTGTACGGATTTCCCAACTATGTTAAATACTTTAATTTTCAAAACTATATTATAAAATATTGTAATTTCCCCGAAAACTATCCCTGATAGAGGACACTAGTTGAGTCATTAGTATAACAAAAAATATAAACTGGGCACATGGCAATACAAAACTTACGAATCACCAGAATCATAATAAACCTTAGAATGAAAAATCAGAAATTGACGATTGTTCTTCAAGAATATATTGTTATTCCAAAATATTATCGAAAATCCCCCTGGACATTTAATGGCTCAGTGCCCTTATTAATTTAACAAATCATTAAGACAGATTCTATTTTCATAGATTTTCGAGTATTGAATTCCAAGTTCACAATTCGCATTCATTTTATCACTTGCTGATTTGAAAAATGTTAATGAATTGATTCATTAACATTTTAAAGTAATTTACAGAAAACATTACAAATATATGGAGTGGAGTAGCTTATTGTGTAAGGCACAGGGCTGGGATTCGAATCTGGTTTTGTCAAATAATTTATTTCATATGTAATATCAGCCTTGGATCGATTACGGGGTCGAGACCCTCAATAAAATGGATCCCCTTCATTGGATTGGGGAATGAACTTGGCGGTCAAGCGTGGATGCTAGCGATACCACCTACTTTTATAACTAGTGGGCCGAAAACAGTACTTTCTTACCAATTCCTCTGGTTCTAAGGCACACTCAAGAATTTTCATGGATTATAGTGGTAGGTTTATTTATTTTTTATATATAAACTATAAAATAATAACTAATTATGAAAACTATTATATATAACTATTATATATTTTGTCTATATAGAGCTAAATCGAATATAGCTTAATCATAAACAAAAAAAGTCCCACTTGACTTCATTACCTAATGACTTACTTGATTGATAACCTCCTAGCCCTTCGTGACAAGGACAAAGGTTCTCCAGAGGTCCTTGCACCTTTAGTTCTCCCTACTCCCTCCACTGGTGTGCAATGTTCTCTCTGCTCCCATTGCCATGTTGATGGATAATCTCTGATCAATCATTAATTCAGCCTCAACGCTTCACTTAAACCATTTATTTTTTTTTTACTGTTTCGATAATTATTTAAAAGCATAAGTGATATCGAACAAAAGGTATATGTTCCAAAACGGTTGTCTGTGTTGGTTGGTTGTTGGAATACTGAGGAGCTAGGTTGCTTTTGATCAATCTAACACTATCATTTTTTTGGACCTCATTCATAACAGATAAATTTATACTACAAGAGTTAATTATAAACATTGATGATGATGTCTTATAATAATTATCGGGACATAAAATCAATAAGCATATCAATGTGACATAAACAATAATTTTTATATGTTCGATAGTTGCATTTTTCCAAGATGATTCCACAATGGTAGAACACTAATTCCATCATTATAGGTGATACAAAACGTTGATTACTTTGCCTTAGTAAATCACAAGAACGTAGACATTTATGGAATATATACGTTTATGCTTATCAAATCACCTTTAATAATGAACCAATTCAGTTATTCTCACTAGGATGAACGGACCCATTCAAATCAAATCTAGGTTCAAACCCTTTACCCATGATTCATATTCTAAATGTCTTAGCTATAAATTGTTGTAAAGACTAAAACGTTATTTCAGAAAGAAGGATCTTTAATATAAATTAATAGATTATTTTGAAAACATGATATTTTCTATGTAAGCAAGATTATTTACATCTAATAATCCACAAGGATTCCCGACTTCGAGAAAACTCTTTCGAATGCAGCAGAAGATTATATCCAGTATATCCATTAGCACTGCATAAAGAACTGGCACTTATGAAGCAGGGCGTTGTGCAGGAGAAAATTAAAATACCCTAGTGGTTTAATCGACCCAACTCATCCCTTTTCACCCAAATCCAACAGTTCGCTCAGGTTACTGAAGACATGAGGCTATAGTTTACTATATATCTTCATTTCTAACGGAATTAGACTAAAGTTAGGACATGGATACGGATTGGTATAATCCTGCTTACGGAAACTCACTTGACTTTGTTTTCTAAATTTCGTATTTCTAATTTCATAATACATAGAAGTACATTTATATTTAGTATACATTGTTTGTTTAATCGTAGCAATAAATCACAATTAACAGAGCATTTATTTTTTAATATTTTGTGTAGTTCAGGAAAACATTTTTGAGTATGATTATATAACAAATTACACGAGTCACCAATACAAAATTGCAAGATAGCAAAACAAATGAATAGTTTATAAAGATAATAAGACAGCTGATAACAGGAGCAATGCTCATTGAAAAGATAATTAAGATAATCAGATTAAAAAGGGTAATTAGGAGACAACATTTAGTATCGAACCTAGCTGACTTTTGCTGACTTCTTTCTTGAAAACAGTTGAATAAATGAAATAACATGAAGGTAAGGCGAAGCAACGAAAATGAATAGCAATAATGAACAAGTAATAATTTTAGGGTGTGATGTAAACGCTTGCACGATAATTGTGCCAAAGGAATTAGCTGATGTGAAATAAGCACAAGATGTGAGTATATAAACATGAAATAACGGAACAAACAAAACAAAAACAAAACCTCTAGTATGACATACAGATATATATATATATATATATATATATATATATATATATATATATATATATATATATATATATATATATGACAGAACTGCACCACGACACGGTCAAAGTCGAAGTAGACAGTTTTAAGTGGGGAAAGTTGACGGGTTCAGTGGTTCGGCACCGTCTGATAGATGGCGTTAAGACTATTTCGTCGAAAGAATGGAAATTTGAAGTTATTATATGATTATTAAATATATAGCTATATTATATTAACTATTAACTATTAAATATAACTATATTTAATACAGCAATACACCGAAGTAAATCTACTCGATACCCAGAGGGGTCCAGCCTCTAGACCAATACGAAACATCCATAATACATTTAATACATCCGTATAAACCTTGTGAAGCTAAACAAAATACATTTATCAATGGTAGGATGATCTTGGGAAACATTTTTATATATATTTAAAACAACAAACTTTTTGCCCAATTCCTTCCAATAAATTAAGATTGACGTAGTATTAACACAACACAGCACATGAATATTTAGACATGTCAACCAGTTTATCACAGATAATTTATTCCATATAGGAACAAAGTAAATTGATGTTAAGTTCGAAACAAAAATGACTACCAAAATGGAACTTATCCAACAAATATAACTACAGCTAAGAACCATGTACAAACCCACGTAGCCATGTTCTGTAAAGAGCACAGTGACTGATAGTGCATACACCCAGTTACGCGTGTAACATATCTTGAATAACTGAAGGAGACTGAAAATGAGTTGATTGGAGATTTTTTTTTAGGTACCTACACTTTGATTGCTACTTAATTCTCGGAAGATGTACTTCTGGTAACTGCATTTCTGCATGCTTGGTCTGTATCTTTAACCAATCAAGCCAAGACACTCGCTGAAAATGAATACAATTAAAAACGATTTATCAATTCCTTACAATTTTTTTTTAAATTTATTTAATTAATGAACGATTCCGTATATGGATTGATAATGAGGAGCAACAGATATTCAATATTAGAGTACTGCGCCATAGTTCAATAAATATACAAATGGAGGCAAAGCCCTGTAATGGACCGGCGAGAACGTGAGGTATTTGCACAAGAACACATTTTAGAGTGCTTTAGTCTTCAGCCATACTTTTAATGCATATGGGAGGGATGGTAATTACTGGATGAAACAGTTCATGTATGTATTTAGTAGAAAATACAACCTAGGTACATTGATAATCTTTCAACATATTTCACAAAGTTTAAAACTGTTTGAAAATTTTCTGAGCCAAATATACAATTTTAGACGAATATTGTAAAAATTTAAAATATTCTTAGTCCATCGATAGATGTGCCAAAGCCTTTTTTTTTTTTTTTTTTTTTTTTATTCAGCATAAAGTAACAGATGTGTTTCTGGATGTAGGTCAAGCTTTCAAAAAATATGTCTGTGATCTTCGATATCACTGGTTACAATCAATTACTTTTCATATTTTTGAACTGACAATTTAATTTTTTTTTTTTTTCTCATTTCGAACTTTCATTTATTAGTTCATCCTCTAATTTCTTGCCAAAACTACATCTCTAACATATTTGGCAGCCAAGTCAACTTGAACATAAGTTGACATTTGTTGTCATTTGACAGCAATCCAAAGACAGTAATTATAGCACCATGATTCCAAACTTGTCTCACTGTGCTAGTGAGCTTATATAAACAAGAATAGTGTCAAACTTTTTGGTCTGGTGGCACACTGAAATTATCGAACATTCCCAGTACCTCTATTATTATTATTGAGTATTTTTTTGATAACTGAAATAATAAATTAAAGAAGTAAATAAAAAAAGAAACATAAAGGATTGTAACAAAAAAAACAATACAATTTTTTTATAATTAATTTAATTCTTTATATAAAAGAGCAAAATAGACCAAATCTGCTCTGATGATACCTGAATTGGCGAAATATAAACTGGTTAGTTGTTTACTGCTATTTGAGGGACTTAAGGCTTTGTGCTGGAGATCTTCCGATTGTATCCTAGCAATTAATTGTTTATTTTATTTTGAAATTTTAATTTTCTAATTTAGTTGAATAATTTGAAAATTATTCAAAACTATTATTCTTTGAGAATCACTGATTTACAAAGTTGTGCCAAAGATAGTTAATGATTCAACAAATCAATTTAAAAAAATATAAAATTAAATAACACTCTGATTTCAAGATTAATTATGCTAAACCTGACAATCCATTTAAAAATATTGAATAACAAAATGAAAAACGTTCAAATTAAAGAAAATAAAACGGAAAAAAAAATTGCTACTGCATTATCAATATAATAAGAATGAAGAAATTATCCATATGAAATAACCGACAAAAAATAAATTTTCATGTCTCAGATTTACATGATTTTTTGTACATAATTTATTCCAACTAAACACACCACAAATATTTTCAATAAGTTTCCTTTTTTTGCTTGAGTCTTTTTTTTTTTTACCCAAACATATATATTTCTTAGTTTTATTCTGTATTGTGTACAGCAGAAGTTCACTAAAGTTGTAATAATATATTAATTTCAATATATTGTTAAGGCTTCTAGCACTGATCAAGGCAAGAGTGACCGCTGAGAGTTATCAATATTTGGGGTTATGGTGTTTACGTCCCATAGTAAATTTAAAATACTAGGGAGTAAATTTCAGTCAAAATTTCGGCATTTCCAATTTTTTTTCATGGTTTATCGTTATAGAACAAATTTCATTATGATTTTGAAAGATTATTAGACCATTTCCTATTTTTTTTTTCGGTGTATCTAGAGCGGAGTTATAAAAATGTTAGATATGGTGTTTACGTCCTATAGTGAATTTAAAATATTAGGGAGTAAATTATAGCCAAAATTTCGTCATTTCCAAATGTTTCTTCATGGTTTGTCGTTGTAGAACCAATTTTGATGTTATGAAAGGATATAACACCACGTATTACCGTCCATCATGTCTTACATTTATATTTTTTTTTCGGTTTAGGATGCTTATTTAATTGATAAATTCCTTGAAAATGTTTTAAATAAACAAAAAAATCACGAATGAGAAAAATTATTCTGAATAAGAATACAGATATTTGATACGAAATGATTATGCGGGATATTTTGTAACAGTGCTCTCGTATGCCCTGGTTCGATTCCGGTAGGGAATGAAGTTTTAGTTTGTTGAATACCACTTCTCTCCCCAAGCAGAAAGTTCTCAAGCTGCCTACAATATGTTGATCACCTAGATGACCAAACCATTCTAATTAAGATGTGCAAAAAAGAGTTAAAACCTATATAAACAGGACAAGAAATAATATTAACTATACAAAGTAAAAATATGAAAGAAAACCGAATAAATGCATCCATGATACTCTTCAACGAGAATAAAGAAAAGACTGAAAGAAAGCCATAGGACGGAAAATAGCTTAAGAGGAAAGGAGAATGCATTTATTTTCTTTTAAGCCAATATTTTCTTTCTCCTAAATCTCGGCCCTGGCCTGCCGTTTCTGTCAAAGACACTTTTATTTCTTCGTGAACTGAACATGCATTTATTATTCTGGTCTGAAAACTATCTGTTTCCAGGCTCTCGCCTTTGCATAAATAATTGATGGCCTTATGCCTTAGGAAGAACTCCGCATTCTATTATGACTTGTAGAAGAAATGAAAAAAAAATATTTGTATCTTTGTTTTTTGTTTTTTTTTCTTTCAAGTGAAAACAGTATCTTCAGATCATTATTGAAACCTTTGTTCTTACCTCAAATTTTTGTGACGGTACTTAAGGTATAATTAAAAAGTAATATTTTTATATCAAAATGTCCTTTTAAAGAGCTATACACTTTAGCATCTAAGTTGTTCGACCATTAAGCCGATTTGAATAAGAATTCAGTGGCTCGATATTAATACGATGTAACTTGTAAATTGATTTTACTAATTAAATCATTGACTAAAGTAATTTTAAATTATTTAAAAAGTTAATCATTAATTGTACCCAACGAGAGATCTAAACCTCATTTACCAAACAGGCATGGGTTCTGTTATTGAGCCAATTTCCTTTCGTCATAAATGCACACGATAATTCTCAAAATGTACGATCTGGTCAGAAAAGGGTTGAAACATGTATATTGGCAATTATCGGTAGCCATGGCACAGCATACAGGGTACCAATCTAATCGGAGACCACAAATCCAGTTAGAAAATGGAGGGAAGGGGTAAGGGTAAAGAAAGAAATCCTATACAAAATGAGGTGATAAATGATGAAAATAAATCGAGATAGTTATTGTAGGATACAGTTGGTAGTTTAGCAACGTGAATATATATTTAAATAATTACAATAAGAAAAAACGTTTCAGTGGGAGATGTGCCACAGGGAGAGGCATTTCATTTATTTCCGAAATTAGCCTTATTTTCAATCAAAATTTGTAAACATGGATATGCACACTATCAGTAATTTTTTGAATTATTATTATTTCGTTTTGTTTTTCAAAGTGTTAATAAAAATTGCTTCATGATTTATTATCATTTTTATTTGTTAATTCTTTTCGTTTTATTACTTTTACTCTAAGGCTCTAAAGCCCTTTTTTCATTTTCTGTAATATTATTCTAAAGGGATTTGTCCCGGAGCAAATAAAGAATTTATTATTATTATTAACTCCCTTAAATAAATCGAAGAAAACAATTTTAAATACCCGACACGAACTAAACAGAATAGTACTCATTGTCGTGCTTACAATAATACATGCGTTGTTACACTACATGTTTTTCAATGGCACTGAATCCCGAACAGCTGGATACACCTAACTTCGAGCCCGGCTGTTGGCAGAAAATTTATATTCTGTTATTGAGTACAAAGTCGGGAGAGCCGTCCTGTAGATTTTTGTTTTGTTTCCCCTACCTGGCCATTCTTGGGATACGGGGTCCTTCTTACGGGGCACAACCCAGCCTCTATAATGGTAAATGGACTGGAGGAAAACTATTGAGCATGGATGCTGACCGTATCGCCTCCTCGGTTGTTTAAGGAACAGTAGTTCCTTAACAAGTAATAAACCCTTCATAGGTTGTAGTGTACAGCTTTTTTAAATTTTTTTTCTTTTTTTTTAAGAAATTCAGAAAAAATAACCCTGGAACCTGTAGCAGTCATAAAAAGAAAGAAAAATTATAATATTAAACTAAATTAGCAATGTAATTTTCTTGAAAAAAAAGACATTCTTTAATTGTAACATTAGCATATAGGCCACCACCATACAAAAATTAAATTATAAATTTTAAAAATTGAATATTTTCATAGCTTTGGTAAACAGCCATACATCCCAGGCAGATTTTGAAGTACTCCTACACATATACAGTTTTTTTTTTACACTGACATGATGGCGATCATATACACGATATGCATACTGTGACTACGAAGATTTAAAAAAAAAAAAAAAAAAAAAAAAGTGGAGGTTAAATATTTTGATTCCATGTCAGGAGGTATAAAAGAAATGATGTAGTAATAATTATATAGTATTTTGATGTATCTAGTATTTCCTTCCCTTTATAATAGTATTTCCCTCTAAGCACGATAGAATGATTTTCACCAACAAAGACAGTCAACTGCAAAGTCGTAAGCGGGTGGTAATCAATGTGTAAGAAACCGCTAAGAGTCTTCCGATAGTAAAAAGTTGTTTAGAAAAAAAAACAAAAAAGAGCCAGATCAAAGAAAGCGTCATTAGCGAAAGTGGTGCGTACTTCCCTGTCCTCTTTTTTACTGCCTCCTGAATAGCTTTCTCTGCCTATTCTACAGCTGCCACCTAACTGTCCAATATAGCCACCGATTTTAAGCCTCCGGTACTAACTTCTCTCATAAAACTTGGAGTGTCACTGAGCTAATCAACTCTTAGGAATCGGTTATGAGAAAAGTTTATTAAACAAAGGATTGAATGATATCCTCAAGTGAATATTTATTTATTTTTGTTACAATTCCTTTTGATTTTAACACATTAATATTCGCCTATGTGTTATTTATAATTTTGAACTTCCCATTGTATTAAAACTGGCCATTTTTTTAAAAAATTAACTCGAGCTCAATATTTATGGAAAAAACGCTGTAAATTATTAAACTATGCTTTATTATTTCCAGATATTATATTTGCCTATACCACATTAAAAAATTATTTGGATTTTTTTTTTTGTTTTTTTTTGGTTTAGCATAATGACTGTGTTATACCTCATGTTTTCCCCTAACTTCATCAATGACCGATATATGGGCGTAATAAACTTTAATTGGTCGCTATTTCAAAACGAAAAGGAGGATGATAATGTTGAGTTCCGAGGATCATCCTTGGGTAACCTATAATTTAGTGCCAAATCTCAAAAAATTCAGTAACTGTTAGATTAGGGGAAAACACGGTAAGCAAAGATAGACAATGTAAGTATTAACGTGACTATAGAATATTTTTTTCACTTATTAAAACTTTTAAAGCGAAAAAATAGGCTTAAAAAATTATGAAATAATTTCTTTAAGTTTGGGCCAGCTTAAAGATGTCATAATTAATTGCATAAAATGATATTAGTGTTATAGTTATTATTGTGAATTGTTTTAGCACTGAAATATTTTTCTGTTAGGTAATCTTTATATGACTTACCTGTAACATTATTGATTAGTCTATAGCAATATTTTAATAATGTGCTTTTTTTGATTGTTTGTTTTTTGGATTCCGGTTTATTAGCTGTTTTGAAATATCTTCACAATGACGTATTGTATACCGTTTTAACTATTTTTAATGATTTAATAATATTATTCTCATGCAGGGTAAGTGCCCAAATGCATATATATACACACATATATAACCACCATTATGTAAATGCATGCATTATATATATTATGTAAATATATTCAAATATATATACATATATATATAGTCTCTTATTTTCTCTTCTGAAATAATCTGTATATTGAATTTAATGTGATCTTGCGCCGCTATGTGAAAGTCAGTGAGCAGTGGCCTATTACTGATATCATTTTATTAGCAAGCAGAGTAGCACAATAAGGGAAAAAAATATTTCCTTTTTTCCTTTTTTGCTTTGAAAGCTTCTATTGAGGTATGCTTGTTTGAGAAAAATGTCAGATTTTTGGTTTCAATATTTACTGCAATTAAGAATTATTGTCAGTTGAGCTATTATAAGTTTTCTAGTAAAGCATAATGACTTCCTTCAAACTGCGAATAGAGAGTAACTTTATAAAGACTGTTTTGATAAAGATAATAATAAATCATTTTCAATGTTTTAATAATATTATTCTTATGCTCGTTAGGTGGCCAAATGCACCAATTTGGCCTTTGTCAGAATAATTGAAAATATCATTATCTATGTCAAAAATATTGTTACGTTCTTTAATACATTCCATAAAATATTTAGAGTTATTTGTTTACAACCTTACTTGCCTCTCGTACCGGTTTGCGATTGAAACTTATACGTATTTTATGTAAGTCTTTTTTTTAACCAATCACCTAAATCTGCGCTGCATAGACCAAAGTGTGTTACAGGTAAGTTGCTTTCTTAATTAAAAAAAAAATTACCATAAACTCAAATGGCGGCGTATTTCATATTCATTGAAAGGTTGATTTTGCGTTGAATCAGATCCTGGTGAAGAATTTGAGATGAAGGCGCGTTAAAAAAAAAATCTGTTTTATTGAGATTATAAAAAAAAAAAATTACTGAAAATACTGAACTCTTTATGTTATTTAAGGCTATGAACGAACATTTTTTGAACATTTTTTTGAAATTACTTTTTTGACTGAGGATATCTTGAAAGGTGTAAATTGAGTGGGATCTCGAAAATTGTTTTTGGTCAGTTAACAAAGATACAATGTATTGGACTTGCCGAATGTGTCAATTATATCATCGGCTTTACAGTTTTTTGCAAACGGCTCTAACGATTTTTATAAAACTTGCCTAAAGTCAGCTCATGTAGTACATCACCGAGAAAATGCAGGGATAAAAGTTATGATGGAAATAATATTTTATTTGTAAATAAATCAAAAAGTATGCATATTATGGTAATTATGTAAAAGATCATATGAAAGGGAATTAAATTATTTTTTTTAAATATGTAAATTGGACCAGTATTAACAAAGATACGCCGTATCGTAAAATGGCTACAAAACTAGACCTTAGATGGAAAGGCGTCTGTCCAAAAGCAGGCGAATACGGCCGAACCTCCTCCCACAACGCTCCCTATTCTGTAGTCAACAATACGCTTTGTAATAATGTAATCTAATAATATAAAAGTAGAATTATTAACAAAATAATTTTTACTTTTATATCAATTAATGGAAACAATATGTTTACATGGAAACTAAATGGAAAAGTTTGAAATTTATTTTTAACTCGACAAATTTAAAAATATGAAGTGCACAGAATTGTCGCACAGTATTGCTATTGTTTAAAACAACTATTTCATTGTAATTTTGTGGGAGAAGACGAGAAGAAGTGCATGCTGCAGAGAATATTTCAAGTAGTGTATTTGTCAACTCTTCAAAATTATTCTAATTATTATTATAAGAATGGTTAGAGAAAGTTGTGTGATGAGCGCACCGCACCAGATTTTTATAAATTAAATTATAATCAAGATCAGAATAAGGGAAGGGAAGTTCTGAAGCGATTTCAAAATCTTTGAGAATCATTTTCTAACTGGTAGAGCTTTAATTGAAAAGGGCTAAATTTCAGTGCCGCTTCTCCAGATCTTAAACCTAGCCACTCTCTATTCAATCTTAACTCCAATTTACCAACAGGTTCATACTTAAATTGCCTTCCGCACGGAGATGAAAGGAGTTACCATAATGCAGATTATTGCGGAGTTCTGCAAAATTTAATTTTCATTTTCTTCTTTTGTTTCCTGAATTTTCTCTTTTTCGAGCATAATTGATTTTTTCTGATACGAACTTAGGTTAATAATTAAAAAAAAAAAAATATTCATTTTTTCATATTATCTGTTAATATTAAAATATATCTGTTAATATTTAAATATCAAATTAAACAGATGTTTCCCTTATTATTATAGTTCTTGTAAACATATGTAACTCCCCTTCCAGTTGGTCTACTACTTTTTCCTAACTAAATAACATGAACGAAAAAAAAAATGATAATAAAGGAAAAATAAAATTCATTCATAATAAAATATAAATTCAAATAATATTATAAATAAGATTTCTTAGGATCAATGAGAACAATAATCATAATTTGGTTCTCTAGTTGTTAATTTTAATCTGAGGTGAAGTTCCACACCTAGAAGGCTATTCATTTTTTTTATTTAATTACTACAAATGCTGAAAAAGTAATTTAATATATACACAAAAACCATACATATACAATATAATACATTACTAGTTTAAGTAATGAATTTTTGTATGTTCAAAGCCCGTTGCCGCGCATATTCCCAAGAAATTCTTCCCGTTCCATGGGGGTACGTGCGCCCCAGTTTGGAATGAAATTTATAACTGGTCTAGAGTATAGTTATCTATTATCTATATCTCTGTGTAAAAGCAAAAAAAAAACTAATACTAAATTGGCAAATAATTGAATTACATACCTCCGAGGTACAGACTTACGTATTCTTATTACATTTATACTTATCTTTCTGATATTAAGGTGAAGAATGAATTATCATTTAAATATATTAGGCTGTATTCACTTCACCATTAATAGCCATCATATTTGTAAATATAAGAATAAAGCAAAATGTGTCAATTAAAAATAATATATATTCTATTATTCACTGAATAATAGAATAACGAATAAATGGAATTTTCATTATTTATTACTATTTTTCTGAATTAAAGTTTTCCAACACTGAATAGAGCCAATGCACCTAACAAAAGTCGAATATTGTGGACATAGCTAAGGAAACATTCTGACCAATCCTGTCAAGCGAATCGTTTTTTATTGCATTAGGTCAACACGACCTTTTTTTTTGTACTGTTTTATTTAATTAAAAAATGTCCAATATTGAATGGCTATATATTTTTTCTTCATATCTATGTTATGAAATAAGAGATTAGCCTAGGATAAAAAGTGTTATTTTCGATAATTTTGAATACTTCCCATACCAAAATAATGAATTCTGAGCGAACTCCTAACAATTACAATTGTCCGATTTTGAGTTCATATCCATTTATTCTAATAAAAATTTAATTTTTAATATTTTCTTCTTTTATTTTTCTATCTTATAATTACTCAAGAATTTGTTCAGACCCCGCATATTAATATTACAAATTGAATAAAATCAATACAAAGCCATTTAATTTTTTTTCAGCACTAGTATTATTATACTGTTGGAATTAAAAAGTAACACATTCAAAATTAAGAAATTAGAGACTTTTCCTGAACTATCTCTTATCTCTGGAGTGTATTTTGAAAACTTTAAAAATTCCTTTCGCAGGAAAAGTTTCTGTTTTTTTTTCTTCTCATAAATCATTCCAAGCATTGCGGCCAACTTTGTTTTCCTCAGCAAGCGAGTAGTTTGATCAAGAAAGAAAGTTGATTGGGCAGATGTCTGAAAGAAAGAAAAGGTCACAAAGAAAAAGTCGGGGAAGAGGTGAATTCTGTTATTGTAGAAAACAAAACAGAAAAAAATGTTTTTGAGAGAAATCTTGAAATTGCTTCTCTGTCGCCATCTTGTGGTGCTGGCCGGCACTCTTATCACAGAAATTATAATGGTAATTAATAATAATAATTAGAACGATTCATCAATAAAAGAAAACAATTATAATAAACCGCTAACACTGAAGCCCTTTCCAAGATGTTTAAAATGTTCTTCTAAGGAATAAATTGAGACCAGAATTAATGAGGATTTATTGAAGAAGTAATAATTATTCAACTAAAAAAAAACTCGAAAATATGAAAGAGAAAAAAAAAATATTTTGGCTTACAATAAAATGTACCTGAAAGATTTTCTAGCAACAGCTAGACGTGTTTTTTTAATCAAACAGATTAATTAAGACATTACAAATTGAAGTAATCATATTGGGAATTGTATATAAAGTTGACAAAAGAATCTGTTCGAACTCCTCTTTTGTGAAGTTATGGAAATGTAACATCATGTCCTATACCTTCGAGGTACAGAGTTAATTACTGTAAAAAAAAAGTATCTATATATTGTCCTATCTAGTGTTTTTACTTAAATTCTTCCTGGTTCCTATAAATTATACAAATATATAGATTCCTCTACATCAGTATGATGTTTTTAATATAAATTTAATAGGGTTCTATATGTTGTATCATTTATTATATTTCAGGAAAAATAAATTTAAATCACCCTAATTTAAAATTGAATTTTCTTTATTTTTCATAAAACTCATTTTTAACAACATTTCAGGCTCTGTTGCCCATTTCAAAGTTGTGATATATAAAAAAATACATTAGTAATAACTTGCAAAGTTTGTTATTTTTCCAACCACTACAATAATAATTTTAATAATAATAGTAATAGTAGCATCAAACGATACGATACGATATGATACGCAGACAACATTGCTAAAATAATGTTGTAATGGTTGGAAAAAATAACAAACTTTGAAAGGTATTATTTATAATTTTTTTTTTAGGTATCACAACTTTGAGATGGACAACAAAGCCTGAAATGTTAAAAATGAGTTTTATGAAAAATAAAGAAAATTCAATTTGAAAATAGGATGTTTTAAATTTATTTTTCCTGAAATATAATAAATTGTATAGTTATAGATTCCCATTTTTATCGTTTTATAATGTATTTCTGCTTGAACAAGATTTGTTGGTCTATTTTGTTTAAAATGCTTTATAAATCGAATGACATTAAAAAATCATTGTTCAAAATTTCAAAAATGGACATAGTCACAAATAATACACAAAAATTTGTTCAACAAATATGAAGAACTAGTTTTTATATAGGTTTTTATAAACGATAACCACAATACATGATTATGCAGGATTGTTTAGTTTTTTTTTTCTCACTGCATTGCATAATATAAATTTACTGAATAGCGTCATAATTTCCACTTTCTCCACATATATTTTTCCATCAGAAAAATTATTAAACAATGAATAACGCCTCATGAAAAATAATAAAATTGCCAAATAATTAATGGTAAAGAGCCAAATATATTGTGAATTATAATAAATAGAAAAAAACAAAACAAGAAAATCACAGCATCCACCAACCAATTAATGACATGCATCAATATAATAACACTTAAAACAATAACAAATAGAACAGCCTTTAAATTTACAGGAATTTTGGGTATTACGCTAACCATAACAAAAGATTATGCAGGATTGTTTAATCAAGTGCAACGATGTTAGTTTTTTTTCTTGCTGCATTGCATAATAGCATAACATTTTCATTAGCTAATTATAGAAAAAGTAAATAAATAAGAAATGAAATTAATAATAATTTCTTTATTTCGAAGATAAAATATTTTATTCGAAGATTTGTTAATATTTTAAGTAAAAAATCGAATGAAAAGAAAAAAAAAAACGGTCTTGAAGATAGTCATAAGACCGAAACGTTAGGATTTTATCTTTGCAAAATAAATAAATTCTTACAAATAAAACATTAGTACAAAAAAGAAAACTTTTTTAAGGAATAAAACATTTAACGTACTTACAAAAATGTATGTAGATATTGACAAGTTTCACTGTTTTTTTTTTGTTTTTTTTTCCAATACCACATTACTAATAATAATAAAACAATAGTCTAATAAAATGAATAAATAGGTTACATATTTGGTAAGAAATAAATTTATATTCCAGCCAATTCGATAATTAGTAAGCTCATTAATAAATCTGAATATTACGAATAATAAAAAAAAGGCCAAATAATCTAACTAAACGAATCCTTTTTTATTAAAATTATATCCAAAGAATCATACACAATAACAAACAAAAAGTTCAAAATACCCATGCATTCAAATTTAACAACCGTGCATGAACAGTTAGCACATTAAATTTGCTAACGAAATAATATCATAAATATAAAATATAAAAGTTTCAAAAAACAACTTAATTATGTCTCATACAGAAAACACCAATAATAATATAACATCAAGTATGAATAATACTGGACGAGAGAAGAAGACTATTGTTAAGATGGCTCACCCTGAGACCCCAGAAGCCCTTCTCACACAGATACGCTCGTTCTACAAAAGCAGCTTGTTAGCAAACTGCCTCGCACTATTCGTTAAGTCTTCAACTAAAAATAGAAACCATAGGCTCATTATCATCATACCTTTGGGATACATATTACAAATGCACGAGGCAAAACATTACATATATCACACATATAATAGTACTTAGTTAATAACTAAGTAAGTAGTAACGCAGGAACAAGGACATTTTATCAATGTGTGATTTCTTCAATATATCAAGTATATTTTCGGGAGGAGGAGGGAAGGTAGAGGTGAAGAATTAAAGGTAACATTCTCAAATAATTTATAATAATGATATTTTCATTTTTACTAAAGTATTTAAATTCATACTCTAATAAAAAAAAAAAATTGTTGCGCGCATCACTCAACTTTCACTTACCTCCTTAAAAGTTTTCATTTAGTTTACAAGGAAATTTCATTTAGTTTCCAAGAAAAACTATTGGCGAGGGTGTAAGTTAATACTGGATGTTGGTGGAAAGTTCAAGCCAAGTGAAAATTTCCAAATATTGAAAAGACATCAGTATTATTTTATTTTAAATAGATTTCCTTTTTCCAACAGTTAAATTTTTTATGTTAAACATCGTTTCCTAATAGGAAATTTAACGTTGAATACGAATCCGTGGTCAGATTTTACTTTATCCCAGTTGAAAAGCGATATATCGTTTTATTAAAAAAAAAAAAAAAAGTTGTTCTTGAGGAAAAAGAAAACTATAAAAACACTTAGGGATTTGATATTTACAATTTCTTTGTGCACTTGAGTAGAGCATTCGACCTCTTGAATATTGTCATCTGTTTGTGATACATACTGTACATAATGTAAAGTAACATTAGATTAATACACTGAAATAAATCTTATTCATTCCTACTGTTCCTTTTATTTATTTTTTTAAATAGGCTTGAAATAACATTTATCCCTAGGAACAGAAATCAATACAGGGAGGTGGGATGGATATTATAGAAGACCCCTAAGATTTCTGTTGAAAGGCGACCGGGCCTCTGTCACCATTACATTGCCCCTTATAATACCGAGCCCGTCACACTTGAGTGAACTACCAGCCGGTTTCCAGCGCCGTATATTCTTCCTCAAAAGCAGGCAAGCTCACTCCCCTTTGTTAACTATAGAAGCCGTGCTTTTTTGTTCAATGTATACAGAATAAAGTATACAGCAAGTTGTATTATTGTACATTTTTAAAGAAATTTCATATAATGATTCCGAATCAGATATAAGAATTGTACTTTTAAATATAATGCTAAGATTTTTAAACAATTTTCGTCAATCTTATTCAAACAATAAGACAGGTTTTCATGTCCCTGACTGTAATCTTTTGTATTTAAACATTAATCCCATATGCGTGAATTCCAGCTGTTGGTCTAGTGACGTCCCGAAGCTTAGGCCAAAAAATCGGATGGTCAGACGAATCGCCTTCAATGTAGCTTCAGTTATCGTAAAAGCATGGAAAGACTGTGATATTTGTACTTATCAAAATCCTTGCAGAGACATTATATTTTTTTTATTTTATATTGTTTAATTGTATGATGTTTTTGTTTCTAATACTATTGTAAATATTTACAGATTAATAAAATCAGTTATTCCAAAAGCTGAGAAATTATATTTATTGATTAAAGAATGGATCAGAAAACCAAGGTACCCAAATGATAAGTACATATAACCAAAACATAGTAAAATAATTATGATCTAGTAAAAATATCTGAAGACAATCATGGTTCCCCATCTGCCTGAGGAATATCGGAATCATTAATTTTTCCTGTTGATCCATTTAATCAAGATGATCTTGTCAAAGATAGAAAGGAAGCATTTCACAATTCTATGAAGAGTTTTTAAGTAAACATAGTGAGAGTAGACGAAATCCGAAGGGTCTTTGAATTCAAAGTTTTACATGAAGTGTACGTTGAAAACGGTAGAAATTGAGCAGAAGAAGGACTGATAAAGTGAGAATTGGACCATTTAAGATTCTCAAGAGGACATCATCGTCAATTCATGAAGTTGATTGTGGAAAAAAGAAAAAGATATAAAATTGCTTTCACAGCAGCAATTCATCACTTTTCTCGTCCGAAAAAGTGAACTGAGGAGGGGAGGTATAAATTCCAGCCATTGGTCTAGTGAATGGTTTGTATAATGGTTACTTTCACGTTAAGATTATGATATATGTACATATTTTAACACCATGTAATTTAATTAATCTTTACAGGTATATGTTATTAGTTTATTTTTTATTTTTCAATCGTTTGATGTTTTTAATTCTAATACTATTGAAAATCTACAGATTAATAACATCAGCAGTTATTCAAAAAGCTTATATATGTGTATGTATATTTATAAAACGACTAGATCGATGCCATATTCACACAATATATTTGGGCATTAGAGACGATTGTTTATAGCCATGTTACAGGATTCGATAGTTAGCGCTTTAGTCAAGTTATAAACAAATTCTATATTTGTCAAGAGTTATGTGAGCTTATTAGTTTATTACGTTCTACGAAAATAGACAGTGGATGCAAATACAACGTGCATTCACGCGATCATCAATCAATCCTCTTGCATTTGAATATGAACCAGATATAGTATTCATTATATTCTAAAATAATTATTTGCGAAATGGATGATGTATGTGAATATTTCCACGCATTTAAATTCATAAATGAAACAGCTGGGACGTGTTGCGCAACAGGAAAAGTTGTATTGTCTACATTGAATCCACCACCTGATTCATTGGAAACATTTATATCTGGTCCGATGTATTTATTCTTAATGTATATTGCATGGATCGCTATGCTGATAATGAATAGCGGAATGGAAAATTGATTATGGAATAGTGAACATTTCTAAATACTCTTGATTGTGCAAACATTTCAAATCATTAAAAATATAAATGGGAATATTTTGGTGATCTTAGCACTAATTGAAATATAAAACGATGATTTATGTTTCAATGTTCATCTCTAGCCCTAAATATCCATTTGATTTCACTTATTTTTTGTTGTTAAATAAAAAACTATTTTTTCGTAAATTATGAGATAAATGCTTACATAAATTAAATTTAATAGACATGTTTGCCTTTTCCGTCGTATTCATATAACAGCTTTGTTGCACTTTATTTACGAATTTCTGCAAGACATTTTTCCGATTTTCCATATCCTCAAAGTTTAAGTTTCAGGATATTGTAAAATAATTTATATTAAATATTAAATCTGTCTAAAAAATTTGTTATCTCCTTGAAAAATGTATTCGCTCAACCGAAACACCTCCTTGCATAACCAAGATTTATTTTATTATTTATAATTATTTGTACTGATTTTTAGCAGTACAATAACAATGCCTAAAATAAATGCGAATAAAATATTTATAAGGTAAATAAAATAAATAATGATTAAATTCCTCTTGTGATAATTATCACATTATGCTTTATGTATGCCTGAAGCAAGCAAGTCTAACTAAACAGTTTATCCCAGAACAAAACGTGATATTCCTATCAGCTTACATAAATTAAATTTAATAGACCTGTTTCCCTTTCCTGTCGTATTTATATAATAGCTTTGTCCCACCGTATTTATGGATTTCTGCAAAACATTTTTCCGATTTTCTATATCCTCAAAGTTTAAGTTTCAGGATATCATAAAATAACCGATAAATAGATCTGGATACATAAAATAACTTATATTCAATACTAAATCTGTTTAAAAAATTTATTATCTACTTGAAAAATGAATTCGCTCAGCGGGAACACCTCCTTGCATAACAAAGATTTATTTTATTAGTTATAATTATTTGTGGTGATTTTTAACAGTATAATAACAATGCGTAAAATAAATGCGAATAAAATATTTGTAAGATAAATAAAACAGATAATGTTTAAATTCCTCTTGTGATAATTAACACATTATGCTTAATATATGTCTTAAACAAACAAGCCTAACGAAACAGTTTATCACAGAAAAAAACGTGATATTCCTAACAGCTTTTAAACTTCCTTTAAAATTTTCATAAAATTGAAATCGCCTTTGGCTCGATATCAAATCTTTTTTTTTCTAATAAGTAAATAAAATATAATATGATATTAATAGATTATATCATATTATGTTTTATTTTAAAAGTAAATAATGAATTGGGTACCACTCCAGAATGATCCATTTGCCTATAGCTCATAAAATGATCTTTAATTCACTGTAGACCAATCCCTATTATGTTTATCTCTGTGAATAAATAAGTTAAATCAATAATTATTACTGAAAAATGCCAATAAATCCTTCCTCATTGATATTTACCAAAAAAAAAAGGAACTCTTTGATTTTTACAATCATAATATGCGCAGACCATAGTCACATGCCATATAATAAAGCTTTCTGTAAAAATAAATATACCTCCAGTCAGCGAATATCATTCCGAAGGATAGAGGAGATTTGAAGAGAGAGAGTTATGTTGTTAGAAGGAATGCAATTTCCCGACCCCCTTGGAACTATCATTGGAAATACGCTTTTCGTAACTTGGATTTATTTCGATTCATGCTCGATGAGGTTTTCCAGTAAGGAATAATTACATTTTTTGAAAGTAGATTTACATAATATTTATAAAAAATAATATAAAATATATATAAAATAAAATAAATTTATAATACGTCATATTGGAGATGGCGTAGCGTTTATCTTGAATTGTAATTCCACTGTAGCATTTTAATTAGTTATATCATTGTTCTATATATATACAATACAAATTAACTTTCACTTTCCATGCTATTTGAAATAAATTTTAAAATTATTTAGTTTGCATGGAAACATTTATTTTTCACTAAATAATATAAAAGTAGAAATTATTAACTACAATAATCACTAAAATTTATAGAATTTTTGTTACTCTTTAATACTTTCTACGGCTAGATATTCTTTTTTATAAAATACAATATTTAGCTCCCCAATGGTTAACTATGCATCTATTTTACTACTTTTATTTTCATTTTTTTTTATTTCAAAGTGGGATAGATAAAAAAAAAAAAAAAATCAGCGTGGAAAAATATTTATATTTTTTTTTCCTTTTGATAATTATCAAATTCCTCGATAGTTTATTTGTATCCATTTTTTATTACTACTAACAAAGGGAGACGTTAATTATTTCAAATAAACAGAATTAAAGGTACTTTAGAGGAAGCCATGTTGAAAATTCGGCATGTAAGCCCTGTCAGACTGTTTCAATGAGGATAAGACCTAGTTAATATTAAAGACAATTTCATTACATATTTATATTACGAGTTTGATCAAAATCGTTAGTCTATTTCGAGAAAATTGCAATTGTAGCTGGACTTACTACACACAGACACACAAACCATTTTACAAGACTAGGTTATTTGGACTCAGGGGACTTTAAAACGTGTATTTCCGTTTCTTAAACTATAACATTTACGAAAAAAGATAATAGAGCCATTCTCGTAGGAAATTGAACGCTCTTATTTTTTTGTAAATAAAATGTTTTAAACTACGACCAATCGTTATCGAGATATAAGCAATAAACTAAAAAGCATTACCCTGCTTTTGAACCCTTCTTTTTTAATAATGAAAATTGCAACAATCCGGCGAGAGATTTGTAATTTATCCACCATTGACTGAAGTGCAAAGTTATATAACTTTTAAACATGAAAAAATAGGGTACTGGCCGATTTGAGAGATAGGTGGGGAGTATGGGAGGGATGACTGACGAATCTCCGACTGGGTTTATACAGTCTGTCACTGTATTGTCAGTCATATAAACTTTTAAATAGCTATATGAATGAAGGTAGGAAGGCATGCTTTATATATTCAATTAACACCTCAGAGTCTAGCTCTGGTTTATTGTATTTATCAGGTGAATAGAAAATTAGATCATATAGGATCTTCAGTCTATAACCACCTCGATTAATTATATTTCCACCTCTCGGAGTAGTTTTGATTGTTCCTCTCACAATTAACATGTTCACTAAATTTAGCCGTTAAGGTCTAGTTAATTAATTAAGACCGAACATAGGCAATGATGTTGGTTCATAGTACAGGGTGGAGTGCCACAGACGGATATATTTGAAAAGGGTACCATTCCCCTGGTAACAGTAGTGGGGGGTTGAAAGCAGGGTCGTTCGTAAGAGGGGAGGGGTGGAAAGTTTGTATTGTAATTCCCTTCAATTTCCTAGATGTAGTGGTGAGCGCAACAGCGCACGTTTTTTCGTACGTTTTTTTCATGTCACTTCAGCACGTTATCTGGCCATAATCCAGGATTTTTTCTTTCCTCAATTCTTGCCGAAATTTCATAATAAATGCTCATCAGAGTCTACGAAAACTTAGTGGGAGTCCATTTGAATCATATGCTGTTCAAAACTGTATAAATTAAAATTTTCAATGTTATAGTATAAAGAAAAAATAAAATGTTTGGTAATTTTTCATCAGTTTGTGTTTTATACCATTTTTCAATCCATCCGCCTGTGGCGCTTCACCCTGTTCAAGTAATAAATTCTCGCGCACTCATGGGCCTGTGATATGACTCTTGACATTATAGACCACTATGTATGGTTCTGAATGTTTGTTAATTACGGAAGTTTAAATTAACGTTATTCAAAGATTAACAAAGAATGTTACTTTATTTCGTACAATTTGCATTGTTAAGATTAGTCTCTTTTGTTATTTATATCCTCCATTTTATCTCTCATTCCTCATTAGTAAAAACAAAATTGATTTCATTCTAATGAAATCATGTTGACAACCTTTATATTATCAATATTTGATAAAAATTCATTGAATCATTTCATATCACTGTCATTCAATGGGAGATAGGACATCAATGAAGGGTGAAAATATATGAAGTGAACAATAAAAATAAATAAAAAAGTATGGTCTATGGAGGAGAAGACAAATAAGAATGATGTATGGGCGAAAGAGGACTCTTGCTCGTTAGTGACACAGCACCACAGCGGACGGTTAGTATAACCATTAATCTATCTTACATCCAGTATCCTATTCGCCGGAGGGTCATTCCCGATCACTTTATTTCTATCTTCATGTAGTTCATGTTAAATAATTGTTGTTTAATTACGAATGGATCCAATTAAAAACTTCATAATCTGTTAAATTTTAAAAGTTTGAAAGTTAAATATTAATTTTTAAACTCAAGTATCAAAGTTAAAGACAGTAGGATAGTCGCTAAAAAAAAAAAAAATATTATACAAATCAAGATCCCACCGTGAAACCAAATCAGCGTTTAAAATAAATAAATAAGTAATATAATTAGAGGACTGCTCTCACAGCCCCTAATTTTAACCACGCAACCTCCCGTTATCTTTCTCTACTGAATCCTTATCAATGAAGCTTGAGGAATATATTGCAATTCCGGAACCTGTCTCCGAAAGCAGAGCTCCTTACTTATAAAACGATCTTAAGGCCAATAGTCACATACGCTGGTGAAACGTGGGTCCTGTCCCGAGAATGCAAGATATTGCGGATCTGGGAAAGGAAGGTACTGTGGCAGATCTTTGCGCCAGTATGTATAGATGGCCAATGGAAGATTAGAAATAACAGAGAACTTCGGGAACTATATAATGAACCGGACATAGTAACTCAGGATAAATCAAGCTGTATGAGAGGACTTGGACACGTAGAAAGGATGGTAGAAGATACCAAGTGCTTTACCCACTGAGCTAACCCATTCCCCGCTATAATTTATTATAAACTGAAATTTTTTTCCAAACAATTTTTGGTCAACTTTTTGATAGCTGGTCATCGATAAATTGGCTAAGCGTTAGATTGATTACATTTTTCGAGGAGGAGAAAACTGTTTTTAAACAGATTTAATATTTTATATAAATTATTTTACATGTATCCAATTGTAAGAAAGGCATCCGTGTGGGCAGTGCCGCTCATGGAAATGTCGTGCCCCTTCTCCCTCCCCCCTCGAAAGGTTTTAACACGGTCCTCCAAGTACCAATACGAGTATTCCCATAGTTATTTCAAAATCTGTAACTATTCATATTATCAATAAATCATTAATTGATAATATCGATTAATAATTTATTAATTATTGATAACTTATAAATGTATTAATGTTCCACTAAGGGTCGGGCCTCCCTTACTTCCGGACCCGCTTGCTGGCATTCGGGATTATAGGAACATATGAAGGGCCGCCCCTGCGTGTGGGGATAAGTACCTTGGTCCAAAAATAATGAATATATTATGTATTTCGTTTATCGTCTAAATCGAAGATATTAAAAAGCTTAAGATAAAATATTATTTATGTTAATATGTGAATTATTATGATTAAAATATGTGAATTATGACGTGTACAGGCCTCAAATATGGGACTAATGTAACTTTAGTCTGGTATGGCAAGTAATGGTTTTGTGGC
Organism: Rhaphigaster nebulosa; assembly: GCA_948150685.1. Lineage (NCBI taxonomy): Eukaryota > Metazoa > Arthropoda > Insecta > Hemiptera > Pentatomidae > Rhaphigaster > Rhaphigaster nebulosa. The sequence goes on along the minus strand of OX411310.1, from coordinate 59,856,324 downwards.
AGGGAACGCCTGATCCAAGCCAAATCTAAAAATATTTGTATTATATTTGTCAATACATTCTATGAACATATTTCATTCTCGAGATAAAAATAAATACAATGCAACTTTTTAAATTTATTCGAACTTAATCAACCTCCAAAGAACCCAATAGAGGTTGATTGAAAAAAAAAAAAGACTTTGAATCGATTTATAAACCATAAATCAGTTTTATTTGTTGTTTACAGTTCCTCAATTTATACGGCAATACCAATAACGTCAATATTGGCTCCTTCTATTTTATAGCTCAATTCGCAATCAAACAGCCATCAAAAATATGGACTAATAAAATGGAAATAAATACATATTATTAGTCCATAAACTTCAATTTTATGTGTATCAACCATATTTCAAAATGGTATAAAATGCTTGCCGACTTGAAATATAAAGAGTAATAAAATGAGATAATAAATTAAGTACTTAATACAAATTGCAAACAGACAAATAAAAAATGTGAAATATGATTTGAAATCTATTTCAGCTAACTTGGAAATGAATAAACCCGAGAAAAGTTTATAAATATTGCTGAATAATAAAATAAACTACATTTAACTCCATGGTGACAATTATTTAAAAATAAAGGGGTCTTAGGTTTAGTACTTGATAATGAGTTACTGTTTCTTGAATAATGTTTGTACAATGTTCGCATCGCCGCTTAACAACCAAGTTCCCCTGTCTTAACCTTATAAAGGCTCAGATATTCGTTTTATAGGGACCTAATCCTATTATAAGATATAACCAATAGAGGCTGATTCTAATCCTACTAAACTGGATTAGGTCATTTCAAATAACATAACCTATGAAGAATCATGTTCTATTACAAGAAATTGTAGGCCTCTCCTAATATAAAATGGTTAAATAGTCCCTTCCATTGAGCAATATTAGAACAACACTCTAATAGTGTTGCGGTATCAAATCATAGATGTAAATATGTGGCTTTTAAAGATCTACATATTATCTATATATAAATATTTATCGATTTATTACGAAAACACTTTAAACCATTAGCTATAGTATCGGCCCCTTTCAGCATCAAACATCACAATTAAAACCCAGCAATCTTGAATTGAATTATGTCAATTAAACATTGACATATAAAGAAAAATAACTCGTGAAAAATTTGATTATTTCCCAGAATCTCTCTCTAAATAGTTTCTCCACACTTTGAAAATGGCAATTAACATTATTAAAATGTTTTGCGAAACGAATGAAAGAATCAGCCTGACGCAGATAAATCTGCTGATGAAAATACATTTGATAATATATATATTTTAAAAGAAAGAATATATATATATATATATATATATATATATATATATATATATATATATATATATATATATATATATATATATATATTCAATATAAATTCAAACCCGTTGGGTTTTAGTAATTTAGTATTATTTATTTAATTGTTAACAGAAGCGGTAAATGGTATGTAAGCCAAGAGAACGGTAGTTACCGTAATGGTAATTCGATTCTATATTCAAGAAATAAATAAATTTTAGAAAATTCTCTGCTAAAAATATAATAAAAAGGGCATACAAATATAATTATAAGTAATTTTTTAACTTACTAATGGGTTGTTCTTAAAGGTTTTCTTAAAAAGTGAAATGCCCATGTAAGAACAGTTCTTATTTTAATTATTATTTTTTTCTGGGAGAAGGAGATGTTAACACGAGGATAATAATTTCGAATAAGTTTCGAAGTTTAAGTTCCTGAGCCTCATCATAACGGAAAGCAATGAAGTAAAAAATAAATCTATGTTAGAATAATGCTAGAACTAGAGGGTACTATCGATACAGAATTGAGATTAGAAACCTTAATTAAAATCTAAAGAATGACAAATAAATCAGAAAGGAAGATATTAAACTAAATATAGACATCCATACGCACTTCAGTTTTCACATCAAGTAAGTTTTGATTAAGTTGAAATGAAGGCATCGCCATTTAAATATATACAGAGTAATCTATATTTGTAATAATCTGAAATAGAAAATTTCACGGCACAAAAATGATTGACTAGCTCAGAAACACGAGAGTATAATCTACTTTCAGGTAAAAGACACTCATAAATGTCTTTTCGTGGTCAGATCCGTGGCTAAAAGGTTGAAACAGCCCTTCAATTGACGTGAAATAAAGCTTTGTAAAAAGTGTTTGTAGAAAGAACTTCCTTTAGCCGTGGTTATTCTTTTAGAGCCTCTTTTACTACCAGACCCTCCTTTCTCTTGGTAACCTTTTGTTCTTTGTCTGCGAAGTAGAGGTTCCCCAATCCTTGTCTAATATTTTCTCGCCAAAGGAATCTACAGCACTCATTTCTATAACTGTAAAATTGGAGAACTAAATAATTTTGAGATGTATTACAAAAAAATACATTTTTGGCTGATTGTAAAAGGAAAAATAACAACTGTGCTAAAGCCTCCAACAGATTTTATTTTATAGTAAATAATTACAAGGGGATCCTTTATACATTATGCTATCGGTTAGTGTTTTTCAGGGTACTGGTTGAATTTATTTACAATTGAAGTAATGGAGATTTAACTTTAGATTTGAGAGGATAACAGTTGATTCGCTGCACGTCGCTCGACAAAATTAAATTCAAGCGAATCTATCCTATGGGGGCATTCCTATGCAGGACATTATTAAATAAAACAGAAAAGCTCGAGAAAGTTAGAATAAATTCCCAAGAAGGGATAGAAAAGTTAGAATAAATACCAGCTTGGGAATAAAATTCAGGAAGTGTATAATACAGTTTTATTCAGAAGCAATGTCATGAAATACAATAAAGGTATCTAATAATGTAGATAGCTGTATTTGAATGACTTTGAATTGCTTATATACAGTATAGTATAATATAGTAAGCATATAAGGTGATGACTAGCTCTATTAATATGTATGTATCATCAAGTAAAATTAAAGGTTTTTTTTAAATTAACCTGGTTTATTGGATAAAATTTCATTAATTATAACTTATGTATTATATAATAATAAAATTAATATTACATTATAAATAGTATTATCAATTTCATTTACCCGTAAAGAAAGATCCTAATTAATGAAATCATTTATTAAAAATTCTTATATTAATCACAGATTAATTAATTGGACAATGGTTTATTATCATTAATCTCTCTCTTCTTTGTAAAATTTGTTGGCTTTTAGATATACTTTACAATCGAGTCTGTATTTATACATATTTTCTTTTTTTTTTTTTTTGTAATGAAATTTTTTCTTTAAATTGCAGAATGGCTTTCCTATTGCGTTGTAACATATGAAACTTCCTACGGTTTGAGGCACATAAACGGAAAACAAACTTTAATGATATTATTTTTATTTAAAACAATTTCCGTTATCTTCAATGCATTTCTCTCAGGGCCCAACAAGGTTTTTCATCAGTTGACATCCACATGATGATGGATCAACCCTAATAAGATTTTTCATCCCTTGCTCGAAGAAACATTTTGGCTTTGAATCAATCAACACGAGAAATGAAAATTTTACTTTTTGGAAAATTTTGTTTTTTGAAAATATGAAATAATGGCAGTCAGGTGAATATGGCGCAAGTAGTAGAACTTCAATTTTCAAACTACGCAATGTAACATATTTGTCAATTAACTTTTTAAAAAATTACGTGATCTGAAAATTAACGTTCTAGCACAGAGGTTACCAGACTTCATGTCGCTGGACTACCACTATAACTAGGTGAACAATTAACTGATCTTGTGATATTACTATTAAAGATTCAATAAACAAATAAAATAAAATGAAAGCTGATTTACACGATTTGAAAAAATTTGTTTTTTGAAAATGTGTCAAGTGCTCTGAAAAAATAGTAGTCAATGGAATACGGAAACGTTTTTCAGTTGGTTCAATTTTATAACTACTCGCGAAGTTGTAGGCTAATTTTTAATGAAACCTGCTTTTCTTTGCGTCTTGTTTTTTTTTTCTTTCACTTACCCATATATGGAATATATAACAATGGAAAGGGTATTACAATCGTGAAAAGTTCCGAATCGTTTTAAGGTCCGTATGTGCGTGCGTGTATGTGTGTGTGTGTGTGTGTGTGTGTGTGAGTGTGTTCATTTTCATGTTTCATTTATTATTTAAAGGAAGAAAACAAATTAATAGTAAAATAAAAAGTAAAGAATTCGAAATAAATAATTAAATTATCTCTTTAATAATAATTAATGCTCCATCAATTATTGGAATATTAAAATGAATGATAATTATTGTCTGTAATGGCAAAAGGTAACGGCGAGGATTTATTTTCCCAGTTCTCTATTCGCCTCGCGGAGAATCCACTGAGTGAAGTCGTGGGGAGTCATTCGTTAGGAAGGCGGCAGACCATGGACTGCCACCTCCCTCCACCAATCTATCGCTGAATAATAAGTTTATTCCTCACCCGGTGGGAGGGAGGGGATCGAAGGCCCCCTCCGGCGAGTAAACACGGAAGTACCCTGAAACTCACTATGCCAACAGTCAACGCGGCGACAAAAAAAATATCCCGGAAGTCTAAGACGCTAAAAATAAAAAAACAAGAGAGCCTCAATAAGAATTTTTATTTTCTTGTACTTATTTTGGTGTATAGGAGTCCGAATCTTAAATGTAATCCATTTATTAGTTTTTAATGATATAAAAGTTTTATATAAAGTTATGAAATTGTAAAGGATCACTGAAAAAAAGAAATATTAGATGGATGAGTATATACTAGCAAGATTATAATAAACACAAAAATAAAAAAACAAAAACGGATGTAATATAATTTTTTGTTAATAATAATGTTAATAATGTAATTAGTTAAATAGACAAAATTATATGATAAAAACAATGTCTGGTGACAGATTGATAAATATGCTGTGTGGTACACCAACCCAATGTATATGAGTAGCACAGCTTATAAATAATTTCTCTCTGATTCAAAAACCAATTTTGAAATTCAATTATCAATTTACGTCATTATTTGTTTATTTATACATTATTACGTTGTCTAAGTTATACAGCAATGAAGTTCTTAGTATTAAATGATACACTTAAAAAAAACAGTATATCACTCAATACCAAAAATAATAATAAGTCGTTGTTATTAATATCAAGCAGACTATTAATACACTGATAAAATATGATGCTGTTTTTCACTTATGTGATTTTTTTTTCAACAAGATTACCCAATTACATAGTATTTTCCTAAGGATTTATTTGAATTGGGCCGTAAATAAAATTGTTCAAGTTTAAAGAATTATAAAAATTAAAAAAAAAATTGTTTTTTTTTAAATTGACAAAACATAGACCCCCACAACATTCAACAAATCTTTCCTTATCCGATCCTCGTCCCTCTCGAATTCCATTTCTTCTTTCTTCCATTTTTCCAGAATATCCTTCACACCTTCAAATCCCATCTATTTAATCGTTTCCTGTCCTTCCTGTTTCACAAGATTCATAAATAGCCGTTTCCAATTTTTAATCAAAAATTATAAATATGTACATAAAAGTACATTAATTGTACTAAATAAAAGTAATGGCGGAGGCCATGACTCGCTAGCGGGTTGTAGTGCCAAGAAAAGAAGAAGAAATAAAAGTAAAAACAAAACACATAAACTTATACACTGTTTAATTTTTTTATTTAACAATTTCAACTGTTTCATCACTATCATTTATGTTTTTTTTTGTTATTTTTTTCAATTATTTTTTTTACGGAAATTATTTTAATATACATCCCTAAAAACCACCTCTCGTTGCATGAAATATTATTCGAAAAGAACATATTCCGGAATAAATGAAGAATTTTTAATTATAAAAATAATACTGACTCTCCAATAAAAGAGAGAAGTTGGAATTTAAAACTTGTATTTATTAAAAAACTGATCAATTATATAGTATTTGAGGTCATTTTGCAAGTAGTAAGGGTCATTTAGCAAACTTTACAGGAAGCACATGAAACGTTTTTTCGCCAAATAACAATGTATTTATTTTTTAATTTTATTCTTTTTTTGTGTACAGTAGGAGTATATTAAGGTGGCAAAACTTTTATAATTATAATCTATTTTTAAGGCTTCTAACACTGGTCAAGACCAGAGTGACGGCTGAGAGTCGTCAGTATTTGTGCTTAAGTCAGCAATAGTCAATTTTTAAACCATTTCCAATTTTTTTCTTTTCGATAGTTCGTGGACGGGAATCAATAGAGGAGGTATTTATGTTCTATAATAAATGCAAAACTAAATTTTTTAAAAAACGACTTCGATACATAGCTAGCAAGAGTAACCAAATCAATTTTTATTTTTTAATCGTGTTATCTTATTTTTGGTATAATTATTCTACTTTTTTCCCTTATTGTCCTAAACGGAATATTTTGGATTATTGTTTGTAAGCGGCTATGTGGGCATTCACATTATTATTTTTATAATTAATTTATATACAACGATATAAATTACAAGAACCATTATAATATATTTCGAGATGAACTACAAATAATAACAACTTCCGAAAAAAATATCACAAAAATAACAAGGTGACCAGTGTTGTAAATCACGCAGTTTCAAACCAGAATGAAAGGAGCTAATAAAGTAGAGATGCAGGCAATCAGCACCCATTGAGGTCCTGCTTCTATTTACGGGTAGACTTCTAATTTACCTGTGGGGAGTGGGGAATGGCCGCCGCCCCGCCATCGATAATGCAAATTTACCGGCTCCCGAAACAACAAAAACACCATTATGCTAAAAGAGGAAGAGCATCACAAATTGAAATGCCGTCTCCTAGCACCCCGAAAAAAAAACAATTACACTCCGCATTAAATTTACTGTTTTCTACGTGATGTATTAATTTAACTCCTAATTCTTTGATGGATGTATGTTTTTTTTTTTTTTTAATTTAAATGAATTGCAAAGTTCGAATTCATCGTGCATATAATCAAAGATAGAGAATTCCAATTTTGCAATTCACTTAAATGAAAAAACCAACACATAAATGCATAAAAAACTCAGGATTAAATTAATACATCGCATAGAAAACAGTCTCATATCAAGTATATATGAAACACTTGAAATAATAAAATCCTTCACTGCCAATCCAGATTTTTGCTTAAATGACCAAATAAATATCTCCAATAGTCCAATATTAAATGTATTCCCATCCATAACAGAAAAACAATTACTCACCGGAATTACCGGCGAAACCCCCATCCTTCTTCCTAAACCGTACCATTTAGCTACAAACACCTGACCTTTCTTCCGTTACAATCATTTCCAATGCGAGAACAAACCAATGCAACATGTTCCGTATGATATAATCTACTTAAACCTTGTGAGTACCAACATGTATTTGACTAATTTATATTGCGTTTAATTTAATATGTATAAGTGTATGTATTTTGACGACACATAATTTAATACGTATAATAATTCCAAACTATCTTTTAAATTCCTGATTTTTTAATGTTTGTGTGTTTTTAGAACTGAAGATGAATGTATAACATTTGAAAATAGTTTTAAATAAAAATAAATTTTTAGAAGTAGCAAATAATTTATCAATCCCTAATTAGATTGATCCTTCTATACCATCATGCGTGCGTCAACATTTTCATAACTTCAATCCTACTCCAAAATTTAATAATAAGTAAATAGGTAATGAATAACCGAACAGGTAATAAATAATGAATAGATAATGATGTAATGAGTAGGTAATAGATACAATTAATATGTATTAAATAACCAATAGGTAATGAACGTAATAATCTTGTCAAAAAAAAAAAAAACATAAATAAGTATTGCTAACAATAAGCGTAATAAAAACTGTTGAATCTGGGACTGCTGGTCCCAAACCAACAACATCTAAATATTCAACATCAATATTGAAAGAATAATAATAATAACAACGAGAGCTAACGAATCTGATAGTTCGATGCCGATAACACCAAATTAATATCTACCCATTGAACCCACAAAGCTTTAAGGTCAAACCTAACAAAATCCTCCCATCTACGTTTCAGTCAACCCTAAGGACGTTCGTCCGTCGTTTTAGCACTGATAACCCTTTTAGAGTTCGTTCCTCATCTATTCCGACTACTTGCCAGGCCTGTTTTTGTTACCCGTATGCTTCCGATTCAATTAAATTTACCGGGTAAACGTCACGCCATTTGGCTTTATGTAGCCGATTAAATTCTCCATTTGACTTCGGGCTAAATATGCTACCCAATACTTTCGGAAAACCAGTGGCGTTGCTCTTCTTTGTATGGAAGCCGCCATATTATGTATCTATAAAGAACAGTGGGGAGCAAAATAGTTTTGTAAACCAACAATATATATTTAAAACATTTAATATTCATAAAAAAAATAAAATAAATAACCATCATTTGCCAATGGAAATTATTTACACTGGCATTCCAAGAAGGGCGAACTATTCGTAATATCGTTTTTGTAATCTAGATTTTATCGTGCCTATTGATTTTGAAACCTTACTTAAAGAAAGTGAGAAATTATAACATTGATGGTTCTTAAATTAAGTAACATTAAACAATATGTATCCATTCGTCTAAAGGAGTGGTTCTTAACTTTTACGATCTGCAACTCATTTATCTAAAAAGAAGATCTTACATTTGCTTTAAGAATACATTTTTGTTTCTTTATTTTGAAAATTATATATATTGAACAAAAATATATTTATTTAGAAATATTAAAAAAATTAAATTACTATATAAATATATTAAAATTAAATTAATAAGATTAATATCAAGTCATCTTGATAATGTCCCAGTCAGATAATATTGTAAAAGTCAGCTTATCAACCTGTTTCTTACTGTACAACTAAGTGCGATACGCTGAAAGAAAATGATTTAACGTATATAGTTACTCAGAGCAGCGATCAAACATTAGTTTTCATCAAGCATTTAGACATTTCTCCAGTTCTGTTCTGTTCCCAACTTCTTCGATACGCTCTAACATGAGAATCTGATACAAGGAGGTTAAATCTGGATTCGTGTGAAAACATAACAGAAGCTCAATCAACCGCAGTCCAGAGGGCATGATTTTGGCCAAGGGGAGGCGTGCTGCTCGGTACGCTATGGTGAGGAGAGGGTATGGGTAGATACCCTGGAGTTCACGTTCGTTTCAGCGATTCGTCTGCCTATTTTTGTACGCTGGCATCCACACCCCGAACAATACGCAACCGACCTGACGTCTCTTCTGCGATTTGGAAGCGCTTTCAGAGAGTCTGAATCACAATGAAGTGGTCGTCGGCTTTGTCGCTCTTGTCCGCCCGGACCCCGGTCTCATGTAGTAGCTGCTCGTCTCTCGGTACTCCAAAGCCGCTCTCCGAACCGCTGTCATTAATATCAGATATTATTAAACTGTAGCACAAAAATACTTATTGTTATTTAATTACCATAAAAGTAATATTTCTGTTTCTATTACAAAACAATAGTTATGTTTCCACCAATTTGAAAATAAACATCGATCATTCGTAAACATAAATAATCACAAAGAGTTCGTTCGTTCGTGTTTCGTGGCGTAAAACTGCTTTGGTCATCAACGCCATTTATTAATTTATATACATTATTTTTTCATTGTATGGTAACATTTTATTTATTTTTTTGACATATGTATACACACACACACACACCCTAAGGGATTCGGTAACTAAAACTTTCATCCTAGTCGTCTACCATCTATCTAATTCTGTGGCATATGTCTGATAATAGGTTTTGTGATTTTAAAAACTTGAAGACTGATTCTATTATTGTATGGTCATCTCTGAGAACTGTTGATAGATCAGGGTTTACACCAAAATTATTGAGGTGTGAGATGAAGTATTGGCATTCCAATTATTGTGGTATTGTTGTTACAATGCTGGCATTTCGGTGGTGGTTGTATTGTGATGAGGTAAGAGTAAGTCTCGTATGGCCTATTCACAATCTATTCAGTACGACATTCGAAATTGAATGTGCCCCAAGGCGTTCTTTTTTTTTTTTTAATTTTTAATTTACTCGGTGGGCTTTCATTCTACATCTATCTTTAATATCCTTTTAGAGGGGTTTGCTTAGATCTGTTGGAGTTAAAAATGCTGTACCCCGTCCAGGTAGCGCGAGCGAGTGCTTCTTTTGCGGCTCAGCCGGTCAACCTACCCTGGTAATATGAATAATCGCACCCTTTTTTAACCTGGTAAAAATAATAAATAATGAATTCTAAGACTTAGTTCAGCAAGGAGTTGACAAAAGTTGAATCTTGGTAAATAAATACTTATACTATAAAATTAAATTTAAAGTATTTAGAGGCATTAATTCTTTCTCTTTCGTGTCATCCATTCCCTTAGAGTGAAGGAAGAATAGAAGCTAAGAATAATTGATGAAGAAATAAAAAGTAAACATATTTAAATGAGCCGCTATCGAAAGAGGTGACGACAAGAGCTAATGAGCTGCCCGAGATTAGGAAGGCAGTGTTAGCTGAAATTAATTAACTTTCCAGGCGCCTCTCCTCCCTTTCTTAAATCCTGTTCCATTTTATCTTACCATCGCTTTCTGAATAAAGGCAACTTATAATAAAGGTAGCCCCACAAGGTGGCAGTTATTAAAATAAGTCTTTAAAGGCACGGAAGAGGGGAGAGGGAGATGAAAATATTAAATTTAACCAAGAACCGGTGCGATATTAGTTACCATACATTTTAATTTCTTGATGAACTGACGCTAGTTAAAGTTATGAGCAGTGAATTTGCAAATGCAGGACAAATCACGCGATTAACAGGAAGACTATTTCCATGATCAGAGGCGTAGCTCGGATAGGGCAAAGGGGGCGGCCGCCCTAGATTCCGCTTAAAGTGGGAGCCAAAATGACAACAAATAATTTATAATAATTTATTTTTCTCTTTTTTTTAGGCTCCGAAAAGAAAATTTATTTTCTTTCCTTTATTTATTTACTTTCCTTTCGATACCAAGTAGTTTTGCTATTGATACCACTAATTTAATATTTCATCAGATACCTTAGCGGTATGTTATCGAATATTTGAATAAAGTGCTTGAATGAGTACCGGTATCGAGACTTCATCGGTATCGTGTTTTCATAGAAGCGGATAACCTAGAGTTATGGCAGGGGGCGGAATTTTATAAATATTAGAATTTTTGCCGGAGAGGAGAGGGCTAGCTTAATCTTGCCTTCTCTTCTTTCTTTCCTCCTCCAATGAAAGTCAATTGTATTATAACGGTATTTAAGGTAATATATTTCGAAATAAATATCATCTCATAACATTACCTAATTTTTTGACTGATTAAGGTCAAAACTATCAAAAAGCAGAAGCAGATATTATGTACTTAATCTAATAATTTGTTTACTTAAAATTAACCGTCAACTGAATTCTGCCACCTGGACAAGTATCTCCTCCCCCCCCCTTCCTCAGTTCCGACCCTGGGGCATCATGAAATTTGCCATGACCGCCGGTTGTCCTAGCTACGCCACTGTTCATGATGAGAATATACTATAACTTCTCTGACAAGATATTTTACAAATGAATAGAGCTTTCTGAGCGAATTTTTAGATAAATGAAATTGGTTGGGATGAGTGAAAATATATTACCCGATTCTTCAATTCTATTGATTTCTTTGGCCTAATTCTCGAGTTTGATTGTAGGATGAACTCGGACGAGCATACCACGATGCTAAAGGAATAGTACAGAAATAAAACACCAGTATTAAATCAATTACTGCTGGAGTAAACTGACCAGACTTCCCATGTTAGATGGGACTATCGCATATTTGGGTTCTCGTCTCACGTCAAAAATTGTCCCACATTGTTTTTTATTAGATAATCTTTTGGACTAAAAAAATTAAAAAAAAAAATTTTAACTTTATTAATTAATTTAATTTTTACACAGTCAATGTTGGGTTTGACATTATATGACGCTACAATTCCCACTTTTTTAAGATTTGTTTTAACATTTTAAAATACGTATTTTCAATGAAGTGTGAAATTAGCCGTTTAAGTTAATCTTTTTCTAGTTCTTATTAAATTGCACGGATACCATCCTTGTTATTATTTCCAATAGCTATGTAAAAGAAACGAATCTGTTCACCCAAATATCTACAAAAAGAGATAACTTTTTTTAAAAAAGAGCAAAATTAAAAACTGTTTTCTGTGAGAATTTACGAATGGCACCGGAGGTAGAATTGCTAATATGAATTCCATTTTAGTTTACATTAAATGATTGCTAATAAAAATACTTTTTTTTTTCAACTGTCTCACAATCCATTGTACAACATCTGGTCAATTAATGCTACAGTGTACCCAATTGGAAAGAATTGCAGAAAAAAAAAAACTTGGACTATATGAAAAGAACAAGTTACCACTTTGTTTAAATTCTTGAAAAGCTCTGGGTACTACAACAGAATATAAATTATCCCTTGACTCCAATGACCCTTTAGGGTAGAAGCGTAGAAACAAATAAATAATAACAACAAAATATAGGCTAACGGTTTCCATAGGAACATGTTCTGAACACTTTATAAAACATGTCTACTTTATTTCAAGTGAGAAATGTCACGCACTTTACTTATTTTTTATTTTAAATAATTAGGTATCATTTCATTTTCTGCATGAAAAATCGTATTAAAAGTATGAAGTATGAAGTATTGAAGTATTTATTTAAATAATTCATTATTACAATAAATATTTAATTGTAATTTAAAAATAAACAATCACTCAATTGTGACTTCATTTAAAAATAATGTATTTTAAATCATTTTTATAATAATTTAATCGAATTATCGTCTCTTTATATAATACGGTAATATAGATCCCATTATCGGCTCTCAGGAGCAATGGATTTTGATGAAGTGGTGCCAAAAGAAAGAGAATTTCACGGAGAAGTGTCGAATCCTAATTCCAACAGTTAAGTTCTTATTTCTTAGGGCTGGTTGGAAAATCTGACTTTCCCACGATTATCGTGAACGATTGGACCGATTTTGTGACTTTCATCTTTTTTTTTAAGAACTTATAGTAGGTTTTGAACCCGTTATGCCAGCGCGCCAAATCGAGCACCCTGTGCGTTATTGCGGCTCCGCAATAACCGAAAAAACATTTCTTCCATAGAGGGTAGCGCCAAAACGGCTCAGAAGATTTTGATGAAACTTGCCTCAAGTCTTCTCCTTAAATCCCTGTAACTATCCATATACGTACAACATCCCCGAGAAAAAGAAGGAAAAGAGTTATGACGGTATCAATATTTTATTTGCGCATAACTCGAAAAAGACACACTTTCCGTCGATTGTACAAATACTTATTTGAAAGATAATTAAATTCCCTATAAAACAAAAAACAAAAATATCCAAATCGGACTAAGATACAGCGCGTTGAACGTTGTAGCCATGTTTTTATGTTCCTACCGCTCCTAGGTTAGGAAAGTGCAGTTTAGCGTTGATAAATTTCACTAATTAAATTTCACCGTCGCACAGTTCTAGATGGAAATCGTTTAAATCAAAAACTTAAATAATTCATGCCGGTCTCATGAAAACAACAACCTTCGTAAGGTTTCTACCAATTGTTAACCACTTTAAGCTAGTTAATTCCAACAGAATTGTAGACATGACAAATTCGTCATGATGTGAAGTCAGTTTATTTCCACACCTTTTAATTTTAATTAATTTCAAAGTAGCAAATATTAGGTCCTACCAAACTCCAATGCCATTATTAGTAATAGTACAATTATTGCTGAATTTAAAGAAATAAATTATTGCTATTTAAATCTGTTGCTAACGATTTGTTGTGCGATGGATCCAGCTAGTTTTCAAAATCACTAACGTACTTGCATAAATAATTTCATTATTTGAAATGAAGAACATGTTTTCTTTGGTGAAAAAAACAACTATTTATAATAGCTTTAATTAATCATCTCTATTCCATTCATTAAAATATAGATAAGTAGATAAATTCTATTACTACTGAATGTCTCATGGGAAAGTTGAACAATGAGAACTTAGCTTTAGAATTAAAGTGGTTTCAGTGTATCAAATTTAATGCGGAATTAATAATTTGAAAACAGTTCTCAGATTTTAAACAGCGACCCAAACTCCTGAGCAGTTAGTCTAAGCGATTTGAAATCCTAAACAGTGATAGAAAAATCCAATACATCCTCATACAATTTATTTTTCTCAATTAACTCAATGATCTAAATAAGGATGAAAAAAGACCCTTTAATTTCATACATTCAAATACGAATGGAGAAATAAATAAATTTTTTCCATTATTTACTTAAATAATCATTTCTAAAAAAAAAAAAAAAATGTAATTTGAGATGCTTCTGTTACTAACTCTACCTAAAACTCAGCTTTTTAAGCTACAGGTTAAAACTTAAAATAGGTATTTATAATTAAAATATATATTTAATTAATATATTAACTGAATTAGACGACGTTTAAAAAGGCATTTATATTGAAAATGGATATCTTTACTTTGAAGGCTGCCAGCGGCGGTGTATGGCAGTTACCAAACTCGTGTAGAAATGTAATTGAGTTACTAAATTCGTTACTCATTTAATTACTGCCCGAAATGAATTTTCCTCTCCACTTAGGAAGCACGCGCACATAAAGCCAATACTTCAATATTCTGTTTAATAAAAGGCAAAAAGCAAATCAGAATTAAAATTTTCCGTCGCTCTCCCGTAGTAATATTATACGATATTACACCACAGTATATAAAATTAATGTAATATTATTTTATTACTACTATGATCCAAGTCACGAGAGGCTGTCCATCGTATTTTCGAAACATAAGCTTGTTTACATACTTTTACAGTTCAGAATATTTTATGACAATTATTTTTATTGAGGCATAGAATTCCAGAAGCGGTCAAGTCTATTTTTCAATTTTTTTAAACAGTTTTTGAGCCTGATAATCATGAAGTGAAAATTTTGTTCCTAAAGTAGTTCAATAACACGTGAATTAATTGGTTTTTGAAGAAACCTTTTCACCCCATGATAATCTATTCCAAAAAAATATTAAAGAAAAAAAATATGTAAAATAAATTACATATAATAAATTACATAGACTGGTATCTGAATTCAAAGCCTCAAATTTAAAAACAAGAGAAAATCGGGGCTCCCCATTTTTTATGTAAACGTAAAACACCACTATTAATGATCGATTCTTCATTAGTATTTTATAAAACATATGCCCCCATATCAATAATAATTGTTTTATAAAAGTTATATCAGTTATATAACGTGGTTATCTAAGTTATATATATTATAAAAATGGTCTAAGTTATATATCGTGGTTATATAAGTTATAAACAGATTATATGCAAGCTGACTCGTGTCGTTAATTTCAAAGGAAGTTATCATCCGTCTGTTTCCGCTGACAGTCTGGTCTTTTAAATTTTTAACCTTATATCTATTGTACTGATATAATATATAGCTATAATCTTAAATTAGAAACTTGTACAACGAAATTGATATAAAATAAATCTTTTGTTATTTAGTTTGGACTCAGCTTCACAAAAAAGTGTAAACCACAAAATATCTGTTTGACCGTCATTAAAATTTTAGATATCATAATGGTTGTTGTTAATCATTATCCGATAATGATAACCGACCCAGTTTAAAAAAACAATTTAAAAACACAATTTTCATAATGCTGGTTGATGGAAAATAAATCACAATTTCTTTTGATTATTACCAGAAGACAACTTAAGTGGAGAAACTCGACAAGAAGTTAATTCTATAAAACAATCATTATAAAAATTCACAGATTATACAAGCCAAATATCATTTTACCATATATTTGTATAAATCTATACAAACGAAAATGAATAAAAGTAAATAAAAAGTAATTGGCTCATTTAGGATGCATTTTTTTGAGATATCCTCCCTTATATATGATGATCGTTCGGATTGCTTCGTTCGCATTAAAGTAGGATCCATTGGATATATTCGGATAAGTATTACGAAACATTACGGAAAAAAAAGAATCAAAGAGGCGAATTGGAGAGGTGATTTGGCAAGCAGTGTATGGCTTGTTCATTTTTCTGAGATAATCATTTCCAGACCCTAAGACTTGTACCTAACCTATCCTATCAAGCCTGGACATTAATATATATTAATGTCCAGGCTTGATAGCTATCCTGGACAAGCCGGGATATTAATCAATTTTCATAACTTAGACACCAATATAATGCTTATATTAAAAGAATTCTTCATGTCTTTTATTTTACTTTTTATTTTTTTTAAAGTGATTGACATTTTCGAATGAGATACTTTAAACTCAGATTTCGGCTTAGGGTACATTACTGAATACGTAAATAGGAATACAGAGCTGCGTCTAAGGGACCATTAATTTTTATTTGAAACGCAGTGTTTGAAAGTAATATACAATTCTTAAAAGTATATATTGTAGAACCTTTGTATATCAAAGATGAAGGTTCCTTGAAAATGAAACTCGATTTATGGAAATTTAGATACATAGAAAGATTGCAATTAGACATCCTTTTCAGGCAAAAAACAATCACAGCTATTCTTTAGGGTTTTGTTTCTTATTTAATTATTAGCCATTTTTATTAACGTAAAAAAAGGGCTCTTTTTGATGAAATTCACGTTTTATATTTGTTTAAGTGGGAATGATTTTAGCGTTATATAGAAATTTAATTAAATATACAGAATATTTTTTCCTAATAAAAATTCGAGATTCCTAAAAATAGTTGGCTATTTAGTAATTTTTCAATGAATATGATTCAAGAATAATTCATAATTTAATAACAATCATAATGATTTTTGGTTAATTATTTTCATTAAAGATCCATTTAATCGACTAAGAAAACAAAAATTTAATCCGTCCCCTCAAAATTTGAGGTTCTATGTATCTTGATTTTAATTATCAAATTAAGTATCAAGACAAGTTGATTAGCAATGATATAGCGTATTGAACTTTTTACGCATGTTTTACAAAGTGTTCTGCAAATGTTGCTTCCGAAACATGTTTACGTTTGTCTAGTTTTAACTCGATAGCTAATATATCTCCCGGAACATCCCAGATGCTCATTTTAAAGATAATTTATTTGCATACAAAGCTAAGCATAATAAAAAAAAATCTTAATTTGAATGTTATTAGCGAAGATCTATGAAACAACTTTTGAATTGGACTTTAAATCCTCCTTTAAAATCTCGTGAGAGCACACACCAAATATTACTGATACATCACTATTTGGAATAAATAATAAACCGTTGTGTAATAATTTGCTGTTTTTTTTTTTATTTCAGAAGAAAAACGAATGTGCCCATCATGATTTCAAATATCGCATACTTTGCATTCTTTATCCATATCGGTTATTAACCCATATTTGCCTTTTCGCCAAATAATAATTAATAAATAAATAATACGTACATAAAATGTCACAATATATTTTTTTTGTTTTTGTAAAATATGAATTTGTAAAAGAGTTGTGAAGTTGTGCATTTGAATATATGAGTATATGTTTAAATTTGTAATAGACAAAATTAAAATATTTAAAAAATATTAATCTATTATTTGGAAAAGCTGTTTCAATATTAATGCGTTATTCCGTAATTGAAATTTGTTTATTGCTACCCTATTCAGAGTAATGCTACTAATGAAGTTCTATTTTTTTTTGTGCTTATTTTTTTCACTGCAAAAAGAGGTACTAATTTATTTACATGTCTACGAAAATAATTAAATGACGCCATAACATGATTTTTTGTTTTAAGCATATAAATGGGAAACATCAGTAAACTAGACGAGGGGAGTTGATGGTTCGGTTTTACAAAAAACTCTACATCAGCAAGAATAGTAGTCATAAAATGTTTCGTTCATCTAACAAAATATTGCCAGTTTTTAGCTGAAGTCATAACAGTACTTCATATTTTTAAAAAGTAGACCTTTACTTCGGTATCGAAAAATCTCCTGATGTTAGAAGCTAAGCCCCTTCATTAAATGGAAAAATAAATTTAAAAATGTATGAATTCCCGTTGAGCTTAAGTTCAGCCGGAACCACTTTTTTTCTTGACAGCAGTTTTTTTTGTAATCATATTTTTGGTTCTCTTGTGCTATTGAAAACTTATCAAAGATCAGTGTGTTGTATAAGAATTTATAAACTATATTCCTAATTGGTTTGGTAAAGGTTAAACATTTTGTCGGTGAAAACCGAGAAGAATAACTCTCTGTCTTTTCCTGAGGGTAGAGCGTGAAGGTGAAGGCTTGTCGTCCACGGGATCGGCATGGCAACCGCTCGGCAACCACAGGCTTTTTTTAGGACAACTCCTGCCTGCATCAATCAACTTTCCACCAGACCGTAAATGAGACATGCGCCTATCGCCTGCTAAAACTTTAAATCGATACTGATAATTAATTCTATATTTCTAATTATTGTCGTACCACTACTGCCAAAGAAGGGTTTTGGATACAATACTTATTAAGGCAGTCAAGTATTTCATGACCAGCGGTTACGCAGAAAGGTGATGAGACCAGCATCGTATACCGTTCCAGGTATACCTCCTCCTCCCCATCGAAGGTTAAGGTATCCACTTAATAGAGGCTAGATGTGCATCAAGAGGCTCTTCCGACGCTAGAGTCTATCCACTGCTGATAGAACAGAAAATGAACTTTGTACCAAAACGTCTAATCAAGAAGAAGATAAAAAAATTATTAAATTCGATTCTGATTTAATGTGTCATTAAAATTTTACTATAGGCATTTAGGTACCAATATCATTGCAGAATAGAAATTGAGGCATTGTAAAGCATATCCCTCTAATGCAGAGGTACTCAAACTTGTTAATCTAAGGGTTACAATGACTCCTCATTTGAGTTCCAAGGACCTATTTTGCTGATCATAACAACATCAAATCTACAGATTTATTGTATATATCAGTTATCGTGTTTCTCATTTGGTCCTTTCCTTTTTTGTATGATTTACATAAATAGTAAATTTTAAAATTTAATGAAAATAAACTATGGCGGGCAGTAATTTGGAGACTCCTGCTCTACAATAATATAAATAAGTACTCTACATTGTTGTCCATTAAGAGCTCCAGATCTATTGAGATTTCATAACTTCAAGTAGGGTAGCGGAATGCACATAGAATGTTTGTTTCATTGTTTTTATAATTACGTGTTTATCTGCAAAATATTGAGAAAAAAAATGTAAATATGTACTATTCAAACATTTTATAAATGTCAAAGCAGTTACTATTGTAGACAATGTGGTCAGCATTGCGCTCTTACCACCTGATTTATTCCTGACTAATTTCAAGTGGATAATCATTTTGGAAGTAGATTAAGTGGGCCCAACTGCTGTTCTTATCCCGAAAAAACAAATTTATTTTTCGTCAAGATGAAATCAATTTAGTATATTATGACGGGATTCGGGTTCGTTCAGCACAACGCTTTGAACGCTGACACGATTGCAAGGTCAACAAATTTAAACATTTTGAAGTAACATGAGAAAATAAGTGTACATGAAATTAAGTTACATGAATACTATTATAGTTATAAAAAAGATAAGATAATTACTGCAATACGTACAGTTTATTTGTTACAAGAGATGGATGGAGGGAGAAACAAAATATTTTTACAATTTAACATAATATAATATAATATATTTAATATAAATATGTAAAACGAGTTATATCTATGCAAACACATTACTGAGGATTGTGTGATTAAAAAGCATATTGCATGAGTTGTCATACAGCGACAAACTAAAATAAGGCAAATTTATTAATTCCTTACAAATAAGAAAGCTTCTAGGCGATTTCCGCTTTCAAGAAAAATTAAATGAAAAGGAATTGGCAGCTTAAAGAAGTGTTTTGTAAGTTTAGTGAGGTGAATTCTGGGCAACAAGAAAGATGAAAACTATAAAAAAATCATAGATGAACTCTAGAAAGACTATGAAATACTAGGGTATCTCATGTCTTTAAAAATGCACTTTTTGTACTCCCGTTTGGATTTTTTACAGAAAATGTTGGTGCAGTAAGCGACGAACAAGGAATAAGATGGAAAGATACAAAGGACGCAACCCATCTATGTTGGGCGACTACTGGTGGTTTATAAAAAGAGATGGATATAACAGAACACAAGTGGAAATAGTGAAAGGTTTTGTCGCTGTATGCTATCGCATATAATATATTTTTATTCACATAATCCTCAGTTAATTTCTTCCATAATACCATAAGACTCCTGATATTTGAGATGACAATCCTACGAAAGATCTTCGGACCCATACAAGTAGGCGAATTATGGAGAGGACGCAGTAACGGGGAACTGTATAACTTCTTCAATAGCTCGGATGATGTTATGGCAGCCAAGCTGGGACTGCTACGATGGGCAGGCTACATGGCAAGAATGGAGGATATGCTGATATCCAAGAAGTTCCTCATCGAGGATATCCAAGGAAAAAGAAGAGTGGAGAGACCGAACGTGAGGTGTATGGAGGCTGTTGCAGAAGATGCAAGAACCCTACTCGGTGTTCGTAACTGGAAAGACGTTGCGCAAGATGGAGCCAACTGGCGGAGGCTATTTGAGGTGACTCGATGACGAGTTGTTGCGCCAGATGAGGATGAATGTCCTCCATAATACTTCCAAGCTGCCAATTCATTTTCATTTATTTTTTCTTTAAAACGGAAATCACCTGGAAGCTTCCTTATTTGTGGTCCAATAAATATACCTTCGTTTAGTTCGTCGCTGTGTGACATCTCATTAATATATTTGTTATTTATGTAATCTCAGTAATGTTTTCGTATAGATTTAACACGTTTTACATGCTTATATTAAATAAATACTAGGTCGTAAAAATATGTCGTTTCCTTTTTTTTTTTACCCCCACCACCCATCCCCTGTAACAAAAAAACTATACGTGTTCCAGTAATTAGCTTTTCATTTTGGATTTAGGACAGCAAAATACTTCATATACAACTTTCGGCCTTTGTTGTTAGAAAAATCGATAAATAGAATTCTACAGTAAACAATATATAAACAGTAGGTAAGTAGGAAAAACGAAAAAGCAACAGACAAATTTTTTAAATTTAATAATAATATATCCGAACTGGGTAGATGAAATCAAAATATACCTTATTTCCAACTCCTTTAATAAACATGAACCCTTTAATATAAGCGTAACCAAACACTGAGCGGTTAAAATAAAAATCTATGATGCTTGGAATGCCGGGCACGTGCTGGAGAGGGGCCTCCATACTCCAACCAGTTTATCCCAGATAAAAATTGTTTATCTCGCTGCGGTTAACATTTGTTGCCTTATGGGTGCGGAATTGAAGATAAACTTTAGAAGGAAACTCAGATAGTATTTCATATTTCAGTAGCTTTGTATACCTCTTATCCTCCAGAGAAGAGAGGGGTGGAAAGGAATGTTACTTCGTCGAGTTATTTCTGTGTTTTATCTTTAGAGGAGAATATAAAAAAATAAAGTGAGGTGCGCATAGGGAATATATTGTCCGATTGCCATAACTTCTCAACATTACTATGAATGTAATTAAAATTAACAGTAATTACTTACCTCGAAAAATTAATAGCTAAGGTTTCGTTTGATCAATAAAGTTGAATTGCAGAAAAAAAAACGTCTTTCTAGCTAGAGCAAAAAAAGCAAACATAAAAACATGATGGGCAATGTTGGGCAAGTGCTCACTAAATTTTACAAACCTCAACTTTACAGGACTAAATAGTTCATTTTTGAAGCTAGATTTATCCTCTTATTTTTTAAATGTTGCCTAGACGAGTATGTTTAAATATTACATTCAGGCCTACGTTTCAATCACGTCCATTTTGATGAGATTCATAATTTAATTGAATAGAATTTAGTACGCACTGACGCTAAGTAACTGAAGTTCATACAAGGAATCTGGAAGACTCATTCACGTAGGAGCGGTTTAGGGGCAAGCCGAAAATGGTTCAGTATTCGTAGAATTATTATTCTGGTTTAATCATCGAAAAAAGTTAAAGCTTGTCTGAAATTCACACTTAATAATCTTCTTTGAGTTATGAAAGTGGGATGTGGAAAAAATTGAATAAATGTATCGACAAAATTATTTTTGTTTTAATTCGCTAGTCTGTAGTTGCCCCGACAAAACACAACATAGTAACGCTTAGTGTATACCACACACACTTGTCACACAGCAGTGTCTGCACTTGTACCTACTATCATGTTTTTCTGAGTATCTGCGGAAGAGCGTTTTAAAAATAGAAAACTGTCAAGGAGAAATGTAAATCACAAATTATTTTGAAGTACGGCTTTTGTCGGTTCCGCTCACGGCAAGAAAAGAAAAAAAACCTACTGGTAGATAAACACCGATAGAGCTATACTGCAAAATCTTAAAGGCACTTACTTTATCAAGAGGTTGGAACTAATATTTTTACAGCTCATTGTACTTCACCTCAGCGAACTTTGGCAGACTTTTTGCTAGAGCAAAAAAGCAAACATAAAAACATGGTGGGTATTATTGGGCAAGTGCTCATTAAATTTTATAAACCTCAACTTTACAGGACTAAATAGTTTATTTTTGAAGCTAGATTTATCCTCTTATTTTTTAAATGTTGCCTAGACGAGTATGTTTGGCTAACTCGTGGCTGATACCTGATACATCATTGCTACGGCTTCATGCTCCGTAAACGACAGCTCTTAACCAGTTGAGGGTTTAAATTTAATGAGGCAATTACGTACTTACCACGAAAACGCACTTATCCCACACCAGCTTAGATAAAAATTTGTTAAGGGAATCAATCAAATATTGATATGTTTAATAAACATGTACTAAAATAATTGGCGGAAGAAAGATTGAAATATTATTCCACATTAATTTTTTGAAATGAAACTAACTCACACCACTAAAGATGGATTTACAAATACACCGGAGATAACTATGCTAATAATAACATCAGTAATATTACGTTATATTATGTTAAATGAGTTATATTATTAACATTTTTCAAAGATTTGATGTAAACAAATCTCAATAACTTTTGCTAATAACATTATATTTCATTTACATCAATTCCATGAAAATGTTAATAGCATTTCTCTATTGACGTGTGCAAATAGTAGGCATCAAAATATTATTAATATTTTTCTAATAACCAATCTTACTGATTCGGTGTAAACACACCTGATGATAGAAGCCGGTTTTAAAGGTATGATTTAGTTCCCTTCTAAACAGAAAAGTTGTGTTCTATTCCATTTCTGTACTTAAAAATACCTAGCTAAAATTTTTCGATTGCTGATCGAAGTCCAAAACTGGAGGGAGGGGAGAGCACAAAGAGTGCATAATTTAGAGGACGGCAAATTTCGAGATAAATTTTATTTGTAGGATAAGAAACAAATATTTGTTTCTCTTTTTTTATTGTTTTAACCTTAATTTAGTCAATAAAATGAATTAATGTTTTGAGATGAAGATATTTATTCCGAAATATATTACCTAAATTACTGTTATAAAACTTTTATTGGAGGGAGAGAGGAATGAAAGAAGTGGTGGCAAAATTAAGCTTTCCCTCGACAAAAATCCTAGTTCCGGCTCTAGAACACTCTTGACGTAAAATTCTTTACATAAACAAAAACAAAATGAGCAGCAGAGCTCTGTCACTAAGGTCGTATTTTTACTAAAATACAAAATTGAAAATATCAAAATGGCGGGGGTGGGGAGAAAAAGTTGAGGCTCCCAAACAGCATTTCTCTAACAACAATTCAATTCAAATACAAATATTTTGTAACCCTCTAACTCAATTCATAATATAATATAATATAAATTACATTATATTTATTATATTATATTATATAAAGATAATATAAAATAAAAAAATTAAAATATAGTCGCATAGGAATTATCTTCACTTAAACTATTTTTTTCATGGACTGTTAATAATAAAATAAAATAGCAGTTGCTATTAAGAGAGGTAGGTAAGCTTAAAGTTTGTTTTAATGCGATAAGTAAATTGCCCATATTTAATAAAATTAAACACAGTAAAAATATAATATGTTGTTTTTTTTTCCGCGACAATCGATTTGTTTATCAAAACTATTCATATACATACATTGCTAAAGGCACTATAACAATTTAAATTTGAAAAAAAAAAATCGTAAAATAACTATTTTGTTTTAGAGACAAATGTAAAAAAAACTTTCTGCAATTTCCTCCATGTTAAATGAAAAAATGGAACCTTTCAAACACTTCATTCCAATTTAAAATGAATACAAAGAGCGTACTCCCTTTGTGATGAAGCAATTTCAATGGATTAATAAATGCCGTTTGGGGGACGTACTTCAGATTTCATGATTGAAATAGTAGCTCGGTATTACTTTGTATGTTTCACAGAGTTCAGATCATTTTATACTGATATAAACTGAGCTTTTCCCATCAGGAAAGAAAAATAAATGGAATAGCAAATAGAAAATTCTGTATTGATAAACCTCTCAAAAACCAGTAAAGATTAGACAAGAATTGCTTGTCCAGCTAATTACACACAACTAAAATGCGCAATTTATGGTAATTTTATACACCATATGAGTTAGTAAAACGAAAATTCGAACATTCCGTTTTTATACTATAATGTCAGTCATTAAATATTGTGAGATATTTCCTGCTAAATGTGGATATAAACATTCCAACGGAATAATAATGCAGGAAATCAAATTAGTGTCTGATATTCTGCCTTTCCCCCAGGATACCGATATCAATGTTTTGTTAAAAACCTAACAGAATTATAACACCGTTTCTGACTGTAATATCAGATGGAATAATTGGATTACTCAAATTAACAAAATGTTTTATTGATTTAGGCAATGAATGGTTATGGTAAAAGCAAGTCAAAAACAAATGTTTGAGTATTTTTAAAAATAACTTAGTTATTAATTAATAATAAAATAATTAATATATATATTAAAAAGGTAAAAGTTCCGCAAAGGTAAAATTTATTGTTAAGATCATTATTGATTCAAGATTATGCTTGATTCAGTAAGTCAAATCAAAAAAGCAACTAACTCGGGATGGACGATAGTCAACAGTACTATCGATATATCGATACTTCAAAAGAATTATATTACTAGTGACTACCAATAGGGCGTATTCCTCTCTTCTTAGAGACAAATGAATCTCAAATTACTTTCTTAGAAGTATTTTTACACCTGCAGTTGTTGACAAAAAGTTACCTCAATATTAGTAAATTAAATATGCATTTATAGCAGTAATATATTTTCACAAATTGCTTAAATTGACCGATTTTTTTATTTTTATTAGTAATACCTACCTTTTGTTTGCTCGACTCAGCACAGAATTACACGTTTTTTAAGTATCTACTTATTTTTCTTTATATCTGCAATTGTTGATAAAACTAATTTAAAAAATTATTCTAAGGTATATTATATTTGTTGATGCATAAAAGCATATATTTTCCTATCAATAAAGATTTTCAATTGTTTATTTATTCATTATTTAGTGCCCATACCATGAATCTTCTTAAAAATAAAAAATCATTGTGTTGAAGCGTAAGTAGCATTTAAAGTAACTAAATAATTAAAGAAGGTAATCGATGTAACAAAACTGCCCTAACCATCTACTCCTCCTAAAGTCAGTAGCGAAAGCTAACTGAGTTATCGGTAATTTTTCATCAATAACATCAAGCTATCTATATTGGCCAACTATCGACTATCTATCTTTCCTACAAATGGCGACAAATATGCTGTAGGATACAAGGTGAAAGATCTTAAATTGATTGTAATAACTGTTCAGTATGTAGTTATAACGAACTTTATCTCATGAATGGACTTAGCCTTCACTAACTGTTCGAGTTACTGATATTATTGGAAGAAATATATACTAAATTAATGTAATTTTACACAAAAAAAATTCTAACTTTAAAATATATTCTTTGTTATATACGAATTCGTCTCTAAATCCTCTAAAAAAATAATACGTTGATGATTATTCATATATTTATTTTAAAGTTAACATGTTTTTTGAACAAAATTAAATAATACTAAAATTTTTCCACTTATAAACAATTTCTTATTTGTAAAAAAAACTTTTTTTTTTGTATATTAAGTTAGAAAAAAACTATTACCATGCAAAGTTTATAATTTAGTTTCATTAATCGTATATAATATTTAGTTGCTTAAACTATAGCTAATAATATTTTTATTTTTCTTCAATTGTAATTAAACCCTCCTTAATCTAAACATACTAAATTATATCCAAGAAAATATAAAATGAATAAAACAAATTTTGGCAATCCTAGAGGTTTACCTAAATTTTATTTGGACATATATTTATGCTTGAGTTTGGAATTATATTTAAGTATGAGAATTTGTTAGCTTACTTTCATCTCCTTGCCGAAATGTTTGTCTTCTTTCTTGACATTCACTATCCGCCATGATCAAAAAAAGCAGATTTTTATTGGTAATAATTCTACTGTAATTGTTAAATAACTGGAAGTCAACAACGGAAAATAAAATACATTAACTAAAATCAATTAATCAATTAATTATTTTTAAACAAAAGAATACTTTATAACACAGATCCGAACCGAACTAAACTGAAAATAAAACGGTACTGTGACGGTCGGTTAGCTGGCAATTAGATTATTGAGAATGCTGTACCTTGATTGGTCCAGAGATCTTCTCTGACCGCCAAGTCTAGAACATTCCATGATTCTGTGAAATCATAACCATTTATACATACATTAGATATTTATTTTATTTTTTACTGTTATCTAAATAGCGTATACTTTTGGTATTTAAAATATGATTTATTTTTTAATATATGATAAAGCAAATCCTTTTAAAGATAAAAGTGAAAAAAGTTTTTTCAGCAAGATCAGGAAAAATTTGTACACTGGCCTGTGGTGAATTCAGACTGCTATTGTATTATAAGATTATCTATAGTTCATCTTAAAAAGAGGTAAATTGCATATTAAATAATGTTAGATGTTATCTGGAAGTGATTAAATAGTTTTACGGGCTAAGAAATTTTAGAACTTACTACTTTAATATATTGGCAAGATTGATATGATATAAGTAAGCTTACTGTTAAGTATCATCTCGAAATATAAAACAAAATAATAGAATAGAAACTATATTTAAATTTTTAAAATATTTTTAAGTATAAATTTAATTGTATTTGAATTCACTTCTTAAATTTCCATCCAATCAACAAGTAAAATCTAAACTGAGTAAAGTTAAAACTTTATATTTTTTTAAAATATTAAAGTGATTGTTTCTTAAAATCCAAATCTTTATTTTAATAAAGTTAGAATAACAAAATGAATTATTACAAATTATTTTGACTGTATTTGGCTTTCTTTTGCTATCTTGTAGCGTATTTTAAGTTGGCATTTGTTAATGTTCTGTTTCTAGAAATTGTATTGAATCACTTTCATTATTTTTATTACTTGCATATCATAGATTCTTTTACTGATTATTTCATTTCCATTACTTCAGCTAACGACTTCACAAACAAATTCAAATGTTTTAACTGAGCCTTTGCTGAAAATAATTGTGATATTTATAGTTTCATCATTTTATTTTATTTGAATTTCGACATATTTGATTTCTTTAAATATATAATAAAATAATTGATGAAATTTCTGATATTTGTGTGGAACTACTTTCTATATACATTCTGTTAGCTAATAACAGTTTGTATTTAATATACATAAAGATATCCTATTACAGAACAATATTGTAACTGTTAGACTAGCATCAAATTGAATTACCATATTTATTATTAATCTTTTAACAGAAATGCAAGCTTGTTTGTAGTGAGTATGTAGCCATGCATATTGTGATTTCGGGATAAGCTATTTCAGCAAAAAGTTATTTCCCTAGCTCAACACTTTAATCTTCCAGTTACATTTACCTTCTTTGCCTTTCAACTATCTGACAATGCTTGTGCATCTGTGCTATGCCACGCCCACCAGTAGCTGTACGGAACTATTACCATCTGTAGATACCGTTATATTTTGTAAAACTTTATAGCCAAACAAATTAGAAACTTTTTTATATTTAACAAAATTAATTTCAATAAATGTTTTACAATAATAGTATTAGGTTATTTAAATAATAGTGTAGATATATTATTTTGATAGAAAGAAACTTAAAGAATATCATCCAAGGTAATCAGCATTTAATTTAACCATTATTTATTGAACTTCATGATTGCAACAATAAATAATATCATGACATATAAATTTATTATTCTATTTCAGCAAAACCATTTTTTCTTTATTAAAGTAGTAAGACTTATTAGAATAAATCTCTATTTTTTCAGGTAGGATTCTTCATAAAATAATCTATGTAAGTTTAAAGAATAGTGAAGCATTGGATCTCCCACGTGACAAACAAAAATGGTTATATTGAACACAATATTGCATCACAAGTAATAATTTTTAGTATTTTATGATAACTAGCATTAGAAACTTAGTATTTTATAATTGTTAACTATTGTTAATGTTTAATTAATATCTAACCAGATATAAAATTTTAAAATATTTTAAACCTTTATATTTACTTAACTCATTGTCAACTTCAATATATGTGAAAAAATAATTAAAAAATGCACATAGTTAAATTTTGTAGGAAATTGTTTCTGAATTTCAGCTGTGTAGTTTACCTCTGAGATACAGAATTGAACAACCTCAATCAGCATGGAGAATTGTTTTTATTTAGGTCCAATGTAATAAGGTTCGTAATTACTTCTTAGCAAGCACAAGGCTAATTTGAGACAGATTTTCAGAAAGAAACATAATGTTAAGAGTATTCTTTAGTCTTCCCCAGAGCTTTTTCATTTACAATATAAAAGAAGTACTAAACACTTTGTTGCCATTAATCTTTGATCTGGAAAATAACACTGGTTATATTAGTGTTTCAACAGCGTTATGCTTGTTTAATGGTTGAATATGGATAGCTTTAAAAGAATGCTTGACAATATTGCATGAATAAATCTTAATAATAGTCGTAGATTTTGGGTAAAATGGATGAACTAAATAAGCCATGCCATTTGTAAAATTTGTTATAAACTGTTAAACTTGGTATTCAAAATAACACATAAAATTTTATAATAAGGCCTAATATTTTTTAATGTATGGAAAGTTATTAAAGTAATCATATTACATTTTATTAATTTTTTATTTCATTCTTTAATGATCACTTTCTGATTAGGCATCTTATCTTATAAAATGACATTCAAAATTTATTTAGGTCAGGGCCGAGTAAGCCATGTAGGAGAAGTAGAAAATGTTAAGAGCTCCATTTTCTGGGGGTCAGCGCCTAGAGCAAAAAATGTTTAGCTTGTAAAATCTTGTAACAGTTTATTCTAATGCTTTTCTAAAAATATTTAAAATAAAATATATCTTTGAAAATATTTCTGTAAAATATGCATTGGACTCCTAGGTAGCTGGCCAAGGTCAGATTTTAATGACCCTTGATCATCTTGGGCTTTTGCCTCTTTTATTTAGGCTCATTCATTCATTTCAAGAGAACTGGAAAAGTATTTATAAAAAGGTAAGGACAATTTTAATTAGCTCCTAATAATTCCTTAAAAATATAAATATTTGAAACTAATTCAATGTTTTTTGGAAAATATTGAAATCAATTAGGATCATTTTGAGGCACTCCACTGAAATGAATCCTTTAGCTCTTTTAAGAATCCCTTAGAAATGTTTTTCAATATTAGAGTGCGTAAAAAGTGAGTTAAGGAACATGATGGTATAAGATCGTCTAGGTAACCTCACCTTAATGTAATTACATTACCTGAATGTAATTTACTTATAGAAATTGATATGTCCTGTGTTATCTCTAAATTTGTTCCCATTAAATTGAGGAAAATATGTTTGTAAAAGTTGTTTTATTTTATTATTATAAAAAACCTAAGCCTTCCTGGTAACATTTGCTACAGGTCCTGCTCAGTATTAATCTGCCTCTGGTTTAGGTGAATAATTAATAATCAGGCATTTCTACTTCTTCTTCCATTAATTTTCTCTATGTATAGCATGAATAAGGTTATGAAAATTTATTGGTCTCCTTTTTTTCATGATCAAATTTAATCATGATTTGTTAGGTTTGAATAACCAAGATTTATTATACCAAGAAATTTTTTGCTTAAATTTCAATTTTAAGATGAGTTCTTATCGAATATTACAGGCTTGTGGAGTACTGTGCATTACAATGAACAATAACCAAATATTGTTCAAATGGCTTTAAATCAAAAGGATTTGATATGCTTAATTTTTTAAAATTTAGCTTACATCTGCATTTAAAGCGTATAGTTCCATTTTGATTTCAGAATATTCTTGTAAATTAGCAGTTTGTCTTCTATAGAAGTGAGATATTCTCTTATTATATATAAGAGTCTAAGAGTCTCTTATATAATAGTCTACAAAGGTGAAAGATCAGTGAAGTTTTAAGTTTAGTGTCTGTGGTCCATTTTAGGCTTCTGTCTCGGATGAAGCTAAGATACCAAACTGTGGTAGAAAATTAATAGAGTTTTAAAATAGAACTAGCAGTGGGTAACGATTAGTAGATTGTATTTTATTCATTGATAGCAATATAAATTCTACAAAATAATTCCATTCTGAACAAATATATTAACAATACGCATCTTTAACTTTAGAAGATTGTCTCTAGGGTTTTCAGCTCAACTATGAAAAAAAGTATGAATTTTTTTTTCAAGTTGCCTTCCTTGTCTTAGAACCATATTGAATTAAAAGTATGTAAATAAGCTTCTTTTTTTTTTAAATGTGTTTGATATTATAGAATTTAAGATGAGTCATTAAGTATTAGGAGGTGAGGTAAGGAAGAGGGATGGAATCCGGGATGGTAAAATACTCCTTCTGAGGCAGGAATAATGAATTTATAATTTCTTCATATTTAAATGGAACTTTAAGTCAGATTTAAGGAATTATTGCTACAAATATTTTTTATTAGCATTATGCTAATTTATTCATTATATAAGCATAACTTAATTATTACTATTATTGATTATTAAGATTAATTTTTTTATAATATTCATGTTATGAATTAAGATATATAATTTGAATAAAAATGTTAGGGTATTTATATTTTAATTAATGTATTAACTTCACATTTTAAAATATTACTCAATTTGATGGAATATTTATAGTAAATTAAATTTACTTTTTTCTAAAAATTGTTTTCCTTTTCTGCAAACAGTTTCAAAAATCTTTAATATATATCATACTTAGAAGAAATTCAATTGTAATTCCCATCCTATTAGGAATCAAAAATACTGTAATAGTTTTTAGGGATTTGTGTTTTTTGTATTCAGTAAATTTTATATTCAAGTACGCAATATGAAGAAAAAAATACTTCCACCTGTAATAGTGAATACATATTTATGCAAAAAAATGCATAAATTACAGTAATGCATCTTTATAGTCAAACAGTGTACTAAAGATCGAGTTTTATACAATTTCTAATTTTATCCTAATGGAATAAATATTTTTACCATTTGATAAACAAAAAATAATGCTTTAAAATTAAAAAAAAAAATCCTTCATTTTTTTATATAAAATGGAAAACAATATACTTTTTTTTATTTTATCATTTATTATTGATTCTTGCACGACAAATATCAATTGATAGCAATGTTGTGATGTAGATCAATTTCACAGGTGTTGAATATGATCCCTCTTCCAACTTCTTTCAATCATTCTACATGTATTGATCAGCTTTTTGTTGCAGCCATATTCTATCTGTTTTTTTGAAGATACTCTGTGTCAAGAGTATGTTTTGATCTAGTAAAGTAACTTTCAGCTAAGGATCAAATTAATTAATCAGCAACTTGTGACTGTAATTTCTGTCATATCTGTTTAGTTGTTTGTAGAAATGTGAGATGTCATAGATGTTAATTTTATTTATGGATTTCAGTTATATTTAAGGATTTGAGTGGTTTTCGGTGTCTATCTTCAGTTTCTGTTGTTTTTACGTATTCATTATTACAACGTGAAAGAAAAACTTCAATTCCTTTGCAGCAATCCTGCAAAAGAATTGAAGTTTTTAAGATGTTCTTCCTTCATGTATCTCTTGATGGTTTAATTCTGTTAGACTAGTTGTTGAATTTTTGTTATTTAAAATAAATGACAATGGTTAAAAAGAATCATTTACTTTAATGCTAATAATGTAAAGGTGCGTTAACACCGTTGCCTAGTTTTGCTTGTAATAGACCGTTCCTAAGGAAACAGAACGAGGAACCGTTCCTAAGGGAACAGAACGACTGACCGTTCCACTAGTGCGAACGATTAGGAACGGTACGCTCGCACCGTTTTTCCGTTCCACCGTTATTTTATACCGGTCTCATTCTGTCTCATCCCTTGCCAAATTAACCGAGCCTACGGGAACTTTGTTAGTTCAACTTTCTGGTCACTGTGGAATAATAATAATATTTAACTATGCATATGACTTTTCACCTTGCCTCGCGTTCACAGTTCTAAATATGTAATACAGTACTGATAAATAAAAATTTAATTTAATTTAAAAAAAAATAATATTAACCAAATAAGTTAAATTAGTATTTTTTCCCAGTGATTTGGCCTTTGTGTAGTTCAAATAGGTACCAAGTGATTAAATTAAAATTGGTAAATAAAATAGAAAAAAAAAAGAATAAGTTTTATTGAATGTTTTAAAAAATAATGATTTAAAATTTTCCATATTTAAAAGCTGTTATTTTATTCGGTTTTGTACGCGGAAGCGGGAGGCGTCACATAAGCGCTATTGTTGCATCCGCATATTGGTGTATTTATTTATTGATAATAATTATTTATTTTTTTAATTTTTTGGGTATATATATTACAATATATAAATTATTTATTTCTATATTTTTAAATGTTTCTTAATGAAATAAAAATAGTTTAAACCGGAATTAACAGCCCACAAAAGTTGGAATGGTCGGTATGGTAGGGAATGGATAGATGAGTTTGTTAAGCTTCTGTAAAATCTCTTAACATCTTTGCCATGGCGTTTGACTTGCCTAGGCTTGGTAAAAGTGCGAAT
Source organism: Rhaphigaster nebulosa (assembly GCA_948150685.1). Lineage (NCBI taxonomy): Eukaryota > Metazoa > Arthropoda > Insecta > Hemiptera > Pentatomidae > Rhaphigaster > Rhaphigaster nebulosa. The sequence goes on along the minus strand of OX411310.1, from coordinate 59,823,304 downwards.
GTCATTAAGCATCATAATTTTTAATGACACTTTCTGTAAATAAAATCAAACTTAACTTCTTTCAAAATACAATGTAAGTAGACGAGGATATAGCAATGTATTTTATTGGTTCATAAAAGTTCTGTTCTACTTAGTTTCATATATAAATTAGCTTCATTATAAAACTTTTGAGCTATTGTTCAGAAAACCTTAGAAACAATTCCAATTACCGACTTCACCGATTTTACTTCCATTCTCGAGGGTCTAACTTTTACTGCAAAATTAATAAACTTAGGGTGGGCAGGAAATTAAATCCTTGTCTTCTTTGAGGAGGATATCATTACGTTTGTTAAAACGAAACACGCAGGTTCATTAATGATTTCTTTTGTTACAGGCTAAAATGGAAATATAATATTTCTCAAGATTCTATTTAATTTATTCTAAAAGCAAAATGAATTCGTATCAAATTCGCTCTGATGTATCAGATTAACTAAGTCCTTTGAAATTTAAACCGTTGCGTCTGTTGTGGTGGTTGATTCCTCAGCCATCGGAAGCACAAACAGATGGATTAATAAGACAACTGAAACTGGCCATCTTTCCCGGTTGGAATCCTATTAAAGGGACGTAACACGGCTTACATAACACTAATTGATTTACTGTATATAACGCTCTTTGTTGCTAGCAGGAAATCTCACACTAGTTTTTAACGAATCGACTCAGCACTAATCGATATAGCTAAGGGAGGCTATTTATCGGTATTCTTCCTTCATGGCCTACAAGAATTGTGAGCTTGTTATATTGCTATTGTGCTACTTACTATAGCCAAACCTACCTCTTGATGGCTAGTACAATTTGAAAGGCATCTAAATAGCTGTAGGAACATAGTATAATCCCGTTTATCCGGAGCATTGTGGTCAGGGCAAATCTGTATAACGCGAAAATCCGACTTAGAGATAGTATGACAAGTAAATAAAAAATTTCTTTGCATTAATGATTTTTAATAAAATAATTAGAACAACAATTTTTCGTTTAATAAAGATTGTCGTAGTTCGCGAATAAGCTTCGTTTTATCGAACATATCGTCTCTTTTTACTTTATTTGTCACGAAAAACAATTATAAAAAACACTTTTATTTATCACAATAAAATGAAAAAAGTAAGAAAAAAATAACGAGTTAGTACTGCAAAGGACAATAATGAACTGAATTCGTAGTTTCAATTGAGAAAGAAAACAGGAAGAGCTTTTACGACAAAATTCAATCAATTTTCACAACTACAGAAATTATTCTATTAGGTTCGCTTTTCAAAATGCATATGCCTCACTTTTAAGAATTTCACATATTTTTTATTAAATGTGAATCATGTAATTAATTAATTTTAAAATAAATTTGGATATAAGATACAATCAAATTTAATTATGGATTGATAAATTATCTGCCATTTCTATAATTTTGTTTTTATTGAAAACTAGTTTCGAATGTTATACATTCATCTTCAGATCTAAAAACATACAAAAATTCAAAAATAAGCAATTCAAAATACAGTTTGGTATTTTTATACACACTAAATTAAATGTAATGTAAATTAATATTATAAAACATCTATGAATTATGAATTTAATTAAGACAAGAAATTAAAGACATATTGGTACTCACCAAATTTTAAGCAGATTATATCAAACAGAAAAGTTTGTACTGGTTTGTTCTCGCACTGAACTGGCAATGAAAAAAAGGTGGGGTGTTTCTAGGTAAACAGTTTAAGGATCGGGGTTTTTCCAGTAATTCGGGTGAGTAGTTGTTTTTTCTGTTATAGATGGGAATAAATTTAAGATTGGCCTATTGGAGATATTTATTTGGTCATTTAAGCAAAAATCTGGATTGGATTTGAAGGATTTTATTATTTCAAGTGCTTCATATATATTTAATTTGAGGCTGTTTATTTGTTTTGCAACGTGATCTGTTAATCTAACTCCTGAGTCATTGATGAATTTATGATTTTTTTCATTTAAATGAATTGCAAAGTTGGAATTCTTTGTCTTATTATTATATGCACGTATATGTTCCTTTAATCTCTGATTTAGCGATCTGCCAGTTTTTCCCGTGTATTTGGCAATCATTACAATTTAGTTTATACTACATATACGTATACCCCGCTTTTTTGGAAAGGGTCTATTTTGTCTTTAGGAGAAGGAAAATATGAGAATAGGGTTTTTTCTATTTTAAATGCAGAGTTTAATCCTAGTTTCTTCAATTAATTTCCGACTTTGGTGGATATAGGCCCGTAATATGGAATCAAGACATAATGTTTCGGGATTGACCTATCTTCGGGGGTTGTTGAATAGATATAATTAATTGTTTTTTTTTTGTATTTGTTTTTTTTTAATGTGATTGATAGTGGTTTTATTGTACCCGTTATTTTTTGCTATGGAATATATGATTTCAATTTATTTATTATAGTTCTTTTCATTTAATGGTATGTTCAAACTACGGTAAATCATGCTATTAAAGGCTGCGCGTTTATGTGCTATCGTTCTCATTCATTGTTTATAACGACATCCGTGTGGGTGGGTTTCCGGTAAATTACAAATTCATGATGTTTCTTTTTTACTGAGATCTCTAAATCTAAACCATAAACTTTTTATATTTAGAAATCTCAGTAAAAACCAATTTAGCTTTGAAATGATTTAAGAATATAATACATGTTTTGACTCATCTTTAATATTGATTTGAACTCTTTAGAATTTAATATTTTTTGAAATTATCTTCTAATGGTTATGTTTAATTTTTCAAATAGAGTGTACGAGCAGAATTTATGTAATTTTAAATTGTTACAGCAGTGCCTTTATTATTATTATTATTATTATTGTTCTAATTATTAATAATGATAAATTATTATGGTACAATTAATTAATTAATTTTTTAAAGGGACTAAATATTATATCAGCGTGTGGTACTTTTAAATTTTTGCCTATAGTTCTCCACATAAAGGATTTAATAATTTTAATTCTGATCGTATATCATCAACAAATAGTCAAGGACCCATCACTTCTTTTATCCTATGTTAAGTTGTCGAAGCTATGCTCGCTAATCAACTTTCGCAACTCCAACCTAAACGCACCTTTAGATAAATAATCTACAAAAACAAAAATCTTAAAGAGTGTGTATTATGTGCGTTAAAACACACAGTAATTTCTGAGTAGTGTGTGCTTTCTTTCTGACCGCACCCCTAACCACCATCTCCATAAAATTTAAAAACTAATATTTAGAAGCATGATAAATGTTGAATAAATGAGTTCAGAAAGTGAACGTTAGTTAATCTCGAAAAGTTTTGTCAAGCATTTATGGGTGCCCCTAGGTTCCAATTACCATTTCCAGTTTAAAGTTAGATAACTTAATTTTCAAACTGAAAATAGAAGACTTGTCCCCCTCTCCTCCCCATCGGAGGCTGAGAGTAGGCGGGTAATGAGCGAGAAACTGATTTTGGAAGCTGGTATCGGGGGACTGTAGCAGGTAAGTGGTAAGGATCTCAACTTTTTTAATTAGCTTGGCATGCTGAGGGCAGAGCAAGGCTCGTTTATTGCCGTCTTTTTAAACCCCCTTTCTCCTCTCCCCCTCTCACCAGATCCTTTCGGCTAACTTAACTCAATACACTCGGGTTTTTGTGGGTGGGTCAGGTTTTCTTTTAAAGGTTGTATAAACTAGTTATAATTGATTGATTTTTTTTATTGAATTTTAAGTTACTTCAAAGGAAATAATTATTTCATAACTCAATTCCAGATAAGATGTAGCAAATATTGACATTTTAAGGTCGTGAGGTTAAAAATTGAGTGTGCCTATATTAAAGCAACAAGTCAATTAGGCCAGACTCTCATTATAACTGAGATTATTAATCAACCTTTGCAAGTGCCTAAGCTCGTGTTCAAATATATATATATATATATATATATATATATATATATATATATATATATATATATATATATATATATAAATTTGACTATATACTGGGTTGTTACAAAAGTCTTTGTGCATTAATTCATTACTGCCATTAAAGTCTCCATTTGAATCCTTATTCAACACTGATGCAAACAATGCACATATCTAATTATGGATTGATAAATTATTTGTCACTTCTATAATTTTGTTTTATTGAAAACTAGTTTCGAATGTTATACATTCATCTTCAGTTCTAAAAACACTAAATTCTAAGTTATAAATTATAAATTACAATAAATGCTAAAATTCAAAAATAAGCAATTCAAAATATAGTTTGACTAGTATACCCGAGCGAGAACTCTCGCATTAGATATCTATCCTTAATCCATTAGAAGTATAAGCGATATTAGGGAAACTCATTTATTCGAGTAAACATTATATTTTCAAAAAAGTTTATTTAACACACACATTTGGTGAAGCTACATAGCTTTTAATGACTATGTTGTAGTTACAGTTCATACTTAATAAGTAATTAGCTTCTCTCTCTTCAATTTAGCAGTTAGGCAATTAGATCCAGCTATATCCATTTTCTATGTGTAATATTCATAATTAACAGTGCCCTTCAGGGTTAGACATGGGAATCAATATATAATTTCCCACTCATTAAAAGTTTTTGTAAACAGACTCAAATTGATATAAAATTGCCATGGCAACGGCACGTACTCAAGATGGCATAGGACCCGTGCGGACCTATATCGTGTTATCTCGAAAACGGTAGGTTTTAAGACTTTAAAACGCTGGACCAATATGATCCAATGGATCATATATGATCTTGATGCCCGCGTCAAAATCATTAAAACCCAACTTATCCCGTCTCGATCCGCCGACTGTCAGACGTCGAATCTTTGAAACCTTCCAGTTTTCCATCACTTTTATTTAATCCCTAGTAAGAATTTAGGAATTGAAATTAGGATTCGTCATTTCTCCGTGAAATTCCTTTTCTTTTGATACCTCACTTATCAAAATCCATCGCTCCTGAAAGCCGGAAAAGGGATTTATACTACCGTAATAATATATAGTAGTGATATTATTATACATATTAAATTAGATGTAATATAAACCAGTATTATAAAACAATTATGAATTTAATTAAGACAAGAAATCAAATACATTTGGTATTTCTTGTATTAATTAAAGGGTTAAACAAATATGGTAAGTAGTATTGGCTAAGGAAATGTTCTGCATGATGTTTTATCAGTGAGCTTGGGACAGCGATAAACAGGCAAACTTCAAACGCTTCTCCTGTAAAATTTCACATTTTCGTAAGGCACTCTTCTTCCAAGCTAACGATATACGTAAAACTTCATATGTGAATGATGCATTTTAATTATTTTATTATACTGGGTGTTCCGTAATATTACGAAAATATTTAAAGTGGTGATTGCAGACCTCAACAGCAACACAAAAATCATTATGAATATTGGTCTTGTTGCGCATAGAAAAACATGAAATTGTAGTTATTTGTTCCCCATTGCTGCATTGTAAGCTAGACAAAAGGTTCTTTAAAAAGAAGTCGAATTAGTTTTTCGTTCTAAGTCCTATTTTTCATAAAACCATTTATTATTCGCGATATTTTTATCAACCTCCAACAGGCCTGCAAATTCCTCTCTTCCGGGAAAACTTCCTTGTTTAATAGCCTTTAAAAAAGGTAAATGAAGTTGAGGATTGTACCAGAATAAGGTTGGATCCGCCTCCATTTTTCTGATACAATTATGTGATGCAAAATTCTTTCTCTTCATACTACCAGTGTTTTCAGCAAAAATAATTATTATAAAGTTTCTATTTGTTCTATTTGAACGAAAATACACTTTTGATTTATTAAAAATATATAAAATAAAATATTTAATGTGGGTATAACAAATGTGATTCTACTTTAATAAAATTTAATAATATTTCTGGTAATGATATAAAATGTATTTTAATGACATTTTTTTAAGTGCCCTCCACTCTGGGCCCGGCAATCCCTCGTCCTTTCCAACATGGCTTTGGTTGCTGCAAAAACCGCCTTTAATTCTCAATTCATTGCATTTTTTCACCATTCTTCGAATGAATGCTGTTTCAAAAAAAAAATAATAATAATAATAATTTAAATTATCATGAGAGGCTCAAGAGGACAAATTGACAGGGCAAAACAGACGAGTGAGGTGACCGGCCAGATATCTGGACATTACTTCAGGACTTTTATGTTCAAGGAAAGTTGAAGACAATGGTATGGAGATAAGGAACCAGCTAATTTAAAGAAAAATTAAAAAATGCAGCGAAATGAGGATTAACCAGGCAGAGGTCTTTGCAGAAACCGGTGCCGTGTTGGAAAGTAAGAGGAAGTGCCGTGCCGAGAGTAGAGGGTTAATTTTCATTAAAATACATTTTATGTTATCAATAACAAGAATATTTTAATTGAATAAGAAAGTAATATTTCACTTTCATATATTTTCACTTATTTCACATTTTCACATTAAATATTTTATTTTGCATATTTTTATAAGTAAAATGTGTATTTTTGTAATAAATTACAATATATCTCAGGTCATAAAAAAAAACTTTTTTTTCAATATTGGTATAAGAATGTGATACTCTCATTATAAGAATGAAATGGAAAAAAAAAGTTTTTAACTGTTTTAAAATTAAGTCGAAATAATAAAGTTTATGGATATTTTCATGATAAGTGAATAATAATAGTGTATAATTGGTGCTAGACGATATGGATATAAGGAATTTGTCCCGAAGATGGAGGAAAAACTGGAAGAAATTGATTTACAAATTAAAGGAATAAAACCTTGGTAATAATTTGATGTAATTATTTTTGCTGAAAACACCGGTAGTTTGAGGATACAGAATTTACATCACATAATTGTTTTACATAACTTGAGGCGAATCAATAATTATTGTGGAACAGACCTCAACTTAATTAACATGGGCCTAAAGTTTATTAAACACAGAAGTTTTTTTCTGACAGTGAGGAATCTGTAGTCATATTAGGAAGCTGATAAAAAAATCGCGAATAATCCATGGTTTTAAGAATTTCCATTCCTGCATGTAATAAGGCTTATTGGACAATAATTCACACTGCGCATTATTACTGATGCACGTCTGTTCAGTTTCGACTAATGTTAAATAATTAGTGATAGTGGATCACTTAATTGATTGCCAAGAATTATTATAACTAATTAATCACAATGTTAGGCAGCTTTTTTTAACATCATATTTATAATTTAATTAAATTTAATTTTATATGAAATCAATAAGGAAAGAAACAGATTAAGATTTAGAGATTGGTAACTGTGCGTATTCAGATTTCAATAAACAGATCTGGCAGCTTTAGCAAGTTAAAAAAAAAAAATAAATGTTCTGGTTGTGTTAATTATGAAAAGGATTTGGAAAATTAAATGATACTGGAAGGTGATGAAACAAACAACAGTACCGCCCGAGGGTAGCTGGTAGCTTGCCAGAGATCCTACAGTTTTAGGGCACTTGTTGCTTCCTCAACAGGTCGTAAGCGCCATCAGCTTGTCGGTTTGTGTCACTCCTTCATTCCTTCCACGCCTCTAGCTATGATTTATTGTTGGTTTTGTTGTTGTTTTTGTTTAAAATTAAGTAGGCTATTGGTTAGCTCCATTATTATTATTTTTTATATATCTTTAGTTCTCTTCGTTTCTCTGCACGCGCGTAATGTGCATAGTAACAAGAATTATATCCTCCTTTCCGTTTTAATTTCGAAACGATGAGAAAATTAATAAATAAATGTTTAATAATTTGTTTACTTTAAGTATTGCTTTCAGATATTGCAAGTTTTATAGCCTATACTTATAATTCTAATGTTTATGAATACACCATTGCGACTGAATGATTACTTTCGTTAGAATCATTTTCGATGTCCTCGGATCCTTTCATGTCTCCTATTGATATGCCGAATTTAGATGGCTTTCCTCTGCTTTCAGACGGCAATGTTTCCCAAGTTACTTTCTTTCTTAAGCCCTGAGAACCAAATAATCTGCCAGTATTCTTAATTAATTCACACTGCGTTCCTCTGGTTATTCTTTGAAGACCAAACTCCAGCCTACGATTCGTACCCTCCTACCATAAAACTGTTTCATACAGCAAATCCTTTATGTTACGTGTTAGCTCTTTCTGGAATTCCTTTCTTATTTCTTTCCACAATTTCTCTTCAGTAGCTTCTTTTAAACGTTGCTATTAACGTTTTAAAAAATTGCTTTTTTTTAGATAAAACTTTTTAATTAGAAATAATACAATCTGGCACACTCAAGGGCAATAGTTATTAGGGCTGTAAGAATCCATTCATACCATATGTTACAAAGTGAAAAAATTATAATAAAGAAAATAAAATAAAAATAATTAACAATTATTAAAAAAAAATATTTTTTTTTTTTCAATGCTTGACCTTTCATGGTTATATTCCTTGTTGTCCTCTTTGTTTGACCTTATATGGTTATCTTCAATAAATTTGTCTTGAGATCACTTCTAAAAAAAAATATAAAAAATATTGAGTTTTTTAATTTAACTCAAGGCAATTTATCGTTTAATTACGCAATGACAAATTGAATCATAAAAATTCGTTCTGATACCTTTCCTATCAAATCCAGAAATTATTAAGTGCCTTTTATCACCCGATCAATAATTTGTAAATAATAAATCTTCATTGATCCCATACTTCATAATTATTATTTTATATTATTTATAATCCATTTAAACCTTGAACTGAAGATGAATGTATAACATTCGAAACTAGTTTTCAATAAAATAAATTTATAGAAGTGGCAAATAATTTGTCAATCCCTAATTATTATTTTAATAATAAATTATTGTTGTTTTTTTCTCTCTTTTTATTAATAATTTTTTTTTAGGTTCAATAATTTTTTATTGCGACCCTTTTAATATAAGAAACGGGTCAAAATAGATGAGGTTTTCAATGATTTGGGGGTTATATTAAGGAACTGAAAAGATAAATTATTTAGTCTATACGTAAATGATTGAAAAAATTTCAAATAAATTGTATATGATATTTAAAATGTATTTGACCATAGAAAATTATTAAACTTTTTCTCATAAACCGTAACGGTTGGGTATATTTTTTCAATATATTGTCAAGCTCATACATACAATACTTGAACACACATATAAAACTAATCTTTTCAGTTATCTGAGGGATTTAATTTTTGTTTATTTTTTCGAAAATGTATGTGATAATGAATCAAGAAATTTGGTAATTTCGTATTCCCGACAACCTTTATAAATCTTTCTTCTCGAATTAAAGCTAGTTACATCCTAGTTGAAAACTAATAAACCGACTACCAGATGGTGCTTGAAACCTGTTGATGCAGCAACAAGTGTTCAAAATTGCAGATTATCTGCCAAGACAAACTACAGTGGACTAGGAATTTTCATTTTCATCAACACCAATGAGTGTTCTTTGTGAATTCGCGACGATTTTCCCTTATTTATTTATGACGTAATAGCTGTGCTTTAGTATTACATCGATAGCAATGAAGTAACTGTTATCATAATGTCTCTGATTGTAAAATTAGAAATTCCATCTGATATTCTACAAATTCCAAATAGTCTTACTCATTTCTTAGCGAAAATTGTACTCTTTCCTGCTCTATTAAAGAGTACCTACAGGTCAAAAAAAAAAAAAAATCAATTACCCAGAACATTTATTTCAGTTTTTTCGCTTTATTTTATAACTCGAGTTTTGAAAATGAATGACGATATCGGTTTTTCTCCGCCAAAACATTTGCATAGAAAATATGCAAAATTTGAAAAATAATTGCATTATGGTCAAATGAATCAAAGTTATCCTTTAAATTGTTAAGTAAATTAGCCTCATAAATTTTTTGTCTACACATAAAATGATGACATATTTTGATTCAGTTCACAAAAAAACCTTTCATTAAAATGTAATCGACATTTTTTTTTTTTTTTTAGTATCGGGGTGATTTAAAAATTTTAAGCCACGAAATTAAATTTTGTTTTGAAACTTATCTCGCCTATTTGAGTCTCGCCTTCAGTTTATTCGATTTTGCCGTTCTTGGGCCCGTTAGAAACAGGGAAGTTTCTTCATTCCATCTATATAACAGCTATTGTATTATCGTAGAAAGTCCTTAAACAGTATATCTTTGACAATAAATAACGGTATCAGTATGGCAACGAAAATCCCTACTCAGCCCATTCGTTTAAAGCTCATTGCTAGGGATTTCTGAAGCTGCTAAAAACAAACGTGAGGTCAGATTTCAGAAGTGAATTGGGAATACTGACATCACACGTTCGAAAACTTCATTTTTAATAAGATGGATTTTATTTGACTCGTTAAAATTATTTCTAGATTGAACCTAATTTTGGAAAGATTCGGTGTCAGGTTTGGGGGATAACGCCACATATGTATACATTTAAAATTATATAAAATCAAATATACTGTCTTATGTATTTCAATATAATAGGAATAATATCATCTAACCCCACCTATCAAGAAATATTCAAGAATAAAATTATCTAAACTTCAATTTTTTGTCTGGTTTATTGAAGATACAAATATTGAAATTATATGCGATTCAATATATACTATGTAATATTTTTTATAATGGATTCTACAATTATAATCCAATAAATTTCAAATAGAATACAACGGAAAATCATTATGTTTTATAGGTCCGTGAAAAAAATATGATTACTAAATAAAACGAAACTGGCGTTTTTGCGGATAACGTTAATTCTAAAATTTGTGCAGATACCCTGGTAAAGCAAACCGCGTAGTTTAAGAACCTTTACTGACGCCCCCTTTCATCAAAGAAATTTGCCGTCTGTTGTTTGATTTCGAGACATGGGTTCGATTCTTCTGATCCCTGAGATATATTTTTCTATGTCTGGATTAAATAGGAGAAAATTGTACTAGACTCATAGAAATTACGTAATCAGGAGATATTTTTATCATTTCATATGTTTACTTCTTCATTTTCTTTTCTTCTTCTTTGGCTGAATCTGTACTCAATACTTCTCAGCTCTTGCGCTTGAGCCTCTTCCTTTCCAGGCCATCCCTTCCTATTCTCTTCTCTATCATATTATCAATTGACCTTATACTAGCTAAGGCAAACACTAATAAACCAGACATTGTAAAAATCTTTGTTACGACAAAAACTATTTTTATCTAAGTTGTTCTGAGTCGTTCAAACTGAAAGAGATTCGTTAAAAATCTGTTATCAAGACTATCAATAAATATATCATTAGAATTTCTATCGGATAATTACTAGTGATTAATAATCCGCGGGTAATTACCCATTATCTAGGCTAATAATAAGCAATTGCAGATAATTACTCTCAGAATCAGTGTCTCCAAAACGCCGGTCTCTATCACTTCCTATTTAGTAAGCTTTCCGATCTGCAAAGAGTTATCGACTAATTCCATCGCAGCTCACAAGCTTTTTTGTATTTACAATTACTGGTATTTCTACTATTGAAAGTCATTCATTTGGCTTTGTAGCCCAATGTGATAGCCTTTATTATAAATACGTATATAATCCACAACAAATATTAAGAAAGATCTTTGCGATCTATATTGTTCTATTTATATATTACTATGTTATGGTATGGTTACCTGTTGAAAAGAGTTTTAGCAATCCCAATTGATTTACAAGTTTTAGACCGCTTAGGCAAACAAAAGAGACTATAAAAAAATTGTCTTTCTTCCGTCGGAGTTTCTAAGGACCCTTTGTTCCCTACTAATGAATAATTTTAGAATATCGAGAAACGGAAAAAATAGTTAATCAAAATTAATCTATAGCGACATTTTATCTGATTTGGTGTACAGATGAATTGCATTATGTTCCGTTCTTTTCGATTGGCTTCAAGCTGAAATAATGTTAACATTTTTTTTTTTATCCATTTTAGTCCAGGACCAGTTGGTTGCTATAACAGTGTTCTTTATCATTTTAGGTTATGATTTGATTATGCACCCAGGGGTTCCAGAGCCCGCTGGAATAGTAAGCCATCGAGTAGTTGATCCGAATCCGGTCTGTAATGGTTACATTTTATTTTGTGGTATACCGACATAAAAAATTTTTGATATTCAACATCTGCTGAGAATACGTAAAAATCCTTTGGGATAACCGACTCTTCATGATCTGTTTATAGTGGCGCGTTAAACACCAAAAATCCCCTGGAGTCTGCTTTGCCATCCATATGTGGAGAGCAAGGGTTGATTCGGAGTTTCCTGGGATGATTGTAAATATTGTATATATGTATGAATGTGTTCAAGATGATTTATTTTATTTTTATTCAACATAACTTTTCTTTATCCAGGTCGTTTCCTTATTTTGCTATAATTTAATTGTCTATCTATTTATTTCCATTTGTAATTAAAATGGTATATAAAAAAATATTTTTTCAAAGTTTGGCCTTCCGTATTATATGGTCATCTTCAATAAATTTGCCTTGAGGTCAATTAAAAAATTCAGTAGGATTTTTGTATTTATTTTTTAGACATGACCTCAAATTTATTGGGGATGACCATGTAATGGGGAAGACCGAACATTGAAAAAAATATATCTTTTAATTATTGTTAATTCTTTTTATTTTGTTCTTTAATATTTTTTAAACTTTGTACATATTATTAATATATATTAATAAATTTAATTTAAATTTATTATTAAATCGGCATTTAAATTTAGTTAAAGTTAGGTATACATATAGTAAAGTTAATTAGTTATCGTTAAGATTTAAATTATAGTTGTGGTTTAATGTTGAAAAATAACTTTTTGAGTTAATCCAACTTAAAACAAATTAAAAAAATGTTCTTGCCTTGAGTGCTTCTTTCTCTATCGCTTTTCTTACAAAAATATGTTGAAGAACTTTATTTATCAAGGAGGTGCTTCCGATACGAAATTATTGCCTTACTGCCGAGCAATTTGAAACCACTTTAGTCCTGAAATTGGGTCATCATCTAAAATAAAGAAGAATGACTTGGAAACAAACACAAAAGCAAACAAAGAACGAATTACGTTTTTCTAAGCTTAATAGGTTCTGAAGGATCCAATTTTGTCTTAGTTTGTAAGGCCTTCAAGAAGCATGATAATGTTTTCAATAAATATAGCTTTTGAAAATTTCTGTCATCAATATGATTACGAGAAAAATTACATTTGAATTCCTTTCTGTTAATTACAGTTCAGGAAAAACTAGCTGGGACAAAAACTAACTCGAAGAAAAGTTTCAATTTTTTCGGTTATCATACAAACTACTCTAAATACTTTAAAAATTCCAATTTCCCTGAATTTTCGTAAAAACATCGGCGAAAATTCATCATTCCTTGCAGACTTGCACCTTCCGTCAGGAAAATAAATGAATAACATAAAGTAAGTTTGAATTTGCAACAAGAGCTATAAAAAATATCAAAGTATATATTTTTTTTAATTTATGTCTCAGCAGTCTTCTAAGTTGATCTCAAATTAGAAATCTCTATAATAGACTCTGCCCAATTGCGTTTTTTAGAATATTTTTGTTTGTATGGTTTAACTTTGTTTTATATTCTAAATAAAATAATTCAATTAAAAAAAATAATTAAATAAATAATAATGTACTCTAATGAAAACTGGAAGGACGGATTATCCTAGGTAACCAAGCTATTATAGCTAGAATGTGAAAATCGAGACCTATCTTCTTCGTTCGCCCCAAAATTAATGTCAATTACTACAGGTCGGATTCGAACCTGCACCGCTTCTGGCTCGAGAATGCTGATACGATACACCAACCCTCTCAGCCACCATGGCCTCCGAATATATTTTTTAGTTAGTTTATTTTTTATTAGTCTAGTTATTTTTTATTTTTTTAATCAAGCGATGTTAATAAAGTAAAACCCTATTTTAGTAGATTAACTTCAAAAATTTATAGTATATCCTTGCATTTCCATTTTGATATTACTGTACTAATTGAGAGATAGGACGGCGATCATTACAACAAATGATCTGAGCTGTTTGGTAGGGGTTGATGGATGGGCAACCACACCGCTAGAGTAGTAGTAACTTCTCCTGGGCTAACTTTATGTAACCGAGACCACTGTTAGGGCTTTAATCACCGGAGACCCGTCAAAAAGGGTTGGTCGGGTTATCTCTTAGGGCGTACTTGATATCTCGAATATATTTTATTTACTTAATAAAAGGTGTATTTCATAAATTATTTATCTATTATTTATTGCTATATTTTATAGACTTTTAATCTAACAGCTCTTGGGCAAGCATCTAATATGTAGAACGTGCAACTTTCACTTTGGTCAATCAATTGCAGGCCATTTAAAAAATAATATATGAGAGGAAAACATCAAAGTTGGTTATGATAGTAATATTAAAAAGAGAACGTTTTATCGTTAAACCATCTAACTTTAAATCCATTTAAACGTTGAACTGAAGATGAATGTATAACATTCGAAATTAGTTTTCAATAAAAACAAAATTATAGATGTGGAAAATAATTTATCGACTCCTAATTAGATTGATCCTTCAATACCATCATGCGGATGTCAACTAAAAATATTTATGGTCATTATTAACTTTATATCTAAAAAAATATATAGCGAGGACTAATTTAGAGCTGCATTTTGCCTGATCTACTATCACCCTTCAAGGTCAATTTATATATTAATTAATAAAATGTGTATTTAAATATTATACAAGAGTGAGAAAATCCTGAAAATGAGGTGGAGAGCCTCGAAAGATCGAGAAATAAATAAATAAACAATAAATATTAAAGAAAGATTGGTTCACATGCTATTCATAAATTGTTAATTTAAGCTTTTGATTTCTTCACTGAAGCTCCATTTGTATTAACAACCAGTGGCGCGGTTAAGAGATTGGGATCTCCTCGTGTCTTGCTTTGCTTTCTACAAGTGGCGAGGCAAGCTTCTTTCGGTCTTTTCCATGCTGAGTGTAATTATTGTTTATAAGTACGGGTGTTTATGAAGTTTTATTTTATTTGATTTTAACTTTAAGTTTAATTTTCTTTATTTTGTTAATTTTATTATTAAATTCATTTTTGTCTGTTTTTTTTAGTCTGCAAATTGTTATAAATGGTCACATAAATAAGTATTACCTAATGCCCTTAAGCGAGGCAGATTTTAATATTTGACGATATAATAACAGTTTACCTCTCTCTTTATAAAAAATAAGAAAAAAAAATGTTATTTATAAATTTAAATTTTAAATACTTTCTTCAGTAATAAAATTAGCAATAATCACCAGACTCAGTGATTACAAAGTTTCGACCTTTGCGTTTTTTAGGTACCACTGAGCCTCATCAAAACCTAAATTCACTCGATCAGAACACAATCATCCCATCTAGGGCTCGGCCTCTCATCAGTCGTTAACCCATCAGTTCAGCTGTTGCCTTTGTAGTGATTAATTACTTATTTATCCCAAAAATATAATAGGCCCGTGATGCTATTACTTCAATTGTATTTTGTCGTTCCTACAATTTTGCGTTGTTTAGCTGTTTAAATTCAGCGGTTGCTCCATCTTTCTTCGTATCATAATTTTGGTCAAATTATTCTATACAACACTATATTTTCGAAAATTTTATAATCTCCTTCATTTTTAGGTCTTTGGATAGGAGAGGACTGGGTAATTTTGCAATCCTGATATATAGGATTCGGCGGCAGTGAAACGGGATGATTTTAAAATTAAATTATTAATCAGAAAATAATTTTTTTCTTAATTTTTCATGTTTAATTATAAAGTGCAAGAATAGCCATTTGGCGTATAATAAAAAAACAACAACAGATGTTTGAAAAACATACTTCCCAAGAAGACGGGAATCGCTCTTCCGATTCAACGGCTTGAGATTTTTTTGTAATGAGGGTACCTCAAAACAAAATTGTTTGAGGCCGGGCTAATCAACCCAGAACTATCCAAACCCTCAAACAAAGCATTCGGGGCGAGATTGAAGCAAAACCCATCAATGCTGCAAGAGTTCATGTAAAAATAAAATCAATTTCCATGGAGGATATTTATTGAACATAGTTTTTAGAAAATAGTTTGTTTCTTTTGTGTTCTGCATATCTTGTACGTTATATTTATGCATGAAAAATTAATAAACAGTTAATTCTTTAATAAATAATTTAATATTGAAATCATTCCATTTCACTATCGGAACCTAACAAACATTTGCCTTTTTAACCGTTTCTTTATTTTCTCTAGAATTTCATTTATTTTAAGAATGGTAGAATTTAAATACCTAAACTTCTCTACATATTCAAACGTCATTTCAATCATATCTATACCCCCGTTTTTAATACTAACTCTTTATTATGTTTTATAGTATCAAAAATAGTTATTTTTTTTAAAGCATTAATCTCTGAAAGAGCACGTACTGTTTGTAATTCCAAAATTTATATAGGGCTTTTATTCAAATAAATTTCTTTGAATCGAATAAATTTTTTGGTTGTTTATAAAATAATGTGTTGTTTAAAAAATTCTATTCTCATTCGCTGTTGGACAAATAAAAATGATCATTTATCAACCTAATGAGTATCAGTTTAATTCGATCAAAAATCAAGGAAACGAATCTATTTTTAAAAAAAATAATGATAAAATTTTTGCTCACAAACGATCCATATGATCCACTGAAAAAGTATTTCTCACCCCTCAATATAATAATAATTATTTATTATAAATAAAAGATAAGCTATAATAATATATTCAAATGAGTTTAATAGTTTTCAATATGACATGATAGAATATAAATAATTTCATGACTTGTCATGAAACTATCATTTGACAGCACTCCAATAGGCACCTATATAAATAACTAATGTTAGTACCAACTATAATTTAATGTTTTTGTTGTTTTTATAATATACGTTCTACGTACGTGGCATACATTAAAAGATTAATAATGGCCAGTTATTTCTTCTCACCTATCCCTAAGGTAACCTCGCTAAATTATCGATCACCAGTTTCCAAGTCAACAGCTTCTAAAAAAGTGTTACCTGGCTCTGTTGGCAAAAAACCTAATGGCGGGAACTAGCCGAGCGGACCACTTTAACTAGCTCTCGGTCTTCGTAGGAAGGAAAAAAATCAACAATAACTAAAATGATTAGATGTGGTCTTTATTGTTTATTTTATGTTATACAAAAATTACTACGGTTCTAATTCCTGTAAAATAAGCGAGATCCTTAATTCTTAGGTACTTAGTACAGTGTCTTCAGCCAAGATCTACCGATGGCTCAATCTTTTTTACTTCCTTGTACGAAGTAAAAGAAGTATTGTAAACGCGAAAATTTTCGAATTTCAGATTTCGACGGAAATATCCATTTTGACCATCCCTGAATCCATTTTGACTAGTTTCATCGTGGCGTCTGTACGTACGTTCGTATTTCGCATAACTCAAAAACGGTTAGCTGTAAAAAGTTACAATTTTGTATTTAGGATTGTTGTAAAATCTAGTTGTGAACCTCCCTTTTTGGTCACTGCATGATCACCGGAAGTGGTACTTTACTTGAAGGTCATAATTGATTTCCATCAAAAATTATATTAAAATATTATACAAAGCTTCTCAAATTTAGTATTTATCATTTATATATTGATTTAAATAGCATACTAGATTTTGGTTTACATTGGAAAACCGGAAGCGGTACTTTACTTGAAGGTCATATCAGACTTTCATCAAAAATTATATTAAAGTATAATGTAAAACATCTCAAATTTGGTAAATAGGACTTTTATATCGATATAAATGTATTTAATAGATTTTGGTTAAAATTCGTGAGCCAAAAAGGGTACTTTACTTGAAGGTCATAATAAGCTTACATCAAAAATTATATTTAAATTAAAAGAGAAATCATATGTTTCAGTAATAAAGGTTACTAACGCAATTTGGTTTCCAATCCAATGAAATATTTTTATTACTTGTTTTAAGTGTTAAAATAGAATGTAAAATACTGGTTTTCCTCCCCATTTTTTATTGTTTTATTGTTGTCACGGGACGTGGAGAAATATCTTGGAAACTAGTTACCTACTGAAGGAAAACGACATATAATAACGGAACGAGACCTCCAGTAACAAGAGTGTGTGGTTTTGTGTGTGTGTGTCAATAGATGGATGTCGGGACGCCGAATGTCAATTATCGGAGAAACTAGTAACCAAATTCAGTATCACTTTTTAAGCCACGGATTTATAATTTAATAGGCGTACAAGGAAGTCATGTGTTGCCCACATCAGATATTTTTCTTAAAAATATTATGACCATCTGACAGAGGTAATAATTTTATTAATGAGTGCAAACCCGAAAAAAGATATGACAATTATATTATATTTTGGTATACTTAGGATGATTATAAAAACAACACCATATTCTCACTTCACATCTCTTTTACAGGATCGATAAACAAACCTAAAAGTAAAAAAAAATATCCAGGTCAAAAGCAATAACCAATACAAAACAAGAGAAATCACAACTAAACACCAACCAAAAAGTGCAACAGCTGTAAAAACTGTAATAACTAACTGTAAAATAATAATATATAAAATAAATAATAACTGGTAATGAGTATCGAATAAATATCAAGAAGTAATAAAATGTTTAGAATAATTGCAACACTGGCATATCCATTTTCGTAAACCTCCTTTCTACAGATGATAACCTTCTCATCTCAAGCCACGCTGCACACGCGCCACAATATTATATAAGTTACTACAAAAATTCCGTACAATGTAACTAAGAGAAAGTTTTTAGAAAACGCGCACCAGAATTTAAAACACTCCTGAATGACCTTTGCGCAAATGGTCAAGAATGTCGATGAAAAATCTGTACTGTATGCTTCCAAATTCAAGATTTTCCACTTTTAGAGGAGTCCCATAGATCTAATAATGCAGCCCTTCCAGTAAGTTAGATACAAACGGAGATTCATCTGTCGCATTCCTTTGTCTGACAGAGCCGCGACGCCACATTCGCCCACCACCACAGGTCTCCTGTTACAAGACTGTCATTCCGACATTGAAAGAAAGCTTCCTCCATCAAACCAAAAGGTCGTATTTTCTTACAGAACCCGATAAGACTGGGCCAAATGAATGATGAACAATAAAGAAAAAATGGACAAGAAGCTAGATAGCAGTGAGAAAACTTATAAATATATAATATATATATATATAGGAAATATATATATAGATAGCAACAGTCATGATGTCTAATAGTATTCATAAACATATCGACGTCGTTTTTTGAGAAAGGCTTAAGCACCAAAAATTCTAAATTTAGGTTTCAACTTATTATGGGACCTAAACACTGCCTCTATCGATTCTACTTATGATGTATCGAAATATTGGAAATGGTCTAAAAATCTACTATTGATGATGTAAGGACCATATACAAACGACTCTCAGTAGTTAGTCTGGCCTTAACCAGTGCTAGAAGTCTTAAAAATAAACTGCAATTATAAAGGCTTTGCCACCTTAATAAACTCCTGCAGTTTACAATAAAGAATAAAATTGAAAAAAAAAAAAGATATTGTTATTTGAAGAAAAATCGTTTCATGTGTTTCTTGTAAAGTTCGCTAAATGGCGCTTACGCCTTTTTCAAAAAACGACGTCGCTATGAGCACTCCGTACTTATTAGGTACACTTAATAAGTATTGGCCCCATTTTTATATTTTATTTCTTTCATTTTTACTGTTTCATTCTCAAACGATTATATTACCTACTTCAACTATTTCATAATGTACTCCATATTATTATACTTTTGTCCCTTCTCATACCTCTTCTTTTCTTACAACAGGTTACTAGAATAAAGCATAAACTATCATTTCCTCAGACCAGGAAATTTGTTATCAAGTAATTAATTGTTAATATTATTTTTAAACATTCTGCTAATTAGTGGCCAACTAAAATGAAATATGAAGTTGTTCTCACTAGGAAAATTGGATTTTTGTTTATGTATTTTATAAGGTATTCACCGAAGATACGGTTAAAAAATATTTACATTCAGCTCAAAATATTTACGTTCATATTGTTTTAGAAAATATGCGTTTTATATAAGTAATGTGAAATAAATTTAATTAGCTTATCTAAAAATATAGGGTATTTGATAATCAATTAGTTTAATTTTAATAAACGCTTTGTTATTGTTACATAATATGCTTATCAGAGACACGACTTTGTAATAAATCAGAGTGTAGATTAGAACCAAGCGTTATCGTGACTTTATCACATCTATGAGCAGGTGTTGGATTTGAGAGCCGTGTAACCAATGCCCTACTATCTACTGATTTTATATTGCACCTATAGTTATAATCCGTATAATAATTAACATAAATCACTCTTTATTGTTTTTATTAATAAAGAAGAAGCAGAAGAACCTCTTCTTCGAATTGAATCACTTATCATGGGTCATGCAAGAAGATCTATCTTTCTGCCAGGACTGGATTAAGCCACGTAGAGGCCCCTACACAAATCTCGGAGCCCCTCTCTTTTTATTCCAATACATTTTACTGCATAAAGAAAAATAAAGTACAATGACGTAAAGTATAGAGTTAATATCTAGTCCATCAGCCTTGCAGGTTTTATAATAATAAATCAAATAGGTAGTAATAAATGAGTAGTCAAATAAATAAATCAATACATATCAACTATCAACACATACAGTGGTAGGTAACATTGAATTAAATTTTATGACAAGTTTTAATATATCGGTCAGATCTTAAACAAAGCAATTCATAGGTAATGATAATAATTGTAATGAAATATATGCAATACTTGTAAATAAATAAAATAAAATTAAGTTAAAACAAATATAAATGATTCATTTATCGATTAACTAAATTGTTAAACATCATTATTACCAATCAGAAAATCGCATTAAAAATATTCAAATGTTACATCATGTCAGACCTGGGAGTGAATTCTCTGAGGGAAACAGTGGAGAGACGACAGATGGGATGGTTTGGTCATCTGTGCAGAATGGATGAGGACCGGGACCCAAAAAAATTCTTTGAAGCCTGGCCTACCGGACGCCACCCTCGAGGAAGACCTAGATTACAATAGATGGACCACATCTCAGGGATTGTTGAAAGAAAGGGAAGGTCTATAAATGTAATGAAAGCGCTGGCTGGAGATCGAGAAGCTTGGCAGTCTTGGATCGGGGCACCTCCACGCTGAGAGGCACTAAAGGAGGACGATAAAGAAGAAGAAGAAGAAGACATCATGTTTTCTTAACTTTCCTATAGTTAAGATTTCTTCTAATTTCCTCCACTTATCTGAGTATCTTTGGTAATAATGTAGTTTTTTCGATTTTTTCAGAGAAATTTTTTACAAAATCCATCTTTTAAAGTGTCTTCCTCTTTTCTAAAATGGAAACACTGTATAAATCGCGAAAAAACAGAATTGACGGTCGCAATGACCGAACAAAACGAATAGCAGAGTAATAAAAAATGTATTGTCCATGATTCAACTTGTCTAGGGAAGAGGGGAATTCCCTTGCGTTCCTTTTTTGTGCGAAACTAGCAGAAACTAATAAGCACCGCTTATCTAGATAATTAAAGTGCGTTAAGTTAATTTGGAATGCGTTATGATATCGTATTGAAACATCGCCGAGTAATATTGAGGAAGGTAGCCTCAGGACATTTGTCTGTGTAAATTTTTTTTTTAAGAGAGGAAATAAGTAGGTACCTACCTTATAAGTTTATTTGATGATATTGTTCGATATTAAAAAATAAACTTAAAATTGTCAGAATTATAATCATAATCGTTTAATTTAACCAAATAATCAGGTAATATATATATATATATATATATATATATATATATATATATATATATATATATATATATATATTATATATCTAGCTATATTATATATTAATTTTTTTTAATATTCCTTAAAAATTTACAATGATAAAAGGCTTAATATCGGTCAAGGTTGATTAATTCGAGTAGATTTCTCGTTTGTTTTTTCATAATTATTTCATCATCAATATTATTGTTTGTCAAGATATTTGCAAAAAAGTTTTATTCATTAATAAAAAAGTAGAAAATCAGTTATTAATATTTAAGGGTTATAATGAAGTTAAAATTCAACTCCGGCACTCGCCTAAACCCCACTGACACTGACTGATTGGTTCTACCGTCGCTATCGTTGATAAAACCATTCCATCTTACCGGCTAAATTATTTCGTTAATTTAATCTTCAATATTTTCTTTACTTTCTCTTATCGGAGTTCTGACGTTTCTGAAATTATTTCCGTGTCTCTGTCCTTAAGAAAATACGATAGCTTGGCAACAAGCAAATGTGGGTACAATATATAGCTAAAACTACATAGATCAGTGCATGCCATGCACTGAGAATACCGAAAACTGTATATAAATGTAAATATTATATGAGAAATGTAGCTATTATATAGTAATGACACTAATAGGAAAGAATAGATGTATTATTATTTCGAGAACTAAAAATTCAAAGGTTTACCGAGAGGTTTCAGCGAAACCTGTTGTATTAAAGGGCCTTCCTATCTGCGGCCAACCAATACTGGGAATCAGAATACATCGGTTTGGCGAGCAGCTAGAAAAATGGATCAGTAGGGAAGGTGTATTGTATATAGTCTTCACACCTGTGGTAGTGAAGACTATATACAATCATCATGCAACTGATCATTAAAGATTGGCCGCTATCTAAGGATCACCCTCAGAATAAAGGAAAGGACGCTTCTTTCGAAAAGATTTCAACGGGGCTATAATATAAGTAAATTAAAGTTAAAATATTTCCGGTGAGATTTTAGAACGAAGGAAGAAAGGGATTACAAGACAGATACTTATTATGCCTTGACAGAAATGGCTACAACTAGTCAGAGAATTCAGTGTAGGAGGAGTAGTCGAATATCAGTAATTAAAGAGGTTCTGAGATAGATTAATTGAAGGTTTTTAGCTCTTTCTTATTATCGGAAATATGAATATTTTGATAAATAAGGAAGTCCTCCTCCCCCAAAAAAGGTAGTTATATCCTGATAACTTTAAGAGTGAATAGAAGAATGTAGAGCGAGAAGATCAATGGGGTTTTGGTTCTAAGGACTTGAGAAAAGAAAGGCACTAAGAAAAATAAGATAAAGCCGTATGATGAACCAAATCCTATCGAAGTGGGAAGGAATATCAAGTACATCTGAATTTAGAACTGTTAAACAAATACGCGATAAATGGAGTATAAGCTGTCGTAGTTCTAGTAAAGAAGTCATTATTTCTAGACTCCGTAAAGAGCGAATTGGGTAAATTATCACGCGGATGCAATCTTAGAGAAGGATTCAAGCTATGAACACCGTTGGATCATTACAACTGTAAAACATATCCTTGCGGTATGCCAAAAATTGTCTTTAAACCGTAAGAATTGAAGTATAGAGAACGATAAAGGTAGATAGATAGATAGATAGATAAAAGAACTTTATTCTGGGACTAGGTCCCTTAAGAATAACATGAAGGAACCAATAAAACAGTAACATTATCTGGCCATAAGACTATAGAATACAGAACAATTAATTTTTACAATATCTTCTGCAAAATAAATAAGCAAATAAATAGGTTTTTTTTTATCGAAAAAATATAATTGATTTGAGCAAAACAAAAAAAAAAGAGAAAAAACAAGAAAAAAGTAAAAAAAAAGTACCTTTAAAAAAAAAAGGTACTCTGAATCAAATATTTGGAATATATGCTCAGTTTTATTCACTTCACCTATGGCATCGACGATGCTGAAGAAAACGAAATATTATAAAATTATATATTCCAATCTAATTTTGCGAATAACCCTTAGAAAAAAGCATTAATAATTAAACTTAAATGATAAATCGTAAAATTAAAATAAAAAATAGGACGGAGACAGAGAGAAGTGTGAGTTACCGGCAGGATTTTGCTCAAGAAGTGTAAAACGAACAAATTTATTAAATTTCCACACTTATATTTAAAATCAATGTTTAAAGTAGCTATTTTTTTTTTATTAACCTTAGTATAAATTGGATAGCTGCACTAACATGAATTAAAAATTAAACAATGGTAGATGTATATTTCATTGG
Source organism: Rhaphigaster nebulosa (assembly GCA_948150685.1). Taxonomy (NCBI): domain Eukaryota; kingdom Metazoa; phylum Arthropoda; class Insecta; order Hemiptera; family Pentatomidae; genus Rhaphigaster; species Rhaphigaster nebulosa. Next base: position 59,799,293 of record OX411310.1, on the reverse strand, counting down.
ATTGATATGTTCTCAAATATGTTGAAACATATATTTGTTTAATACTTTACTCCTGGGTTTCTTAATACTTTGAAAAATTGTTGTTCTAAATTAAATTTTTCCTTAGAAACTTATTTGAAACAGTTCATGCAAGAACTTTTATGTTAAATCTTTTTGGTCAGAACTTATATATTACAATTTCTTTAAGAATTTTATCGTGAGAATTTTCATATAAAAGTTCTATATTAAAAAAGTTCTCGTTTGAACTTTTTAATGAGATTATAATAAAAGTCCTCATTATTAAAGTTGTATCGTTTCTACTGTTCTGTACACTCGTACAGCGTTTTTGTTGTATCATAATCGTGAAACGTAGTCGCTCGAAAGACGAACAACGGCCTAAAATCTTCGAGAATTGATGGAGCATTCGAGGTATTTCTTAAAATATTTGGTCCGAAAAAGGTCCACATTTGGTCCACAGGAGAATTTAGTAGGATACACAAAGCGGGATTTCGGAGCACGCACCCTGTTAATATAATCGAAGTGATATCATCGCGACGGTTGAAATGTGCTTGTGAAGTTGTTGAGCTCAGTAACGAACGAATCACTAATAAGTTAATAAACGCTGAACCGACTAGTAAACGTCCGAGGGGTAAATTGAAACATAGTGAGAGGATTGCGTTAAGGGTAGTCTTACGGATTTGGATGGTTTGCAGATAGTGATTGGTGGTATCGGCATCGAACCTACGGGTTCGCTTAGCCTTTTATTATTATTATTAGTATTAAAGTTTTCAATTAAATGTGGAAGATACTTATGAAACTGTGTCTTGAAAGGTTTTCTTATCTTAAAATGTTATTTCTTTAAATAAGCATTCTTTAAGGGATTTAATTAAAATTAAAGCAATTTTTCTATTGAAATTAAAAATAAATTGTTAAAGAAAAAGGTAATTGTTTTTCTATGTGTTCTTTTATTTATTATCTATAGTTTTGGTTAACAGATCTTTTCAACAATACTGCTGCCTCAAGAGGTTTCCTCCGCCTACCGAAGATCTCTCTCAAGCTTTGCCCCATATGTTTGTGAAAACTTATACTTATGGGTTGATGCGAAATTAATGCAGGTTTTTAATATTCATTGAAAATAGGCCATATCTTCACTTTAACTATATATATTTAATCAAAGTAATTTCCGTCAGAATCAATGCACTTTTGCCAACGTTCAACAAGCTTTCTTATCCCAGCAGAAAAAAAATCTGGATCCCTGGATGCAATGAACTCACGAAAAGAATTTTCAATTTGATCCTGGTTTTGAAAATGTTCCTCTATCAAAAAGTTGCCCAGATGTCTGAAAAAGTGGAAGTCTGTAGGATGGAGGTCAGGTGAATAAGGTGGGTCTTGAAGAACTTCGTAGCCCAACTCGTGCAGTCATCGTAGCGTTGGTTGTGCAACGTGTGGTCTGGCATTATCATGGAGAAGGATCGACCCCTTCCGATTAACCAATGTTGGGCAAAGATGCTGCAACTTCCTATTCATATTTTCAATTTCTTGAAAATACTTGTCGGCATTTATAGTCTCGCCCCGATTGAGAAAGCTGTAGTGGATAACACTGCCAGTATACCACCAAACTGTAACCATAACGTTTTTTGGGCGTAGGTTGGGCTTTGGGAAATGTTTTGGTTGTTCATCTTTGCCCAGCCATTGTCTACAACGCCTTCTGTTGTACAAGATCCATTTTTCATCGCACGTCACAATGCGATCGAGAAATGGATCATTTTTGTGACGTGTCAAAAGCATGGAACAGATTTCAAAGCGATGATTTTTTTGGTCGTTTAATTGGTGTGGCACTCATTTGGTGAACTTGTTTACCTTACCAATTGACACCAAGTGGCGTACGACGGTGGTTTGGTTCACGCCGAGTTCTACCGCCATTCCTCGGGTGGTTTTGGTTGGGTCTTCTTCCATTATTGACCTCAGCTGGTCGTCGTCAACTGAAGAATGGCGGCCACGACCTTCCTTGTCTTCGAAGTCAAAATCTCCACTGCGAAACTTCTGAAACCAACGCTGCACCGTGCATTCGTTAATAGTCTCCTGACCCCACACTTCATTAACATTACGAGCTGTTTGCGCAGCGCTGCACCCTAATTAAAATTCGTAAAAATAAATTTGACTAAAATTCCACTTCGACATTTTCAATTTAAAACCTTTAAACACACTGAACAAAACGATTTTATTGATTAAATTCATGGTGAAAGAGAAGGTATTAGATAAGGTTTATTATGGTATATAAGGAATGAATTAGCTTTGTTTACAGAATTGGTATTAAGATATTGCAATGGAGGAAACTTGATAAGTTCTTAAGAAACCTATTCTTAAGGTTCTTATGCGTGGAACTTTTATGTTAATACTTTAATGGTAAAAGTTCTCGTAAAGCAGTTAAACTGAAACTTTTTGAAAAAGTTCAGTAACTGTTTCGAGCCCTGCTTTACTCAATGTAGGGTTTAAGATTAGATTAAAAGTCTTTTGCTTAATATAAAATTGGTCTTTTATCTTTAATATCTTTTATCTTAAAAATTGTCTGCTTAATACAAAGGTTGAAGTCACTATTAGATTTATTATATTCGAGATAAGCTATTTAAGTCACTACATGCATTTGCCAAAGGTATATTTTTCTCTGGTAATACATACTAGGTTTATAAGGCACAAGAGGGAACTTGGTAAATATGCCCCCTTTGTGAAAAGAAATTCAGTAAGTTAATGGAATAGTCTAGAAATACAGAAGGGGTTCTTTAATACTTATATTGTATGTGTGCTTGCGTGCGTACGTGCGTGTGGTGTGTGTGTGTGTGTGTGTGTGTGTGTGTGTGTGTGTGTGTGTGTGTGTGTGTGTGTGTGTGTGTGTGTGTGCGTGTACGTGTGTAAGTAAACAGAAACTAAACATTCACATACGTAATATTTAACTCTAATTAAGCATAAGCATTATTCAATAAATAATATAAACATTATTAATGTTAATAAATAATAGCTAAACATAACATAACTTAAATATATATAATTATCCGGAGTAGTGAAAGATTTATTCACCTTATATAGTAAGTTGTTAAACTGTTTTTTAACAATGAACTTTATAACCTCAAGAAATTGTGTTCAATTAGTGTTTTAGATAAATCTTTAAAATAACATTTGATTTTTAAAAGTTTTAAAATTTTAAATTGTGCCTTATAAATTTTGATTTTAGATGAACGATGAAACCTTTTTGATTGAAGTAGTTTGTTTCATTAGATAATCTGCGATGAGACTTAGAATAAATATTAATTCAGTATTCTATATGCAACATTATAGAGAAAATATATTTGATATTAATGTTAACATGGAAATAAATATTCATGATACATGATAGTCCTTGCACTGCAAAATAAAATGTTGATAATTAATCTAAGCCAAAATTAGGATTTCAGATAATGGCAAATAGATCAAATTAACGATGAACTTTTATATTAAAAGCATTATATCAGAATATTGATTAGTTAACGTCCAATTTCATCCAAAAAAATGGAGATATCTATATGGTAAATATGATTTTTTAATAATATTTAATTAAATATTTGTGTTAATGAATTCTTTGGGATTTGCCACGTGTTAATTTTTTTCACTAAATTGATTCAATTCCACTGAATAAGATAAAACCGAGTATGAAATCAAAATTTCATGTTGCATGATGTAAATTGATTTTCGAAGCGGTGCCATTTTGCATGTAACCTTGGAATAGCAATTGCTCTTTCCGTATATTGATGAGAAATTCTCCCATTGAGATTATGTTTAATCAAAATCTAATATTAAGTTCGAAATAAGAATAAATAAATAATAATATCTTTATAATAAGATAAATAATTAAGAAAACAATTAGTGCTTTTTACAACAATTATTTTTATTTTTACAACAATTATTTTTATTTTTACAACAATTAAACAATTATCAAGTTTGTTATGATAAATATGTACTGTTAAAATACTTAGTTATTAATAATTGAATAATTAATTAATAATAATTGAATGAATAATTAATAATTATTGATAATTAGTTTAGATCAACAAAATTTCTGGTAAATTTAATTTTAAACCTTTCTTTTTTTGTATGTTATAGTTTTGGATTAGGAAATAATAAAAAACTAAATAAATAAATAATAAATCACGCATTAAATGTCAAAACCGAAGATTATGTATTTCAAATTATTAATTTTGGTTATGGTTTACGAACCTGACGAAACAAGAGAAAATATGTTAACAGTTTTCGGGAGAATATTTATTAACTAAAATCGTTTCATATCGATATTTTTTATCTACTTAAAATTGGTTTATCCATTTTTCCTTTATTTTTCAATTTTATATTTTACAATAATCTTTGATGCAGTTCTTATTTTTACATACTTTTGCATTTAATACTAAAACTCTTTGTTTTCTAGGATTAACAAATAAAAACATATACCTATAAATATTAAAAAATGTTAACTGACAATTTATCGTTCTTGTTGAAAATTATTAGTTTTTCGTATTTTATATTAGCCTGCATAATAAAATGCCTTTAATATTATTTAATTAATTGGCGCTCAATTGTTATTTACTTAATATTTCAGTTTTTCAGTTCTGTTACTTTCTATTTTCCCTGTTTTATTAAAATATTAATCTCTCAAACGCGCTATTAATGTTTTGTTGACCCTGGCTCTATAGGAGTGGTTCAAAATTAAAGAAATAATAATAAAGTGTTGACTGTGATGATGTTTTATTGAAAAGTTTAAAAATGTTGCAATAAATTTAAAAAAAAAAAATGTACTTAACCTCATGTTCATAATAAAATATTTATTGAACAGAAAATCGTTCTAGGAAATCACGATTGAGAGACGATTACAGGAGAAAATGTCTCAGAATATAAATGAGAAACGGAAGTCTGCGAACCGAAACATTGATAATAAGGATTCGGACAGAAAGGAGCAGATACCTGTTCTGTTTGCATAATATAGGCCTTTTTCGTTTCCTCTTTTCTTTTCAACAATATTTTATTCCATCTCAATCTTCAGTATCAGTTTAGCGAGTCAATGGGATATTAATGAAGATACCTTCCAAATAATGGATTATATCACCGGAAACTTGGAAATATTAGTTAGTAATTAAAAACGAACCATGTCTAAAATATGTCAGGGTAATGATATAAACTTTATCCCAAAGTTTTTCTTTTCTGTGTCTTCTTTAATGTCTGCGGATCAGATCCTTATACTGGAATTTTTTATTGACAAGAAACTCACACGAAAACTTCTTTCTTGAAAAAAAGAAGCTATATAGTATAATATATTTAGGAAGACCTTCAAGTGCGCATGCGCCTGACAATAACCTTTTGTTATTGAAATAATCAACTTACGAATTATTGCACACGATTGAAAGAATGTAAAACAAATCAAAATGTTTAAAAAAAAAATCATGATAGTATATTTGACTAGGTAGCTATCTGAAATTATATAGAGTGCGAAGGTTTTTGTCCTTCTTTAGCAAAACCTTTGCTCCTTGTTTTTTGTTTGCCTATACCATTACAGTTCTTAAAGGGTATTGGCAAGAACGTATTGTTTCTTGACCAATGGTTATACAAAGAGGTCATGATTTGGTTTATATCCACACTCAACATCCAGAATTTTCCCCTAACCTAATTAATGATCAAAGGTACGATTAGACTGCTTGCGCATTTATTAGACAAACTCTCTAATCTCTCTCAGTTCACAACTAAAATATGAATATTACGTTGCATAGATTTAAAATATTAAATTATGACTATTATTATAACTACTTGACAAGGAAACGATATTGATCTTAGTTGTTCAATAATATTAATTGGGTTAATTTAAAAAATAAAATAATCGCAATGACCTTGATCTATATTTAAGAAAGCCATGTGCATATCTGTTCTTCTATAAATAAATCCTCTTACACCTTGACTCCTTTCACGCGGAGAGTTCGGTATTAACACCGTTCATGCGGAGTAGATCAACAAGAGAGACGCGGATGTCACACAAAAAGTCGCTTGTAAATAGTCTCATACGATTTTCCCTTCTGGCCATTTGTTAACCCAAAATTAAACACGAGCCAGTTGTGCAGAAAAATACATTGTAGTGTTCATCCACATTATTTAGTTGAATTGCTTGTTGATGTTTGACTAGCTATTTGGTTTTGACTAAAAAAAAGGAAATGTGTGGGCGAGTAGGCTAAGGTATTTCCAATAGGTAAGTTAAGCGATGTCGAGGGTGGTTGTTGGTATTTGGATGGGCGATTACCTACCAGGGAAAGCCATGCTACTCGAAATTCTTCAGGCGGTTATCCTCCCTCCCTCGAACATATGAGGCTCGTCAGCGTAGTGGAGGCAATTCACAACGACTGGGCGTAGGAGTGATGACACTACCCTGTGTACCTTGATCGTGAATCGCATTGTGGTCTTCCACGATATCAAATAGCCGTCCGGAGGTTTGGTTCATGGGTGGTCTGCTTTGGGAAAAGAAATATGAGTCCTCGTGCGCCTGATGACCGCAAACAGCCATAATCAGTGGATCGAAACCGATTTGTCACTGTCCTTGAGCTCAAGTGAGTCGTTGGGAAGTAAACTGCCGAATTGTAACCAAAGTGACCGCCTATGGTACTTCGGCTGAACTGCACTTGTCGCTGAACTTGCCGCTGCACCATGGAAACTATGGTTCGCAGTAACGCAAGGTTGGATGACCCCTTCCAGGCTGTCTGTGCTTCCGCAAGCGATAAAATGTCTGTAAAGGAGACCACATCGCGGAGCCAAAAATCTTCATGGCCAATAGTGCCGACAGAAAGATGTGTAAAAAGAAAGTCGACGTCACCTAGCAAGTTCGTCTTATTTATGTACGAGTACTTAAATAATTAATCATAGTCGGTTAAAAAGAGTTATAATTCTTAGTTATAATTCAAACACACTATAGTTTAATTACTAGTTTAATTATGAAAAATTATGTAACTAATAAAATAATCTCTTTTTACAGAGAGAAACTCAATTTAGATATTATTACTTTATATACATATATATATATATATATATATATATATATATATATATATATATATATTGCGATTAATAATGATAAGGGCGGTTTTTCTTAAGTCAGTAAAAGTATAAATATTAGCAATTTTTTTTTGTATTGTTGAAGTATTTATTGCATTACCTTGACGTCCAAGAGACAAGACAGGTATTTGTTCTGCAATAGAAGAGACAATGGTATAAAGGAGACCAGACAAGGGTTGTCTCTTTGGCGAGATACCAGCCGACAGTTCCAGCCCAGCCTATCCCACTATCAATCGAACACCTTTTGTCCAAAGGGCCGAGGGGATAGCTTACAATATACTTTACGTAAATAATTTCATGTCTATTCACACAGTTGTTCGTTGACTTTAATTGAGTTAACTTTTAACGAAGAGTTCATTCCTCATTAATATGACTTCTTTTCTACATTTGGCATTACTTTGAGAAATTCAATGTATTAATTATAACTATGGATTCTAAAGAACCTCATTATTTTTCAAATGAACACGATAAAGAATTTCAATTTTAAAATTGACTTCAGAGTATGCATAACCAATTTTATGAGTACATAATTGTAAGTGGATTAATGAAAAAAAAAATAATACAAATAACAAGTAACTGTGGCTAGTACAAGAAATTCATTTTTACCGATCAGCAAATTATTTAAACATTGACAAAAATTTTAAACGTTTTTTCTGCAATATACCTATAAAACATAACTAATTATTTGGTTTAAATAATATTTCTGAAATAATGATGCTATAGAAAATGGATCAGCAAATTGAGCTAATGATTTTTTTCATCAATTCATTTAATTTTTATACTTTATTAGCTGTTCCCGCACGGCGCACAATGGTCGAAAATCAACTTATTTCGGGAAAAAACCTTATCAAGCCCGATCTATAAGCCACAGAAAAATAATTTTAATGTCATCTTCATCACAATGAAATTTGGATAACCCTTTATAACTTTCAAAGTTTATCACTAATGTAACAGCTGAAATTTTGATATATTTATTTCGGAATGAAAAACTGAAATTATTTCTCACCTTTATGAACTACCTAAATAATATATATATATATATATATATATATATATATATATATATATATATATATATATAGAGAGAGAGAGAGAGAGAGAGAGAGAGAGAGAGAGAGTGAGTGAGAGAGAAATTCATTATTATTATTTTATTTCACTGTATTATTTGAAAAAATAAATCAATCAAATTTTATTTTGACTCTTCTATTTTCATTGCTATATAACCTTTTTTTCCTATTAAGCTTTTTGCACCCACAGCTGTGAAAATGGCTATTTTATGTATGTAAATTAGCTATATTTCATATACGCAACCAGCGAAAGGACAATTGTAATTACAGTGAAAAATACAAAGCATAAAATTTATTTATTCAGCCTTAATTCATTAATTAGTTTATTAATTTATTATTTGTTTAGCCATATTTATATCTGACCCCTTCAAAATAAAATTGTCTACTGGAATTCTGTATATTCACTGTCAGATGTTCTTAAATTTTCTATTGGTATAACTTAGAAATAGACTCGGGACAGGTTATACAGTACCGTTCAACACTGAACGGTTGTGAGGAATTAGGTTGTCTAAATGGACAAGATCGGTCGCACCTAAGGATTTTATTATATAGATTTCATAATCTGGTGTGTTGGTGATCTTTTCCAAATCGTACCAGATCTTCTTTCTCTTCCTCTTCGAGTCATTATTGATGTAGAGGGGCCTCGATCCAGCGTCGCCGGTCTTTCCGGGCCTTGCTCAGCTGCTTTAGTTCAGCAAGAATTTTGCCACTGTTTACTACAATCCTTTGGATATATTCCTGATAGGCGATTCTTCGCGGCCGCGTGGTCTTCGCATGTGGTCTGAAAGAGTAATCTACTAATAATCTTTTAGTGGTGGAAAGGTTTCGTAAAGCTATGTTCATACTGTTCAACTTGGCATGCTCCACGTTCTCTTTCCCGTTCGTCCTGTCGATTCGAAAGTCGAACAGTGTGGAGATAACTTTAACCAATGTCCGATCCTGTTGTTTATTATTTTGATGAACTTTAGTAATTAGTAAGGAACTTTAGTCGGAAGTATGCTAGAAAACCTCTTGAATGGAACTGTCGTCGGTATTTTCATTAAGATAAGCCAATTATTATGATTATTCTATCAGAATCAGTAATATGGTTAAAAATATTATAAATTTTTTATTTGATTGGGGTCGGAAAGACGCTAGCCAGCTTCCGTGGAAAGGCACAGATTCATGGCTCATACAAAAGAAAGAAAATGGCTTATCATTGGACAGGGCATTGTGAAGGCATTAGAGACACAGGGGCTACTCCCGCACAGATGACTTCCATAAGAAGAATGAAAGCCAGTGAAAAAGTTATCCTGCTATGAAGCTTTACTCCATTGAGGAGCTAACATCGGTTGGCCCTTGCTGATAAGATAACAACTTATTTGTCCCTTCTCTCCAGGATTTAACAATCAAAATATTCCCTCTTCTTCCTTTTGTATCTTTTATTTTTGTATGATACATTTATTTATCATATATTTTGTTATATATAATGTAATTTTATTTATGATATATAGAAAATCCTCCAATTTTTAGAGATTCAAGAATATCTATGGAAACAGCGTGAATGGATATAAGTGCTGAATAATAAATATACTTGAGTATTGTTTATTTCTATTCAAATTCATAGAATAAAAAAAAAATATTATGGATATCTACAAACTAGCAATAGAAGCACAGATGCATTAAGAAAAATACATCGTTTCTCATGGTTGTCTAAAAATAATAGGAGTGAAAACAATCTGGATCTGGATGTTTAATTTAACAAATCGAAAATAAATGAGATAATTAACAAAACACTTAATTTCAACATTAATTTTAATCTATCTAAAAAAGTGACAATCAGGAAATTTGATATATTGATAGATCGCAACAATTCTTCACTCTTTTCAGTACCGTTATTCGCGGAAGGAGATCTCTCATCCAGCATCATTTTAGTCTTCCCATCGTGCTGAAGGGCATGTCAGCTGTAGTTATACCTCTTTGTAGTCTTTTATATGTCCGTGAAATTTATGATGAAACAGCAAATAAATATTAAGTATGTGTTGGTCGATTATTAGTGATGTTAATCGTTATGTAGAATTTTATTCTTCACATTCCAGGAAGCCTCTGTCATTGGTCTTAATATTTTGGATAAAAAATATTGTAATTTTTGTGAGGCTTTTTTAGTGAAAAACCCTAATTTCGTCGGTTTATGTATGAATGTTTATTGTGAGAGTTTATGTATAATTTTCAGTTTCATGGAGTTGAAAAAATGTGAGTAAAGTAATTTCATTCGTTTGCTGTGAGTCTTTCATTCCAATTTGACATGTGGATCCTAAGTCATCCTTCGGCCGAAGGCTAATCTAAAGGAATGCAATATAAAAAGGTGGGCATGTGTGTCCGCCGAAGTGTGAACGTTACATGGTTTAATCGCCTTTTTATTTTTGCTGAAGTATTAAAATAAATGCATAATGCAGTGTTCAAAAGCTTCAAATTTTTGTGGTTCATAATGCCTCACTACGCTCAAGTGAATTTAGATTAGATATATTTGAAAGATGAAAGTATTGAGCGCCGATGAATTCTTCCTGGTGAAAATAAGAGAGATCCTCAGTTGCTAAGGGTAGAAAATATAAAAAATAAGAAACCTCATTAGAAAAACAAATCAGAACTCCCAGCTTGAATACATATAAACCCACTCTCAGGCCTGAACCTGCATAATACTGCCTTAGGTGGGCTAGGAACTCATCATTAACCGTATGTTTTTGAATTTCCTTATTATCTTTCATACAACACTATGTTTGATAATATTGTCTGTATATATATTTTTTTTCTTATTATTTAAATATTAAATGAATCAGTTTTAGGTATTGGCTGTAGTATTCTTTGTTTTTCATAATTTGATTTATTTTGTCTGAAATTTAAAGGAGATAAGGCATAGCAATAAAACATTTCTTTTTTATTTACAAATTTCATATTTTTTTTTTTAACTTAACAATTGTTTTCGCTCCTGTAAAAAGTATTATGATCAGAAAACGGGGGCTAAATTACATGGGTAGCATGGGTAGGTACGAGGGAGACAGCACCCAGAAGTGCATCTTCATGGCCTTCAGTATAATTATATTGTTAGGATAAGAGGTCTCTCATCCAATTCCTCTTCTGCCTTCTGTTGAAATCTCTTGTTCCTATTGATTACACACACGTGTGAGATTTATAATGATGAATTTTAAGTCGTGGAGAATCCTAAAAAGTTTTTATAAAATCTTTTAGCGTGGAGATGTAGGAAGAGTAAAATCCGTTCAATCTGGATAACTTCAAAATCTCACCCGACTTTTATAATTTTATTTGTATTTTATAGTTTTATTAGCATTTTATATCAATGGATTTTTTTTTTTTTTAAACCTGAGCTAAAATTATTACTTAAAGTCAGATTCATAGTAAAAAAATCATTTATTCTTTGAAAGTTATTTTTAAAACTTTCTTAACCCCATTTGATTCTAAAGTTAAACTTTGACCTCTAAATTCCACGTAAATCATCCGTTCATTCCTCAGAAACTAATGAACTGAATTTTAAAAAAATACTGTGTAATTTTTAATAAAGCAAGATTATTTAAATAAGAAGAGTGTGAGCAGCAGAGCTCTGTCATAAAGGTCATATTTTTCACTTAGATATAAAATTGAAAATATCCAAAATTATGGGGTTGGGAGAATAACGCTGAGGCCCACGAAAGGCACTTCTCTAACGCCAACTTCATTCACTTACAAATTTTCAACTCTTTAACTCAATTATGAGGAGTGTAGAGGTGCGCAAAACAATTAAACCGCGAAAAAACTTTTGGTCATGCCGAAATTTTGACTGAAATTTACCTCTCAGTTCTATGGCATTGTTATGTCTCGAAATCAGCCGTATAGACCGAATTTCAGTTCATTTGGTCCGAAAGGAACCGCTGGAAGTGCCCAAACGTATTATGTAGTCTATTATTTTCGGAGAAAATACGACAAAAATGAGAAAAAGAAAAAGACATTTTTTAAAAATATTGTTGCGAAAACATTAGAATGTTTATTGTTTCGTCTTCCGAAATATGAAAGGTGAACCTGGCGCCATCTCTCGGTAGTCGAGACAGCTAGGCCATAGTAGCGCCCTCAGCAGGAAGTAAAAGGCCTAGGGGTGGATTATTCAGGTCTGAACATTCTGGTCTGATAAAGGCCAGACAGCCGGCATTTTTCTTGAGAGCTACAAAAAACTCTACAATGGCCGAGTAGATCAAGAAGCTGTTCCCCTGGCATAGGGGGGAAGAGAAGAGATGAGGATGTTTTTGCATGTTCTGCTACAATTCACCCACCTACCTTCAACATAATCTTCCGACAGTTCATCATCATCAATAGACCCTGCTATCAAAATTTAACTAACCCTGATAATCATAATTGTTCAAATTTTAGCTTCCCCATTCCGCATGTAATTCAGAAATATAGTAACTCATAGGATCCTTCATCTTAAATAGTCTTTTATTCATACAGTCCACTTCAATTTTCAACCAGATTAAATTTTCAAAAGGTATTAATGCTTGACCATGAAAGATGAAAGTATTAACACCGTACAGTTTATTGAAATATTTTCAAATATTTATTAAGAAAAAAAATTATGTTTGGTGATACTTTCTTATATATTTTTAGGATTTTATAAGATTGTTATATGCTTGGGAGACAATCAACAATCACATGGCATGGGAAAAACAAATATCAGGTATATATTTCCATAATTTAATTGTTCACCTAATATCATGATTAATTCACTCCTTTTAGGCTATATGGTAAATGAATATATGAATGTAATTTTGGCTCACGAGGAAGAGAATTATAGAAGAAAAAAAATCAGGGGCAATCCACGGAGGAGTGAAATATAGTCTTTGACAGGTGGGATCTGGTTCACGTGCATGTGTGCGAGTATGTTATTGGCTACTGGCTGACTGAATAATGAACGGGGAGGCATTGATCAGATTGACGGCTGATTGTTTATGTCAACGGGGTTGTAGACCGAATTTATTCAAGCATGATAGCTCAACACTTCAGCTAACTATTCATTCCAATTAAGGTACTGTAATGCTTTGCCTATTCATCTCTGTTTCATTGTTTAGGACCATTTAGTGTTATAAAAATTATAGAACAAATAAAATTCAAGACTTACAAAATGTACTGCTACAAACCATGAAGGATTCAGGATTTATTAAGAACGTAAAGGTTCTTTACAAAAAGATATACAATAAGGTTATGTGGTCGAAATCCAAACTCAGCCGACAGGTTTTTCACCCACCCAATGAAGGGCTTGTTGCCCACTTTATAGAAACCTGTGCCCAAGTTGTTTGGAAGCTCCAGGATCAAAGCACGACTGATACAAAGGAAATAATTTTTCTACAACAACGAGAATCGAATTCTTCCCCGGAACTTATGTGCCTAATGTCTTACCCACTTAGACATATCACCCTCCTTTTAGATTTTAAAAGATATGTTACTTATATTATTGATTTTTTGTGTCTACATTATTGTGTCTGATATACGCTATTGGCAAGAAGAAGAGATATGGGTGACTATGAACTATTCGTATTTATAGCCTTATTTCCGGTTTTCTAAATTGGACCACTTCTTTTCTTATTCAAACAATTATTTTCACAAGGCTCACTAGACTCCTATTTCACATTTCCAAAAAGAGGAGCCATTATTCACCAGAAAAGTATGTAAAATATTAATGCATATAAGTAAAAAATATTTTTATTTATAATTTCAATTTCTCGTGTGTCCACTCGTAGACAATTTAATTATCTTTCAAACGAGCATCGGGAATGTTCCAGAAAATGTATAGTTTTAGAGTTATTCGAAAAACTAAAAATCTGTAACTAGTTTTCCATAGGAGCATGCGAGGAATACTTCAAAAACACACTACAAAATTCGATACACTAGGAGGCAAGCGAAGTAAAAACATGTATAAAAAAATTCAATACTCTGTATCTTTGCTAATAATGTTTCGATTTCGTTAATTTTTTTTTTTTAAGGAATTTAATTGCCTTCCGAATGACCTAACATAATTTAATATAAATAGCATTCCTACTTTTTCAGTTATGAGCAAATAAAGATTATTTTTTCATAACTTTTTTCCTTTTTTTATCTTCCTGAGAAGATATTTGGCGTTTTGGAGTCTATAGAAAATCACGTTTTTCGGCTAATGTGCTGGATTTGGTACGAATACCATTGAAATAACAGAGACAATTGGCGGAAGAGAGAGAGAGAGACCAATGATAATCATGCTAGAATAGTTTTTTCAAAGCACTGTATTATAGAAATAAAAACAGAAAAAAAAAATAAATAGTCTGTGAGATTGGGCCTCGCTATTCAAGTATACCATAACGAATCTTGCTATATTGAAATATTTCTATATTTTTCCAAACCGTTAATTTTTTTTTACTCTGGTAAACGGAGTGATTTTTGTGGTAAAAGTTTTAACTTTTAAAAAGTTTAACATATTGGATAATGCTTATCCAATATGTATAATCTATTTGAAAATCGATATTTTTGTTTAATAAATTAATGGAAAAAATCTAAATAACCTACTAGACCCCAGCGCTACTGTGCCGTAAAAGATTGAACGAAATCTAGAATAAAGCTTTGATTAATATAAAATCACATAATTAACGAATTTTTTTTTTCTAAACAGTTATATTTAGGTACAATATAGCTTATCGATATGACACAAACTTGAAAAATTGGAGTAAAATCATTTTATTATTATTATTAATGTATAAGAATTAGTTTGTTCCTATTTTTCCTTTATACATTCAAACACTTTAAAGCAAGTCATATGGTATATGAAAAAAAAATCCGTGAGCAGTAGAACTCCTTCACTAAAGTCGTATTTTCCCACAAAAGGCAGTCCCCCAACATACCGAAATTAACATATAAAACGACAATTTACCGAAAATGACACATTTTTTCGGGGAAAAAACGACTAATAATGCATTGAAACAGTTGATATAGCCATATCTTTGCTAATAGCCGTCCGATTTCGATGAAACTTCTTTTGATTTATAAGTAATTTAATTTATTTTCGAATACAACAGGTTTTGAGCTCCCTAACTCAATTTGGAGGGGCTTTAAAGCAAATGTTTTAAAAAATCGAAAAACCCAGGATGTGGGAGGACCAAGTCGAGACCCCCAAAGGATACTTCTCCGACACCAACTCAATTCACATACAAATTTTCAGCCCTATAAACTAATATGGTGGAGCTGTAGCGATGCGCAAAACTTAAAAAACGCCGAAATTTCAGGTAAACATACCGCAATTTTGACTGGAATTTACCCATTCTTTAATAGTATCGTTCTGCCTTGAAGAAAGCCTTACATACCGAATTTAAGCTCATTTGACCTAAAGGGGGCCGCTGGAGGTGCTCAAATGTAGCGGGGAAAAAATATATATATAAATATATATTAGACATCTCCAAATTTTCCATTATCGTGCTCTAGGGGTTATAAAACGGATAGAAATCGCAGTCTCGCCGCTCATCGCCGATCTTCGACCCACTGCAATAGTCTATTTTTTTTCGGGGAAAAAACCACTAAAAAGGGGTATTAGTCTGTTCATATATGACCATATTAGTAAAAGTAGGGATTTTCGCTAGTAAGAATATTTTAAATACTCCTTTCTTCGTAGCATCTTATTTATTTTTTCTAAACATTAAATTATTTTAGATTTTGGAATTTGAAAATTGAGTGGTCCAGTCTAAAATAGGAATAAAAGATTATTAAATTCTATTTTTCTGAGATTCAAATGTTTTGTAACTTAACATGTTGTTCCACTTGGCTCTTCTATAATAAATATCTTTGAAAGATTCTAATTTTTTTTCGCGCGATTTTTTTATCATATTTTTGAAGGGTTAATATTTTAATTGGGAACTTCGAAATGGATTAATTTTTAGAAAATTAAGCCGTAAAAAGTAAAAAAAAAATGCCAGTTGAAAAAGGTATCAGAAAACACCAATTTTGATATTTTTATATTTTTTTTATATATTTTTTGAAGCTCTTTTTATATTTTTATAAAATGTTCTCGGTTTTTATTTCATCCCCATTCTGTATGCAGCAATCCAATACATATTTAACTTTAAATTGTCCATTTACATTTTTTCAGTAAACTGATCTGAATCAATTCGAATAAAATTAATGAGCAGTCGAAGATAAAAGCGATATAAAGGAATTTGAAGATGTGAAGCGCATTAGGAGCTTGACAAACAGAATAATATCGAAACAGATGTTACAGATAAAAGTTGTAACTTGACTTTGTTCCTTCCAGATACCAAAACACACGGTTACCATTCTTATTGAAAACTCTTATATATATATATATATATATATATATATATATATATATATATATATATATATATATATATATCCTGTGATCTCCTAACAATTTCAAGTATATAAATATATCAATGAACAATAAGCTACTGTAAGTGTTACATTAACAAAACATTTTTACAAATTATTTTAAAATGAAATAAAAGTTTTATATCTATAACTTACTAGGTCAAAGCATCGTTTCTTTCATTTTCTTCTTGTATCATTCTGCATTTTATCACTTATAACTAATGGAAAAAGTTCTTTATGTCTTATTTCAAGCGTTATACTTTTCGTTGTTAGTGTATCCTTCTCTTAAAATACAACGCAGTTATATTAAATGTTTTTAAGAAAATAAATAAAATGAAAGGAGTAAATTTTCCAAGACGCTTCTAATATAGATAACTCAGTTTTTCATTGAAAAGTAACTTTCATAAACAATAAAAAATTAATTTATCAAATTATTCATCCAAACTTCATTACTGTGTTTTTATGATTATAAAATCTTTTTTTTTTTTTACGTATTACCGTTTTCATCGACATGTGCAATATGAGTCAATCTATATATAGATAAATATATTTGTTTTCACTACCGTGACGTAATGGTTGCTTCCCTGCTACTATCTAACAGGAACGAGTTCGATATCTACCTGTAATAATTAAATCCTCTACTAAATGTTCAGCGTTTCAGTCTATTCAGTCTATGGGAATAAAAGATTATTAAATTCTATTTTTCTGAGATTCAAATGTTTTGTAACTTAACATGTTGTTCCACTTGGCTCTTCTATAGTAAATATCTTTGAAATATTCTAATTTTTTTTCGCGCGATTTTTTTATCATATTTTTGAAGGGTTAAAATTTTAATGGTTGGTGACGTAATGGTTGCTTCCCTGCTACTATCTAACAGGAATGAGTTCGATATCTACCTGTAATAATTAAATCCTCTTCTAAATGTTCAGCGTTTCAGTCTATAAATTTAAATTATAGTTTTGTGTGATACAACTGGCCTTTATTTCAATTAAATAATAAGAGCGATAAGTAACAAATATAAAACCCCCAACTTTTCTGCTATTTTCTGAATTTACTAAATTATTATACTTTTATTTAAATATTTGTGGGTTTAAGTCTTGCATAGTAGATCGTTTAAATTTGAATGTAGAAACGGCACATCACAATATAAATTTTAAGTAATCGACTCATGTGCAAAGATCTCGGACTAAAACTTTGAAACGTGAGAATGGTACGTTCACAACTCAAAAGTTCACTAACGAAGGCTGCTTGATTAAAACATCTGAGATTCAGAAGTTCTCTGTCACCGAAACTCCTTGTATAATCGTGAGCTGTACGAAAATATAGTTTTTAAGTTATTTAATTATTTTTTATTTAAAAAAGAAAGAAAACAAAAAGGTAGGAAACTCCGAGACTCATATCTCAGGTCATCAGGACCAAGATATACGGTAGAATATAGGTATTCCTATGTATTAATGCTCACGATGTATTAATGCTCCACCTTCAAGTTCTTACCCTAATCCATTGCAGGATCAGTTACCCATTTAATGGGATACCTGTGCGTCCCAGGAGCCTCTACCTACACCAGAGACTTTCTGTAACAGAAATCTTAATCTTAATATAACAAATTAAAACTTTTCTGTATTAGACGCCCTCAATCCCGAACCCGGAATTTTAAAGTCAGGTGTCGCTACACCACTCTGTGTTTTATCTTTCATTTTTGTAGATTTATTATTATTTGAATAACACTGCTAAATCTTGACTGATTTATGCGTAAATATACATGGTTTTCCATTTAAAACGACCCAAATTCAATTTTCTCGAAAACCAGTTAAGATATGGAAAATATAAAAGGGACTAAATTTAGATACTTTTTGCTGTACTGTTGCGTGGTATAATCTGTTTTTGAATTCATCATTAACAAGTACAATTTTTTTACAAAAGGTTGGGACTTCATTAAGACTCCATATTTTCATAGTGTTTTTTGAAAATGCGATCCAAATGATAAAAAACTTCGTTTTCCATTTTTTCAATATGCCTTTTAGAATTTGAGATACAATTTGAAATAACAATATCGAATTTCATACATTTATAATCATTGGACCTCCATAAATTAAAGCAATAATTGGTACGGTCATTCAAAATTATCTATTAATTTCACCAAACATTATGGAAGGATCTTTTTTCTTTTTTTTCCTTGACAGCAAATGATAAAGATGCCTTCATTTTAATAAAAATAAAATGCTTTAAAGAAAAAAATAGAACTTTTTTACTTTATTAATACTTCCAGTTTTTGTTGTTTTTTGATCGTGTTCCCAAAAAAAACTGGACAATATTACGCCCCTAAAATTCCCTCCCTTTTTCTTATGCACAATCTCATCCTTAGTTCTAAACTGGTGGAAGCATTTGAAACCAATTGGGGAGTGCACGTTTCGCAGGCATTGATTATTTTATTCTTAATGTCTTCAGGACCATGCCTGGCGTAGCATAGACTTTTTCTTTCCGTTTTCCCCAAAGGAAAAAATCAAAGGGGGGTTAAATCAGAGAAACGTGGGGACCAAGACGCAGTCCTTCCTGAGCCAATCCAGCTTTTTTCAAATATTTAATTGACTTCTTTTCTTGAAGAATGAGCAGAGCAGCCCTCGTGCTGGAACCACATTCTTCTCCTCACATCTAGAGGAATATTTTCAAATAAAGTTGGAAGAATGTCCCAAATTGTTTGCTTGCCCGTTTACTGTTTCCTGAAGAAAGTGTGGGCCGATGGTTCAGATTATTTAATAATCCACACCAAACTGTTATTGACTAGCGAAGCTGCCGGTCAACTTCAAGGTACCAATGTGGGTTATTTGTCTACCAGTAGTGACTATTATGATGATTTAAGGAACCATATAGCTTCATCTGTGAAAAGAAACTGCAAGGAATGGTTCCTAAATTGCTGCTGTCTTAATCCCCATCTGCAGTATTCCATTCTCGTTCGTTAATCTTCAGCAGCTAGAAGTGTTGTAGTGAAGTGACAAGTGATAAGGATGAAAACGCGACCGTTTCAGCATTCTTTGTATTTTCGATCGAAAAATACCAGCGGCTCTGCTAATTCTCCATGTACTTCTCCGGGGATGAGCTATTACTTTCATTTAAAACACACTGTCATCGTCTTTTGCAAACAATATTTTCTTGTCTGTTAATTATCCGGATAATAGCCTTGTGAGAAGGATGATGTAAAGCCAATGATTGTAAAGCACCTCGATAATTACCACTGCATTCACCTACAAGTAGGATCGTATCAATTATTTTACTAGGTAAATAATAACGAGCCATATCTGAATAATATATCACTTGTTACTGGGAATAGAAACAAATAATAGGTATAACATAAATGTTAAAATAATGGATGCTAATAAAACTACAGTTCAACGGTGGAATTCTGAATAAACTAACTCTCTATGTCGATTGGTAAACAATGAAAGATAATGTTGAGTAAGGGATTAAACACTTTTTATTTCCAAAATATTCTGCTTTGAAATAATATTAGAAAAAAAGATTTTTTTTTTGCAATTGTCTAGTTATTTTGGAGTCATTTTACTAATTAGCTAATTACCGATTGTATTTGCATACATTTCTATTGAGAAAAAATGGCACTGCTGATCATACTGTTCTATCCTAAGGTACTCCTGATGAGGCTTGCTTAACCTGTACCGCAAAATTAAAGTAACATTCATATTCTATGATCGCAGAATATTTCGATTGTATATCGAAATTTATTATGGATGTTATTGGGTAAGGACAGAAGGGTTTTATTTGATTTAAGAATCAAAATAAATTAATGAGAAGGAAAGATGTAACTGAAAGATAGTTGCAGGATGACTAGCCCTTTATTGTTTAGTTCCGCTGAAACTGCCAAAGATCTTCAGTCGGTTTATAAATTTGTAATTGATTTTAGCGTAACTATTCCCACACTGTCGTCTTCTATTCGGGGTCCTGTATCCGCAAGGGTGGGATAAATTAACTACCATCGTGATTTCATGGTATCATATGACTCATCTATTATTTAACTGAGGTTTCTTAGCTTATTTAGAAATCGATAAAACATATAAAACTTCTAGGTTGAGGTAAGATACTGTACTAAGTGATACCTAGATTAGCTGTCACTTATTGGTTATAGACTGAAGTTACTATAAAATATGATACTAAGATCCGCTGTCCGAATCCGAAACTGTGAAAGTAGAAGCAATCGAAACTAAATTCGTTAAATAGGACAAGCCAGTCAGTCCACTTCAATCTCGATAAAAAAAAATCAATCATAAAGTCAAAAATCATAAGGTAGTGAGGGTGATGGTCAAAATGTATACTATAAAACAGTAAAAAAAAAGACAATTATTTAATGTCGACGTTTCAGCCCACATTGCAGACCTTTCTTTAGAGCACTAATGGTAGGACAATACTGAGACTAATTGTTGCATAGATTGGATACTAAGTATTTTGTTTTTTAGACTGTCCTAGCTGAATACGTTCTGCCATACGGAGAGAAAATTCAATAATTATTTTATTATTTTTTGTGTAAATTTTGGCAACCTTATTAATACGGTCAACTATTCAGTTTTTAGTAAAAATAACTTTATACGTCACATTCTCGGCTTCTGACGAATTTTAGGAAATCTGTTCTGCATCTAAATAGATAGAAAATTTTACATCAATCTATAATTTTACATTTTTTAATTTAATTTTATTATGAAAGTTATGCCAAAAATATCTTAAATTGAAGACGATGAAACCGTATTTAAAATTGTAATTTAAAATGCAGCCTTTATCGATCAAACGAGTAAAGATTCGGCATTGTATGTTTTTCTTTGTATCTGGTGTGTTTGACTCTGGTGTGTGACGTATCTTTGAAAATCGCTTACGCATATATGATTAAACATTAAGGTTCAAGGTAAGTTACGAATAGGACAAGATCCATGGATTATGGCCAATCATAGTCGAGAAGCCGTAGATCTATTTCCTTTCCTTAAACTGAACGTCCCATATTTTTTTTTCTGTTGGCACTATAGACTTAAAGATCTTTGGCCTTTCCATCGAATCGCTCGTGTTCAAGTACAGTTACAAATCGGTCTATATTCACGGATTATAGTTTTTGGGGTTCAGCAGGCGCACGAGGGCCTATATTTGTATCTCCGAAGAAGACCGCCCAGGGACCAAACCTTCGGGCGGCTATTTACACCCTGGAAAACCGTATCGCGATTCACAATTTAGGTACCACGGGGTAGGTTGTAAAATGTATATTTATTTAATAAGTTTAACTATTTGAAACCCTAAATGCTATGTTTTTTAAACTGCTTATTTGTGAATTATACTCTGTATCTAATAATGCTTATTCTTGTATTTTAACTGCAACTTCATGAGCGAACATGACATGACGAAATACCTAGCATGGTCTGCAGTGGACTAATCTTATCTTTGATGGAAATACCACAACCTACTAGGTGTCGTATATTAATATAACAGTTAATTGACTCACGCTATAACGATATATCAGGAACGCTGCTTCTTTTTCATTATGTTTTATGATCAGCAATAAATAGTCTAACGATCGAAAATCAATAAAAAGTTAATTAAATTATAACGAATAACTATTTTAGTTTATGTCTCATTGATAATTGATATTTATACACTTTCGTTACTTCCTATTTATTAAATCAACATTTCGCAAGTATTGTTAATAAAGAACGTTTAAGACCTGCGAAATTGGGCACATACAAAAAGGATTTATTTTATTTTTATTTGTATACCAATATCCTTGGTCGACGAAGAATCCGAACCAAACTTAATGGTTCTGTGGAACTGTTAGTTCTTCCAAAACTATAATTTTTTTATTTATCTTAGGTGTTCTTTTTTTTTTGTTCTGATAACTTCAATTCTATTAATTAAATACAAAATATTATTACAGTCCTACACTTGAAACCTAAACATGATATGAAACGAGATAATTATTTACAAAAGAATTTAATTAACGTTTCGGAAATGAATTGAAACCGAATATCAATTAAATTTTCTCTCCTAATATGCCGAATTCACTCTGGTCTGCTGGTTGCCTGAATAATTATTATGTAATCCGATACGATAGAGATTTGAAAAGGAAAATATAGATTCCATTTTTTAAAAAAAAAAGTTATTGAAATCTACTAATTGTATATACTGCCTGTAAGTTGATTTATATGAGCTTATGTAAAAAATAAAGAAGTGTGTAACGATTGTATTGTAATAATAATTGCAACCTAGCTGTAAATAAAATATTTATTAATATACTTCTTTTCGATTCCTATGCAAATTATTTTGGTTAAGATTTAATGATGAACTATGACCGATATAATGTTTATTTATCAAAAAATGTTCAGTTCCTGTTAAATTTTAAAAAATATAATTAATACTTCACTTCACTTCTCTAGCGCTACAACCAAACTCTTTCATAATAACTTACAAAGTACAAGTACAAGTGGAAATACTAGTGTTTAGAGGTTACAAGTTACTTATCGTTATTATATAACAATTTTTTTTATTTTTTTTTTTGTTATCTGTTTTTATTTTTTAATATAACTTTTTTAAATGTTATCGTGTTTTGCCAATTATATCAACTATATATCATCTTGTACTTTATTTTATAGGCACACCCTATTTATTACGTCTTACCACGCCTATGGCTTACACTATGAAATGTTGAAATACGATAACATTTAAAACAGTTTTATCATAAAAAAGTAAATAATAAAATAATTGAATACAATTATTATTATCTAATGACGATAAGTAATCTATAGCCTTAAAAACGAACATTTCCACTTATACTTGTATTATGAAATAGGACCCTGAAGTGGATACTTGGCTTCGTGAATTAGCTACTACACCGTCAGGCCGAGTTTTAGTCTTACTATACGTCTCGTCCCATAAAGCACCTGTTTTAACAACTTGCTTAGAATTTCGGTTCCTTCCAATCCTTGCTAATATTACTGAGAGACATTTAAAAGTGTAACTTTACGGGTTATATCTTTGTTATCATAAATTTCCTTATTTTACTTCTGATATCTAGTTTAATTTTAATTAATTTAATTTAATCTGATATCTAATTTAATTTTTATTATGAAAATTAAGCCAAAAATATCTTAAATCGAAGACAATGAAACCGTATTTAAAATTGTAATTTAAAATGCAGCCTTTATCAATCAAACGAATAAAGATTCGGCATTGTAAGTTTTTCTTTGTAATTGGACTCTGGTGTGTGACATATGTTTGAAAATCGCTTACGCATATATGATTAAACATTAAGGTTCAAGGTCAGTTACGAAGAGGACAAGATCCATGGATTATGGCCAATCATAGTCGAGAAGCCGGAGATCTATTTCCTTTCCTTAAACTGAACGTCCCATATTTTTTTTTTCTGTTGGCACTATAGACCTTAAAGATCTTTGGCCGCGCAACGTGGCATTCCTACAGACATTTTGTTGCTTGCGGGAGCACAGACAGACTTGAAGGGTCACGCAACCTCACGTTGCTACGAATCATGCTTTCCATAGTGCAGCGGTAGGCTACCTAAAGCTTCCTCGGTCTCTCGGCCTTCCTCACGTTCAATATCCTTCAAAGGATCTTCCTACTTGATAGGCGTCTTCATTGCTGGTCAGGGTGCAAGACTGGATGGATTTAGTTTTCCTGGAAAGTTGTCAACTCCGTTATGTTTTTCCGTAATTCGAAATAACATCTATTGGCAGCTACTATTCGACGTTTATATACAGTGTCATGTTATTAGAGAACGAACCTGCGACCCAAGATAAACAAATTATTGTAAATTGTACAAAATGTTTTCTCCAAATTTACACCACATAAAACTTGAATAGCATTGGAATACTAGAATTTTTCTATGACGTTTATTGAACGATCGATTTAACAATAAAACTTTGGAAATAATTTCGGAAATTTCTGTTGAATAGTGCTCCAAAATTATTTATAGAAATTAGAAATAGCAAAAAAAATTAGCTAATAAATTACTAATTATTACGCTTACAACTAAAATGCTAATAAATAATTCTATAGCTAATATTTTATCCAAAAACTATTTTAAATGTCTCTTAGGTAATCATGTGAAGCAAATTTCTTCTTTTATCATATTGTTATAAATAACATTGATAACATTTGCATTGTCGACGTTTCGGAGTACTTTTTTGTTTATGACAATTCTCTGAATCACAGAACAATACCATTAGTATTTAATAAACTTTTATAACTATTTTAAACAATTATAAAATAGAATTATTTAGTATATATAATTTGTTACCTTATATATTCTGAACATGCATTTTAATAATATTATCATTATTCACTCCTTACCTGCCCTATTTTATCCATGTTTACTCTAATCTCGTCTCATTTTAACGTATTAATTAACTGTTTCATCAAGACTAATTATAAGGGGTATTACATCTATTTTTATTCCGTTGTCAAAGTACACACTTGTTGCATTGTCACACTTGAAAATTAAACTTTGTTCTAATCCATATTTACCTTACTCCATTCTATCTCCTGTACACCTCTAAATTTGATATAAACTTCGGTTGACATCCGCATGATGGTATAGAAGGATCAATCTAATTAGGAATTGATAAATTATTTGCCACTTCTATAAATTTATTTGCTTATTTTTGAATTTTTTGTGTATTTTTAGAACTGAGGATGAATGTATAACATTCGAAACTAGTTTTCAATAAAACAAATTTATAGAAGTGGCAAATAATTTATCAATTCCTAATTATTTAAACTTGTTTTATTTTCTATTTATTTTTAATTTTTTATGGATATTTTTATAATTGAACTAAAATTGTTAGTTTTTGTCATTATGTATAATGGATGATATTTTATTTAGTCTGTTTAGTCTGCGTAGAGGCTATTAAGATATTAGTGTCGGTTTTAAAGTTAAATGCAATGTGTGTCTTCTACTTTTTTGTCAATTTTTCTTTTTCCAATATTGTAGGATTTTCGAAATAAAAATTATGGTTACAAGATATGTTGTGATTCAATAGCACGGTAATATTGATGTTTTTATTATTTTTACAATTATCAGTTATATAATTCATGTTCTTATTCTAAAGCTGTTCCTAGGAAATTCAAGTCTATCTGTTTTTTTTTGTTTTTTTTAAGAGTAGGTAGAGAAAATTTATAAAAATACATTATATTCCTCTATATAATTTCAACTCTTAATTACGTTACTAGAACAACTCGTTTATAATTTTTGTTGCCAAAAATTTCGTTTGGCACTAAACTAGTCTGGTTGTGTCGCAGACCAATCCAAAAGATTTTGTGATGGAATATTTTGAATGCGTGAATACGATAGCAAAATGACAGCATGTCTCACTCAAGTTTACACTACCCTCTGTATGAAATTAATCCGTTGATTTTTAAATTATGTATTTCTATAGAATATAGAATACTAGTATAATTACTATAATTACTATAGTATGATGCAATCTGGCCTTTATATTTCATTATCAGAAAATTATTAATCATTATTAATCATTATTAACAACTCTATAATATCTCAACTGCGTAAAGATCTCCACTACGAATGATAGTAAGCTTTTCGAGGTTTCCAAAATTTATAACACGTTTCAAAGACTCTCCAAGTCCAAGGAAGTGATTAAAACGAAAACAAAAAATGTTCCCTATTTACTTTCTTCTATTTTTAAGAATCTTTCATACTACCAAACTGCTTAACTTTTTCGATGAAAACTTAGAGGCATATAAAGTCCATAAAAGTATAAAAATTTTCAAGAAAAATTGTAATATAGCGCAAATACTCGGTACAGTTAAACTTCAATCCATCTTATGATGTTCACTAAAGTGAATCGAAACTTTTGCATTTTTTTTTTTTTTTTCCTGCTTGTCATAACTTGACTCTCAGCTTGAGTCATTTATCAGAGTAAGACACAACGTGGAAATCCTTTAAATTAAAGTGACCAGATGTCCCACATATAGGCTTCTTTTCTCACATTGGACAATCTTTTGTATTTTGGGATTAAAAATGTATGTGATATTATTTAATTAAGTTATATAATTTACATTTTTACAAAGTCGATATTGGGGTTTTCTATCAGATGGCGCTACAATACAGTTTCAGGATTTATTTTGGACATTTCAAAATACGTATTTATTTCTTAAGCGGTGTAAACTTAATCGTTTAGGTCTACCTTTTTCTAACTCATAAAATTATTATTGAACGACATGGCTACAACGGTACAACCACTAAAAAAACGTATCTGTCCATGCACCCAATAACTACAAAAATATATTACTTTTTTTTCTTTTTTTAAAAAATAGCGAAATTGAAACTACCGTTTTCTGTGAGATTTTATTATCGGCTCCGAAGATAGAACTATTACGCATTTTTTTTTTTTGGTTTCCGATAAAAGGTTAATAATAAAATAAATACACTTTTTTTTTTTTTTTTGAGCCTATCTCACATTCCATTGTAAAACATCTGGTAACTTCTTACATGAAATTAATACGAAATAGATACCAATTACGTATCTTATGACATTTTTTTTTATCAAGTAAGCATACTTTTTCAAAGTTTTGTTGCAAAAATATTCTTAATGTTTTTCTTCTTCCTAAATTTCGAATCGTGAGATCATGTTTAATAGAATAGGATCATAAAAACCATCAAATGTTTGTAGAAAATATAAACATTTATTAAGTTGCAAAAGTTTTACTTAAAACTTTTGAATAATATTTATTGAACAGTTCTAGCAGCTTTTTTAATTTTTTTAAAAATTTTAATACATTTTTAAAACGAGAAAATACGAAAATAAAATCTGAAAAATCTGATTAAATTTCAATAAAACAGTCGGAAGACTTACTTATTACAAACCAGTATTTTGATTATAAATTATCATTGTTATGAATTGCTACATATAATGATGATTTGTCATTATTAATAACGTTATCATTTAAATATCATCAAGGAATAATATTGAAAATATGAATAGTATATAAACATCCCTTAAGCTAGATTTATTTGTATTTAGCGATTGCGCCCAGCCAGCCGAGCATATGTTGCGCCGTGAACATATGTTTTAAGGCTAAATACAATCCATTTAACACCGAAGTTAGAGACTTAATTGTTGCTTAGCATAATATATTCCTGTGTTGACCAGGTCTGAATTAATTATGCCTTGTTCAGAGCTAGTCTTGAGATACCCGACCGTTATAACCCCCGGGTCTTGCGTGCCTAGGAAGTACGTTACTCAGCTTTCATAAGGCGCATAATTTACCAGAAATTGTTACTAATAATAGCTTGACTGTATATATTTTTGGGTTGATTTATCTGATTATTCAGTGTATGTTTATTAACATTATTTCGATTATAAACTTTCTGAGGTCATTAATTATTTAAAGCTTAAAAATCAGAATAAATCATGAAGCATTAGCGTAAATAACCAGTATATATATTTTATATATATATTTTTTGGGGGTATGTTAGATATTAATGTAACATCTATTTTAGCACAATTTGGGTCTCTAAATTATTATAGATTGCTATAATTACAGGCTGTATATGCTTTTAAAACAATGTATTTTTCGGCTATCGTACTTTAATATCGCAATGGAGGATTAATATAGTACCTATAGATTTCCGATTAGGCGGCGGTATATCAGTCAAAATCGAATCAAACGTCCGCCATATTTACTCGGCTTGATTCCAATTCGTATGAGCGAAATTTTATCCTTTGAAGATAAATTAAAATCGGAAATCTTGGTTCTTCTATATTTTTGCAATAAGTCTTTATCGTATTTCTGTCTTTATCTAAAAAAAAACAAAAAGTGGGCAGCGTCGGATGGTTTGATGACATATACGATGAACCGACTTAATCTCGGAATCGCTGTACTATAATGCTTTAATTCATTTAATAATGTACTAGGAGGATATGTGTATGTTTTTCTGGGTTATTATTATTATTCGTTTCCGAGAAGATAAAAATTTAAGTAATCAATAAATTTGTAACAATATGCCGACGCTCATATATTAGCGAGACATTGTGCGTTATTTTATCTGCTTTTCGTTACGCCGCATTTGTGAACCGTTTTTAAAATTTAAATATGCCGTTTGGCATGTAATATTGTGAAGCCGTAATTTGAAATATTCTATGATCTGGTATTTTCTCTTGTTAATTTTATTATTTAAAAAAAAAAAAAAGTGTAGTCTGGGTTTAGTTTTGAGTTTTATATTTTATTTTTTCGACGCAATTGATATTTTTTTTTGTTTTTGTTATGTTGGAGAATATATATTTTTTAATTATTATTATTTTTTTTTTTTGTATGGATGCAAAATAAATACTGTTATTTAAAAAAAATGTTATTTTAACCACAAAAAAATAAATTACTTTCGTTGGTCCTAAGATCGCTGAATATGTGCATGAATTTCAACATTTTCTAAAAGAAGATTTGTGGTATGGGAATTTTTTTATTTATTTTTTTATACCAAATATTACATTTGTCTTGTGTTTCAGCATTCGTGTGTGACATGTTTGTAGCTACATTTTCCTGACATTTCCTGCTTAGATCGTGCCCGGTGCGACTCCCTGATAGAGCGCGGACGGGACTCCGGCACACTGGAAAAGCACATAGAGACACAGACAGGCAGAGCAGACAGACAGACACATATAGGAGACAGTGAGTCGGGTGAGTTACCTGTTGCTGGGAAGCGAAACTTGACTAAAGCTAGAGACTCTCGCGGGGCGGCCGCAGCCGGGCCTCCTCAGCCCACACTGGCGCTGGCACGTCCGACCGCGCAGGCCTCCAACAAGTGTTCTCCCTCCACCTGTAGCCTCTCCGTCTTCATCAACTACCCAATATTTTATTTTGATCCGACATCTCTATCCGAAACGGTCTCCTTTTTTACAAAATACCATCTTACTTTGCCTCTAGTATTACTCCTTTTAAGAGATTGGTAGAACTACCGACTCAGTATGCCACGAAACACCGAGTCAAGGAACAAAGATGGCTGAAAATGTTGCGTTTATAATACAATGCATAAGGGCGGACTATTAATTTTGTGTACAAGTAGGTAATAACGTTTCCCAAATCGACGATTACGGGATAGCATTTGTGGTTTTGTTATATTATTCATCTGCCTTCCAATATACATCGAGAATGTGCTAATCCCGAAGATTGACAAAATTCGATATCTTGGCCTGATATTTAACAGATGAATGACACGAGGCATTCATCTGTTACAAGAACAAACAAAAAATGCTAAACCAAAGACTAAAGCTAAAGCCCATCTATACTAACGCTTCACAGATATACAGAACAGCCAAAAAGACACACATACAAAATCTTCAAATTTTTCTGTCAAAAATTTTTAGGACTATAACCAAAGCCTCATGGTACATCAGTAACATTACTTTTCATACAGACCTCAATATACCAACAGTTAACAAACTTATATGGACCCACTACATACAGTTTCACAATTACTTATACGGACATTCTAACTCGTTCATACAAGACATGGCAAAAACCAGCAAACCTCACAACACTCGAAGAAGACTGAAAAGGAGCTGGATGAGAGATCTTGCCTAACTATATACAATAATCAATACAGGAAGATGTGCTGGATATTACTCTCTCTCATTCCTATCATACTACAATATCAAATTTTTAGCCAGCAAATTCACTCGTTGTCAACATTGGCAGATGTTAATACAAAAATACAGAGCCAACAAAAAATTACTTTATTAATAATATATATGCATTTATGTATTTTATACCATGTTTATATCAACAACAAACAAATTTCTCAGGCGGACAAAATAACTCTCTACTCAAAGCAACTTATTCACGGTCAAACTTGTATGATGCTTTCGCCCACTCACGCTCCTATAAGGGTTCCAATCAGCTGACCATTCCTTCTTCTACCCTCAATCCGTTAAAATACGTATAATAATGTTCTCATCTCGTATCGCTGTTTTTATATATTAAAAAATAGAAACATGTCGGCAACTCATCATTGGAAAAAAAAGTAGGGGTGGAAAAAATGTTTACGAACCGAATAAATTATAGTGATTTGCAAAAGTTATATGAAATAGAAAGAGAGGATTGTAAAAATTACTCAATAATGGATAATAACTTCCATGGTTTCGATAGAGAAAGTTGCCACATTATTTTCAGAACAGGATACGCTTATGCGATTATAAATTTATATTACACTTTCAAAACGGATATTTGGGCCGCTTTTCGCGCTAGTCTATTCGTTTATGACTCGTCGCTCGAGTCCCATAGATATCGGTCCTCCTTATTGGCTTCTGTAAACTATTCTAATAAAAGAATATTGTCCATGGCGAAAACAAAAAAACTTTTAATTTACGTAAAAAATAAGAAAATTAAAAAGAAATAAATGTTTTAATGACCTAACAAAACAAAACCGGTACGTGCTGTACTAATAGTAAACAAATAGTGATAACAAATAATAACATAGCAGTAAATAAGTGAAGATTGTGGGGGTTTTTGTAGGACAATATCCCTACTCACGACCCAACGCCAAATTCTACGCCCACTATGTAGTCCTGCACTCCCATTCACGATCTAAAGGTAATCCAATACCTAGAGTAGTTAAAAAATAGGACTGCATGTTGGACTATGAATGGATTATGGATTACTTAGAGCCCACACGTCAAAATGAATCGAAAGAATCACATCACTGAAACTATTGCGCTCTCTTTTTTCCAAATCATTTAAACTAAAACTTAGAAACTAAGTAGGTACCTGAACATACCTACTCGAACCCATATAAACATCCTCATATACTTACAAATTATTAAGATTAACACCAGAAGATCCGTGGTACCTAGAAAACAACATTCTTCATACTGGCTTCAACCAACCAACAACAGACTGGCACATAAGGACTTCTTATCACAGTTTTCATCATTAACTAAGCGGATATCCCAACAGACTGATAAGAGATATGACTATACCTGACATAACCATCAATACGCCGAACTGGATTATTCAGTGGAGAGATTATTCCTAAAATTACGGTGCTGGAATAAGGTCTGGGAATAGGTGCTGTTGCGTAATGTCATTCTCCATGCCATTATATTATAATTATTTTTTCTGAATGTAACTAATTTCAAATAAAATAATATGTGGTGCGGTGCGCGCCCAACGCTCGATTATCACTGGCTTTGTGTAGAAATTAAGCACTGTTCAAGTAGGGCTAGTGAAATTTTAAAAGGTTTTCTTAGACATTCCATTTAGTTTCCATGAAAATATTTAGGTTTCATTAAATAATATAAAAGTAGAAATTATTAACTTTAATAATCACGAACGTTTATTGCGTTTTTCGCCACCTTCCATTACTTCCTACGACTATATGTTAGATATTAATTTTTCTAAATTCGTTAGCTTTCCAGCAGTATTCCAGCACTATTATCATGCATCTATATTACAACTCTTATTTTCAGAAATTAATTTCCACCTGACAAAATATTACTTCTTAAATTAATTATAAAATTCTTTCATAGATTATATTTATCCATTTTTTATTACTACAAACAATGAGATATTGATAATTATTTCGAAGAAACAAAATTAAAGTTATGAAGGTCCGAGTTGCGGTTAAAAAATGTATTTCAAGTAGTATAAACTATTTATTACAAACAAACATTTTAACCCACATCGCAGGGCTTTCGATATATCGTGAGCAGGAATCGATATAGGTAGTGCTTAAGCCCCTTAATAATGTGAAACCTAAATTTCTACTTTTTGGCACTTAAACCTTTTTCAAAAAACTACGTCTACGTATATGGATTTACAACATTCGTAAAATGTAAAACGGAAATTTATAAAATGATTGAAATTAAATATAAAACGAGCTTGTTGTCCATTATGAGAACGATTAGTCTGAAATGGATGGAATCGATATTGTTGAACCTTTCATTCCTGGTATTGAAAAATATCCATTACATTTTTCCGAGCACTATCGAAATTGAAGCTTTTACTCTCCGTCGAAAGAAATATCGTTTCCCGATAGAGACTTCCGATTAAATTCCGATTGGTCCAAAATACTTTTTGGAATAATTACTGTTATTCTAGTAAGATATCAGTTGTACAAAAGTAAATGAATGTATATTTATAATGTTAATTAAATATAATGTATAATTATTCAATAAATGATGCACTTATCCCCAGATGGCAACATCTGTTGTTCGATTCCAATAATGAGTTAATGCAATGTTATAGAGACTATTATGCACGTTTGTGTGTCAATATTATATATTATATATTATATATTATATTATATCAATATTATATTTAATAAATAAATATGACATATTATAACTTTTTATATGAGACATAGTCTCATTTAACAAGTAATAGTATGTATATGGTACTTTTTTTCGATGAGGCCTATTTTGGATCACGTAACAATTTTAATTATTTGTTTCCTATTATTATATTATGATATATCTTCATTTTTTCGGTTGGCTTTTTACAGACCTATATTATGGTATTGTTATTATATTATTTACAAATAAAAAAGTACTATCAATATCAATTGTCGTTTTTAGGTGTAAGATATCTGTTACAAGCTAGCGTGCTTGTTTGGTAGGCTCCCTTGTTTGATGTCGTATCTTGTTTTGACCCATGGACGTCATATACAATTTGTTTTTGTTTGTTTTTTGTAACAATTTATAATTTTGAAAATTCAAATTAATTTTTTTAATTAAATTTATAGATTGTAAAAACTGCCAAATTCGAAATAATCTTGTTTCATTTTATTTTATCTTATTTCGCTTATATAATTGGATGAAAATTTTAAATCGACTAAGTCGACGGCCCTAATGTTGAATTTCGTTGTATAATCTTCGATCAGAACTTAACTTTGGTTCATCGCATAAAAGGTTCTCTTAATAATGAAGTCTTGAATGGAGGGAAGACGGGAAGACTTGGTAACTTTTCAAAAGGGCCTCCTTACTTGATTACGGGTACATCGCTTATATCTTGCTTTATCCTCAATATTTAAAGGTCTCTATTGCTCATAAACATGAGGTTAACAAATTAATAATAGGTAGGATTATTATTACAGAAAAACATTATAACTTTAGCAGTTGCGTCACTTAAAAATCGTTTAAATGTTGATTTGATTATCAGTGCAAAAGAGTTTGATGGCTAGATTAGAGTTGACTAAGTTTCAAAATAACTGCTTAAAGCTACATATTTTAATTATGTTATATTTTATATATTATGTTTTATGTTATATTTATATGTTATACTGGCCAAAAAGTTTAATTGAAATCTTTAATTGCGAGTGTTGTTTTTTAATTAATTAAACAAAGGATGGAACTAAATTTTTTCCAATCATTTATAATTTAATTTTACCAACACTGTTCATATTCATAAAGCCGATGATAACAAGAAAGGAAAATGCGAAACGACAAAGGAAGAAAAGGTTATTGGACAGAAACACAAAGGGTTGATCTCCCTTCTGGCTTGAGAAAAATATTTGGTCCTCTTTCCTTAACTTAGCGGCAACCTACTGAATTAGATTTCTGTTCAGAAGGACAGTATAAGTGAATAAATGATGTTTATAAATGATTTTTTTTAGTAAGAAAGAACGAAAACAATAAATCTTCAACATTTTTTTTTCCTAAACTGTTTGATATATAGTAGTTTATACTTGTAACCCAGACCACTGATAAATGAATTTATCTACGTACAAACACAGTTGGAATTTAATATTTTATAAGAAAACAGTACTTCGAGATCATCCCATGCTCGGAAATTAATTATTTTAATTAGTTGCATAATCTGGATGAATAAAATACAATAGTTATATGTTGTAAAGTCATATACTTAACTGTAATTTCACTAATTTATTAATGACATGGCAATATCCATGACTCTTTCAAAACCGAAAACATGAAAATGGAATAATGATAAAATTTAACTACTGAAAAGCTTATTTTGAGGCCTAGCACAGATTAACTATCATTTTAACTTAATTTAGTTTTAAAAGGCTAAAAATATGTCTGTTAGCTTTCTTTGCAATAGTTACAGCTTCGTATATGCAATAAATCAATTTTTTTATTTTGTGCTGTTGTGTTTTACAAATCTATTACCATTAAAATTATATAAGTCAGTCTTGAACAAAATTAATTGGATTTATCAGATTTGAACTGGTGATCGATTTCACGTACAAATTGGAAATGACTGCAGGACATCTGGGGAAGTGAACCGGAGAGTATTGGCTACCAATCGCTGCTATTTTCCAACTTGATTCAACTATCAAGCAAACTCTTGACTCCATGAACCAAGATTTCTGTGTACAAGTCACTTACCCAAGCCACTTACATTGCGGGTCCGAAATGTCAACTACAGCTAAGGGAAAACACGAAAAACTTCAAACATAGGAAAGAATGATTCTACGTAAAATATTTGGCCTCATGCATTCATGAGGAAAGAAGACATCGAAATAATCAGGAGCCGAACGTATTGTATTATATTACTTAATATATTACTTCAGTACTTGAATAGGAAAGCTAAGGTGGGAGAGTTACGTGGCGCGGATGAATGCAGTCTCTGTTCCCAAGATAACGCTATCTAGGAGGGCATGGCCAATGATGTGATGGGGTATGATTGGGATATCGAAAGTAAAATATCAATATTCGGTATTTTTCCATATCGCGAAACCTCATATCGATATCCACCGATAATCGTAAACAAACTATCGATAATCGATTTATCGGCGTTAATTAAAAGGACAAAAAAGCAAGGAATCAGTTCATTAAATGAGTGCACTGTAAAAATTTGTAGAAGTTTATGAAATGTTATAATTATTATTCATAGAACTACATTTTTATTAGTCATTAATCATTCTAAAAAAAAGACTGAAAGAAGTTGTACTTAGGAGAAGAATAATTGATGACAGTTATAACACATTTATATCTTTAAGGCTTTAACTATATTTTCTATTGACTGCGAAAAATCATTAAAAAATTTTGACGTATATATACCCTCCTCCTCCCCTCACTTTTATGTTATTGATCTGGCTAGATAACCCCGATACATACCGCATTTCAGCTCATTTATTCAATCGGGGCAGTCGGAAGTGCTCGAATCTAGCGGAAAAAAATATATATACTAGGATGACACTACAGTTTTTATATTGATTTATATTGATGGTCTAGAACTTCTACCACACCCTGCATACAGCCCTCACCTCGGCCTCTCTGATTATTATTTGTTTCGCTCAATGGCTCATTTCTTCGAGAGAGACAGTTCAATAATCAGGAGGAAGTCGTGAGTTTTTCAGATCAAAAGATAAAGAACGGAACCTGCGAGGTCTTCAAGAGTTGGCTGGTAGGTGGCTCAAGACAGTCAAACACAAATGGTTATACTTTGAGGATTGAGCTGTAAGTTATTTTTCAAATACAATTTTATTACACAGTACAACCTAGTATATATCAGAGGTTCTCTAAACCCTCAAAACCTTGTTCTAGAGATTATGAAACGGATTTAATATTAACACTCACTCTCACCTCCTAAGACTTTCGATACCGTGCAAGATTCTATAATTTTCGAGAAAAATACAACAAAAAGACAGACCCACTCGGCAAGTTTCGGCATTCCATGTACAGTGGGATCGATGTGATATTGGTCCACATTGCAACTAGACGTGACATTACTAAAGTTTTATCATTCTTTTTTTATTTTTTAGCAGGCACTTTTAAAAAAAAATATTAATTAGGCTGAGAAAACCCTCCTTTTCATGCCAAATGAGGGTTGCAGGTGAAATCTAAAATCGCATCATTTATCTTTCTTCGTCGTTCGCCTTCCTCAACGAAAGAAGCAATATTTTGAAACCTACTTCTCGTGTCAGAAGCTTTTGACGAAGGAAATGCGCCTGGTTTAAAAGGTGATGGTAATGCGGAAATACCTGGTCCTAATAAAAAAAAAATTAACCTGTACCACTACAACCCATGAAGGGTCTTGGGTTCAGTACTTGGTAAGGGCCGTACTTTTTCGAGGCCCTTGTTGTGCAAGGAGGTGATTTGACGTAGGTCACGCTCAACCCTCTTCCCCCAATTAAGAGTACCCACTTTACAGAGGCTGAGTAATACCTATAAGTGTCTCCCGATCCCACAGGGCTGATTCACGGCTGATAACAGAATAAATACCTGGCCCTAATGTAGACGGAAAAACGTGAGCTTGGAGGGCTTAGCATGGAGAGGCGTTGGCTTATCATGTCTCGGAAAGATTTTATGACAATATTTAAACTCAACACTTATACTGTCCCTCGATCTGAACTATTTCAGAAATTCGTCCTGAAGATGAGAAAATACGCGAAACGTAAATTGTACTTGTAATCTCTAAAAACGAACCTTTCCACTTGTACTTGTACTTTTGTACTTTATTATGAAATAAGGTTATTAAATTATATTTGTACGTCGCTATTGTAAATTTTGCTTGGCTTTATGAAGAAACAAAAAACTTAATGAAAAGCCGACAACACAGATATTATTGACCGACCTAAGAGACTGCCTTCTATTTCCCAAGAGAGGAGAAGGAAAAATGGACAAAATTACTTTACCCACGGAGCGAACGTTGTTTCCTCTTCAAAACCCAATATTTCATCTAATCGAAGCTGGAAAGTTGGGACCAAAGACATTCCATGTAATAAGATATTTTTCATAACTGGAGAAAATTCAAAAGTTGTCAAACTTTGGAGGAAAATAAAACTTTCATAAAAAAAAAAAAAAAAAAAGAAAGTTAACGATTCAAGTTCAGTTGACTTCTGACTTTAAGGGTGGCGCCAAATTTTAAGCACAAAACAGAACTGGCTATGGAAAACCACTGAATGGAGACTTTTAAGTTGAGGCAATTAAAAAGTCCTTGGTCGTTGGATGATGATGAAATGGTTGCCGACGGAGACTCCTGTTTCGTTAGGAACCGGATAACTGGTGATTAGCAAAGATGCTTATTTGTATTCATGATTTTCATAATATAAACTAATTTTTAAGTTTGGAGATGTAGTTGGTCGTTGATGGAATGTTGGGTTGTACGGTCAGATATATTAGATGTTTTAATAAGAGGGGTCATGATTTTTTGAAATATGTAATTTGTATGTAGGCTTGTGTGTGTTTTTGTGTATATAATTCGTATATACACACATACAAGTCTACATATTTCAAAATATCAAGGCCTCTCTTATTAATATATATATATATATATATATATATATATATATATATATATATATATATATATATATATATCGCTGGTTCGGAAGGAGAGTGCCACAATTACGAAAAAGTAGAATTTTACAGAAGAAGCATTTCTCTACATTTCAGTACTCTACATTTCTCAACGTTTCGTCTAAGAAATAACGTGTTATGAATAGGACTCCAAACATTTTCAATAAAAGATGATGATGAATATGATTACAAATATTCTGTCAGTAATAGGCAAATGAAATGTTTTAAGGAAAAGTTATAATGCATTCATAACTTCAATAATAATCTAAAAATGGAATGAAAATGTCAATGGCAAAATGAGTATGATGAAGAAGTTTATAAGGGCAACTTTTCTAGGTTAAAAGTAAATAAAAATTCTTACTAACTAAACATAATTTGATTATGCCCTTCAAAACTGAAAATTGACCTTTTAAGTATATATTTTCCATTTATTGAAGATAATTTTATTTTTTTTAAACTAATTTGACTGAAAAAAATATAAATATTTTCATTTTTTTCTGTGATGAGTTTATATCATTAGCTTAGACATACAGATGCATGCATTGTCTGAGAGCAAAAACTCGAAAAATAAATACTTGATGTTTATGAGTTAAATGTTTGAAAGTGATATACTATTTGTTAGTTTTTATTAGACTTTTGAAGTAGAATGTACAATTTATATTCTGCATTGATGTGGTTTTGCGGTTGGTCTGTAGTCCTGATGATAGCGCTACGATACATTGGCGAAAAGTTGAGTGGTTATTTATTTAATTCTATTTGAGAGAATCTATGCTTTGTTTGAGATTTACCATCACTATATATATATATATATATATATATATATATATATATATATATATATATATATATATATATATATATATATGCCAGTTACCTCCGTCTTCACAAATGATTCTTATTGTGTAAGTTCTTCTGCCTACAGTTCATAATGCCTTATTAACTTGCTGGGATCTTAATGTTTATTTTTTACTTTACCAATTACTTCATTAATATGGAAAATAAATTTAATATCCTTTGGTGCAAAATCCTGCGCTTTGATACATAAGCATACCAAAAAAGGCTTCTGTTAATGTAACTTTAATTTATAAAATAATATTATCTTATGTTTACTATATATGTATATGTGTATATGCACATATGTCTTAAAATACACTATAAACTTCATATGTCCGTAGTTACACATACAACTACATACACCGTATACTACATATGTCCAAAGTTGTCTAAATATGCCAAATATCGACGTCCTTTAATTTAGGATTGAACGAAGAGTTTATGACATGGATGTGTCACAGGGCATGGTGAGCTATGGAATAAAGCATTTACTTTGGCTTGTGAGACTAATGGTATTTTTTTGGAATCTCGAAAAAATCATAATTATAATATTTATCTTAAGAAGAAATTAGTCGGAGATGCGGTTAATGAAGAACACACTAATAAGTAAAACTTATTTTTTATTGTGTGCCGCCGTTACGGCCAAAGTTTTAGACCAAAATTAGGACAGATAAGCTTAGAGACCAACGACAACTAAATAAATATCGAAATAGAGCTCGGATAACTAGGGAACTATAATATTTATTTATTTAACTATAATATTTATCCCTGTTCTATTTTTATAAAAATAGATATTTTTGTTTAATTATCAAAATATATATTGTACTGGTGTGATTTCAAAATTATTTTTATATCAGAATTATTACTTCATCAAAATTATTGTAAATATAACAATCAGATTCCTATATATGAAACAGATTGCCAATTTCAAACTTAAATAAATACATATAATTTTTAGAGTTGAAGAAAGTAAAAAAGTAAAAAAGAAGGTAAAAATTTTAATATTTAATATCAATGTATTTTCTTGGCTGGTACACCAAGCTAAAAATATATACTTATAATGCTTAATATGTAAGAAAATATACTTTTGTACAAAAATACAACTCAAAATGTTTACAACAATATTAGCTCTTAAAGCTGTTTAAAGATTGTTAGAGAATATATAGTTATTACATTATAAATATTTTAAAGATTAAAATAGATGTGTAGAATAAAGAAGCTTCATCAATGCACTCAATGCTTTCTCCTTAGTTCTTACCTAAAAAAATAAATAAGAATGAGAAAATATATTATTATTATATCAAAAGTATATTATTATTCAAAATAATAATTAAATGTAAGTTAACTGGAAATTTATATTACACTAACATAAAATAACATAAACAGACCTCATTAAGTTTTAGGATATGCAACCGCATTACATAAGTATGGATTTATAATAAGTATATTAATGTAATTTTTTAACACCTAATAAATAATAATAATAGCTTAGAAATGAATGTATTTTTTTTATTTTTAAAAACAAGCATAACAATAAGATAAGTACAAGAGAATTTGTGTAAATTAATTATTTATATATTAACAGTTGAAAATAGACAATTTAATGAAGTATCTTCCTTTAAGTGTATGAAACCTATTTAATATCGATGAGCTTTGAAATTATCTAGCTCCCGAATCTCCTGCAGTCGGTCAAAGTTTGACAACTGTCAAAGCGCTTTCACGATAATTTGTAACCGTTTCAGGTGGCAAAAGTGTATTTGTCTCTTATCATTTCTAAATAAAAGTTGGTCTGGGTTGAGTTAATTCAACTAGGAAGTTTCCTGAGAACTTTTCCGACGGCGGAAATATGTCAAAATACCTCAGCTTTTCCTGGGGACATTTTTATTTCACCACTCTGTTGCAACAATATGAACTGTACAGTCTTGACTTAGTTCCAGTTTCATAATTTGCCCAATTTACAACTGGTTTACCAATACAATTATGCGTATTATTATCATAACAATAGGTACTCTGAAGGATTAAGAATTAATTCTAATGGATACAAACTAAAAAACAAAATCTGTTTAGTCTGAAATTTTCGTTTAATTTTTCGATGCTGTTGAATTTTTTTTTTTTTTTAATGGATGGTATGAGAAATAGTCTTACTTAGTAATATATAATAAATTAGAGAGTTGTTAAATTGTATTTTAATATATATAATTGTATTTCTTTACTGTCATCCTCATAAACTCTTAAACGGCACCAGAAATACAGGGCTCGATAAATGTGGATTCAAAATTAGATTTCGAAAGCATGGCTATAGAAGTTTTAAAAATATTTAATTTTTATAATATTATTCAGTTCTTTCAGGACCGAAGTAGCGATTATATCTTTTAAATCATCATAAAAATACCACAACCTATCCAAATTATATTTTTATATCGTCTGCAATATCTCCTTATTTTTTTTTTTCTTCTGTTATGGATCTCAGTTTCTTTAAATGTAAGTTATTGGTGTCCGTAACCTTCGGAAACGAGAATTATTTCCAATGGAATTACGAATCTTTTTAAAACATTCAAGAAAAATCATCACAACATTCCTATAACGTACTCAGCGAATCTGGATAATTTATTTTCATTTTTAAAACAGATAGCCATATTAAAAATCGTAAATATTTGTTGTAAACCAAGCGAAATTATAAGAAGCTAAAATTTGATGGAAAATATTTTTATTCTATGCCTTGACATCCACCATGAGTCTTCTAACAGCCCAGTGTATGCCAGATTTTGATCTGACATACACTCCTTGGCTGTACACTCGTCAAAGCCGGGCATGATTTAAGATGAGCCGCATCCACGGCTAACTCGGTGTTGCACAGTTTGCAGTTAGGGAATTCTTTAACACCTGTCCGATGCTTATGTTTTTCAAATAATCATACCTGGTGAACATTCTAAATTCTGCTACTGCTTCTTTTCGTGGTTTACCTATTGGAACGTCCCCGTCTTCTTCTAGTAAAATAGTCCATTTTTTTACGCAAAGAAGAACTTGCTGCTCCTGGAGCAGCTTCTGTTGTAGAGAATTCTCTATTTCTTTTCTTGCTCGATGATATGATATCGGACGTTTTGGCAAAGGAGGGAGCAAATAAATCTGGGATTTATTTGCTTCCTCCTTTGCCAAAATGTCCGCCATCTCATTACCGTGGAGTCCACAGTGTCCCTGTACTCCCCACTGGAGTACAACCTTTCTATTACTCTACATTAGTTCCTCTATGATACGTAGTACGTCAACGGTGGTATCTTTGCTGAGAATTGCTGCTTGGGAGTCAACTAGGATTACTTTATTTTGTGTTTATTTTTCTGTAAGTTTTGAGCCAGAAAAATAACACGAATTTCACTTTCAAAATTTGTGGTGCATTTTTCAACACACTCTGATATTTGTAAAATTAAAGAGAAGACACCAGCTCTTCCGTTGCTCACAGCTCCCTCAGCAGATCCATCTGAATAGGCGTAAATCCAAGATGGGCTAGAGTATTGCGTGTGTATGGTCTCGAGGGCCAGTGCTTTGAGCTCTTCATTGCCTTCATTATGGGCCTTGCGAGTTGAAATTGGAATTGTGCTAGCTTTGCTGAGTTCTTGAGAGGCAGCAAAGAAAAGGCCTCTTTAAGGAAAATTGTGAGATTTCTGCCGGGAAAAACGGCCTCTACTTTAACAACGAATGTTGTTGGGTTTTAATCTTTCTGTAGCCATGGAATTGCTTCTCCGAGTCTTTTAAGTCGTTGATATAAGTACAATCATTCTTTTCCCTTTGATAGCTCAATGGCTCGATGCTGATCTGAATTTTTATGGCTTTAATAGGAGTGGACCTAGGTGCTTTCCCCAAAGAGCTGCATTTTGCACTTTTCAACCCTTTTCTGGACATTTTCAGATGCTATTATTAGGAGTTCTACGATATATTTAAGTGTTGGCCAAGGTAAGCATCATTCGTACCACTACCAGAGAGTGGTAATACATCTTGCATTGCATCGCCACACCCCATATAGGGAAAATAAACAACATCATATTAATAAAAATACCGAAATTCTTGTTGTATGAGTGCAATATTAAAAAAAATATATATATTTAATATATATACAGTAGCTCTGACATTTCTAAAGAGGTTTATGAAATAAATTTTTTTGTGTACTTAATTTTTGTAGAAATAATATGTTACAGCATGAAAGATTGGCATTTTTTAATTTCTATTTTATAGAAAAACTATAAAAAAAAAAAAAAGAACTAAAAAAACACATTTATATAAAAAAAAATTAAGCAGCAGAGCACCAAAAGAGAGTTAAAGATCTTGGTAGCTTTTTAATAGTTTGTCAATTTATGGCCCATTTTTTTTCTGTCAAGTAATATTATGTTTTATGCTTTTCCCATCGATCGATCTTTCAATTTTTTTGGTATTAACGTTGTCTATCCGATTTATCCAGTATGCTGTGTAATTTTTCAGCTCAAGACAGTTGAGCAGCAACTCGCAATTTTTCGAGATTTTTCTTTCTTATTAAAGTACAATATGTTTGTTAATGCTCGCAACTGTATGATTTACTCAGTTAATATAAAATTAATAATTAAGAATTAATTATTAATATAGAATTAATTATTCTTGTTTATTATAGTTATGAAAAAAAATAAGAATAAAATAATTCATTTTTAATTCATAATACATATTTATTTTATATTAATTATGTCGTTCAATAGTGTTATAAGCTTATAACATTCATTAATAAAAATAATTAATTAACGATGCAGTGGACTGTTACTCAATAGGAAGACAACCCTGGTTGATAATGGGCCTATCATGTTATTCCTAATTGAAATTTATGTTTTACGATTCATTTCACCACTAACCACTTGACAATCATCAAATTTATTATTGATCCCATCGGAATTTGTCCTGAAATTCACTAAAGGTTTTTTATCTGTAGCTAGTTGTTAAAATTCAGATTCGCGTTGTTAATCTACATAAGTTAATACGGGCATATATGTGAAATTATATAGTCATGTATGATGTAGACAACTAATCGTAAGATTTCGAATGATCTTTAACGGTTTTAGTGCCAATCTCACAGAGCTAAACCTCTTGGCGTGACCATTTAATTTATTTTTATCCTTTCAAAATAAAATTTATTTTCAGTTGCATACTATTAAGGACATTTGAACATTGTTTTTTTTAATTTGTCCTATGAAGTAAACTTTGTTTTGAGTGACCAATAACAACTGTGATA
This sequence comes from Rhaphigaster nebulosa, assembly GCA_948150685.1. Classification (NCBI taxonomy): domain Eukaryota; kingdom Metazoa; phylum Arthropoda; class Insecta; order Hemiptera; family Pentatomidae; genus Rhaphigaster; species Rhaphigaster nebulosa. Next base: position 59,755,416 of record OX411310.1, on the reverse strand, counting down.
ACCTCTAATGTAAATTTGGAATTATAACAACTTTTCAATTTTTACTTAAGTGGAATAAACTACGAATTCTGTAAATAACTACATAACTATGCATAGCAACATAACAGCGAAATCCTATAATATTGTCGATACAATGCCAAAGTGGGGTATGTGAAAATTTGTGGAACTGAGAAAATTTGGTTAAAATTATGGTTGCAGATGTAAGCTAATTTCTTAATTAAATTAGTTGTAGTTTGTACCCACAATTAATGACGTCAAATATTCAGTTAGATATTTTTGGAATTATGAAAGGAATAGAAAACCACTTGTTAAAATGCAACATAACCCCTAAATTTGCAGATACACCACGTGGACATTTAAGTGAACCCCTGGTGATTAAGCTTGACTGCTGACCACGCCACTTCCTAAAATTGGCCAACTAAACATTCAAAGAACAACGCTAGTTACAAACTAATATTCCAAGGATAGGAAAATATATTGATGCTTAGCAGATAGTATTAAGAAGTATTGTGTAAACTCAAAACAGCACCCATGAGCATGTAATGTAATTTCTTAATTATAAATTGAAAGAGTTTATACAAATTCCATGGCAAATTAATTGCATTACTGGAATACAAATTATCACAGTTTTCCTCATGGGTAAATCAAGCATTGAGCGGTGTTCGGTCCCGTTTAGATTCTAATAAGCTAATAGTAAAAGCTGTTAAGGAAGTAGGTCTCGGTCGTTATTCAATTTCATCAAATCAACTCTAAAAATCTAGTTAGTTAGGTTAAGTGCGTTATCTAGACCCGTCCTTAAGGGAGGGAGAATGGGGTAGGGTATGAAGTTATCATAAAAGCTCTTTCATTTCGTAATTTAAAAAAATAATTTCCATTAAATGAACTAAACATTTAATTACTCAATTATTCGATTTTCATAAGAAAAAATCAATTTTCGAAAATTCATTACGTAACATCTCCATCCACTCATTCAGTTTTCAATTATCAGAAAATAACTCTACCACGTGTGGAATCTTTAGAATTTCTTATAATGTCTTAACTTGATTCTTTACGAGATCTTTGTTATAGTTTATTATTTTCAATAATGAATCTTTGTGATCGACCAAGAAAAAACAAAATTAGAAAAAAGGAAGGTGTCTTCATACGAAGCTACTTTATAAGTTATTTTTATTTTTAAATTTTGTTTATTGACAAATATTACAATCTACCACAATCTTGGGCAACGGGTAACAGTGATGATTGTACATATTCATACCAAAAAAAAATTAATAAAATAAAAACAAATAAATTACCACAATCAAAATACATAAATAAAGATAATAAAAAACGAAGAATAAGAAAGTAATAGCAAATTAGTAGTAAGTCGAACTAAAATATAACAATAAAATAAAGACACTAATTACTTCCATCAAACACTTCAATACGAGGCTCAAAGTTTTGCGCTATTCGTACATTTTTGTCATTCCTTTATGACAAGTTGTCCTGTAATTAAGATTACTTTTTATATCGTTCCATTTTATTTCAATTCAAGAGGCGATCAATGTGTGCCTTGTTTATGCCATTGATTTATCAGCTAGGGCGAATTCATTGATTGTTTCTCACTTTTATATTAATTCAATTAAAAATTATATTTTCCCATTTTATATGCAGTCGATTAAATACACAATTGCCGTGCAGTTCCTCAATGACGCATTTGAGCTGAATTGCAACTCTAAATAGATGAGATTCAAGGGATGAACGCTACAGAACCTCCCAGAAGCAGACAACAATCAGGGCGCAAATGATCTTCATTGATAAAGATTCCTTTAAATAAATAAATAAAAAGAATATTTAATCCGGCCTTTTTTCTCCAGGGTATTATCATCTTTTTATATTTCGTCCGCTCCTATGAAAATTCTTAAGTGAGACTCATGAATTGGCAACTCAGTGAAAAAAGCTCAAGAACTACAAAATATAAATATAATTTTATCTTATATTTATTTATTTCTTATATCCTTCAAAGGACATATTAGGATTGTATGAGAGTAAGAAAACAAAAAAAAGAAAAAAAAACAGGCATAGCTCTGCATGAAAATTACTGGGAGGTGATAACGCCCCGGTTCAACCCCTCTTCCCGACTGACTAATTCCCGCCATTTGTCAACAGGAGCGCGCCTGAGGGAAATCGATGTCTGCATGCGATTATCGCTTCACTGTCTCCCTTCCTTTGTTCTTAACTGAAGTCAGTCTGTTGGATCGTAAAATCTTTACAACCTAAAATTATGGTTTGCATTTGCCGTTTATTGGACACAATAAATATTTAAGCTTCACAATGGCTGAAAACAGATTATTCAGCTATGAAGACAAGGGTTAGTGGTAAGGAAGTGTTTTATTAGACTTCGACGATCGAAAACCAAAAACCGAAGAAATAACTATTAATCAATTTAATGTTTATTTAATTCGCCTTATTAAAATAAGATTCTTTTAATTTATACACAAAGGTTGAAATAGTTAGGTAATTAGCACTTTTTTTTTTTTTTTTTACCTCAGAACAATTTATATCAAATTTGACCGGGTATTGTTCACATGTTACATAGAATGTATCGTCATGTATCTTGCTGATTTGGCGAAGATTCGCCCTACACGGAAGGTGCATATTTTTGTGCGGCACTAATTTCAATAATACCGTGTCACCTCATTGCACTGCATACAACCTCTTTTTCTTTTTAGGGCCTAATTTAAACCTAATGAGGAGCAACAACTTTAGTCGAAAGGTTTGCAAACAATAAAGTTACATAATGATAAAGTAGGCAAACGTTTTACAATGGAATTGTGGAACAGCCAAAAAAAAAAGTTTTATTTTTTTATTATTGACTATATATTGTAAGCCAAAATCGAACCCATAATAGCACTTCTACCTCCGGAGCCAATCGAAAAATCTCATCAGTCATCCCTTTTATTTATTTATTAAAATACAATAATGGCACTAATATTTTCAGTGTTATATTTCAATTCATTGTGGATTCTAAGTTATGAACTTCTTTCGTCCAATATTTTTAGAACAGTGTTTGCGAGTAACTAAGGCTTTCAATTCAAATAGATGGAAATTCGTGGTTGTTTATAGAGTGTAACACGCTTACGCACCCAATTAGGCAAATTTCCTAGAAGGAAACAACCTATTCTAGTCTTTCTTTAAGATTTATTTCGTATGCCCACTACGAAGTAAAATTCAAATCACAAGCCGTAACGACTTCTGTGGTGTTCCAACACGATCAGTCGTCGGACATGTTTCGTATACAGTTAACGAAAATCTGTAACTGGATTTAAATTAATTAGGGAACAAATTAATTAATAGATTAAAATTAAAAATAGATTAATGCTGCTTATGTACTGAGACTGTTTTAAAGCCCTTTTTTGAGCAATTGGGTCAAAACTTATTACATTTCGTCTGGATTTAATCTAAACATTACTTTGTTACTTGAGCTCTACTACTTCTCTACTGTACTTCTCCGACTCCGTTAGCATCGCGCTGCACTTAGGCTCCGAAAAATAAAATAGAAATGGAATTATTTTTTCTCGGATGTTCTTCAATTCAAGACAGCTGAATTTAGTGATCATCCATTTAGAAGCACATATTTCATTAATTATTGCTTTGAAATAAACATACACACACAGATAAAATATTATTATTAATTAAAACTATTATTAATGAATCCATTGGATGCTTACTCCTAATGATCTTGATTAACCTGATGAGCCTGAGGAGACGGAACACCCTCAACATCCTGAGGACATCCAACTCAATGCCAAGCGGGAACAGTGATACTATCCTGTAATTCAAAGTTACCTTTTTTTAAATCATATAAGAATTAATCATATAAATAATATAAGAATTTCATCAACACAAGTAATAATAAATAGCTTTAATATATGTGTAATAAGTAGTTATTTAATTATTATTTTTATATTTGTTCGACGGAAGTGTTGATGCTAAATAAGCTGATGGCACATGTGAAATCTTATTAAACCGTATTTTGAAATACACAATTAAACAATTAAAAAAAACTCGAAAAAATTAAATATGTCCCCAAATGTATAAATATCTCGTTTCTATAATTATGTATTTTATTTTATTTGTGATAAATTATTTTTTTTTTATTTATTTAATCAAAAATCACTTTTTTTCAATTTAATTTATATTTGTTTAAATATTTTCTTCAAGCTGTTTTTACTGGAAACATAATGAAATAAACACAATAAATTATAAATACAACATTTTATTAATACCGTTGACCATCGAATTAATTTATTTATTTTTTATTTACACCATATCACAGCTATAGAATCAAAGGATTCATCCAGATATTAGGAATAGTGATGACGCACGGGACGGTGTGGAACACACTTCTATTTCGTCATAGTAAGGTTTAAGTTTGGATTATTCCGTCATCACCACATGGTTGAAGCTATTTCTGCGTCAAGATTTTGAATCATGAATTAATTAACTAAATATATTAATTTAAATTAATTAATTTAGGACTGTATATATCGTTGTAATTATTATTGTTATTATTATAATTATCCCCTTTCCAAGGAATGGAATATAATATTTAAGTTTTTGTTTTTTATTCCTTGAACTTCTGTTTGTTAATACTAAGCATGGTTGATGCGAGAACCAATAACATTTTTAAATAAATAATTGAGTACGATATAAAAGAAGCCAAACGTATAAACTTCATGATTTTCTGAATGGTGAGTTAAGACTGCTTATTATTCGACGAAGTAATGATTTCACCAATCTATCATTTTGTTATTTCTAGAACAGTTAAATATTTTAAGGCCTATATGAGATAACAAGTGTGGAATATCAAACCCGATAACTATGACGAAGAAGTCTATCAAGTTCCATGGATTCCTCAGGTAAGATCCGGGGTGCAATGCGAAGCCGAAGGCAATTACTTTCAGCACCATTTCCAGAATGAAGATGATAAGAAAGTAGATCTCAGCCTTCTCCTGCAAATAATAAACGAGAAAATTGAGTAACGATTTTTGCTGCATAAACTAAATGACCAAATATATATATATATATATATATATATATATATATATATATATATATATATATATATATTAATCCAGCATATAATTTCCATATCCAGCATATAACCCCTTCCCATAGAACAAAATATTCGAACGTTCCTTTCTCGCCCGCTCCTCTATCCTCTGGAATTTCTTTCCTTCTAATATTACGCCATGCTTTTTCTCTATCCTCATTCAAATCCCTCCTTTTCCAGCATCTTCTTTCTTTCCAAAATGATGCTCTCTAATAACGAAATTGCAATTTAAGATTAACATCTAGATCAGAAGTAAATAATTGCTTTTAATATACTAGCTTCAACTTTGCTAATTAGCCCATTATTTTAGTATTTTTTATTTTCTCTCTTTTTCTTTTCTTTTTTCGTATATTTTTTTGTTCACATTGATCTTGAGGTAATTGATCTTTATTTTGTAATAACCTATTAATAATAATTAATACTATAATACTATTGTATAACCTATAATAATTATGGCCAGATATTGTTTCTGTTTTATTTGTTCGATTGCGTTATCTTTAATGGACCAAGTCGCAAAATAAAATTCTTCTTCTATTCTATTCTATAATAAGAATGTAAAATAAAGAGACGAATTTGTAGTCCTGAAAAGTACTTTTTTTCTACAAAATTTATAGTTCCCAAAACTATCATTTGATTCTTTGAACTCATTTGTTTTAACGTTCTTTAAAGCATTACGGCATTTTCTCCGTTTCCATTTTTTTTAAATGTTTTTTAATGGTTTTTAAAACTTAAAAATATTTTGTGAATATAAATAGTACAGGGCGAAAATGTAAAAAGTGGCTGGAGAGCCCTTAACATTTATATAAATGAGTAATTAAATTTAAAAAGTAATAATTGCAATAATAAATCAATAAATAATAGTAATTACTAGTTGAAATTTAATCTTTATGGAATAGATATTGTAGTTATATTTTATAAAAATACAACTACTCAACATTATCCATTTCTTCCAAAAATAATCGGATTAATAATAAGCCACATATTTTTGTTTCATTTAGATTTACTGAAATGTTAATGATTTTTTTATTGTCAATTTCGATTTTTCCGTAAAATTTACAATAAATAAATTTATTATGTAATTAATTATAATATGTACAATAAATTGTCAATTGTCTGCAAAAGATGAATACATAGGCAATACTTAACGTTGTGTCAATGTATGTTAACTAGTGGTAACATAACGAAACCTGCATAATTAAAAAATAATAATAATAATAAGCCTTTCTAATTATTATTTTAATAAATCTGTTTTTGTATTTATATACTTATCATTGGTATAACAATTACTCTCAAACAGTATTATATGCTATTTGAATTGCTAGCCTAGTTGGATAGAGTTGAACCACCCCAGTCAGTCTCGCTTCTGTTATGGACTGAAAAACGAGGGAAGGGCTCATGTTACTGTTTTTGCTGAATGGAACAACAATAGAATATTCTCAATAGGCCTTGTTTATTTTACTTTTTATTATTATTCATTGAATTTTCGGCTATCATGTTTTCTATATGTATTTTTTTTTCTAAAAATTGAAACAAAGAAGAAATAAATTTTCATGTATATTATTATTTTATTTGTGTTGTATCCATGAAAATCCGTTCACTTGTTTATATACAAGACAAAATGATTAACAGCTAATTACACTAATTTAAAAATACACTATATTAAAACTGTAATAATTGAAAGAAACTTGGTTTCTCGTGGATTTCATTTTTTTGTTAAATAATTGACAAATATTTTAAAATTCTAAAAAAGAAAATTTTTGTTTTAATAGATGGCCTTTTTTTTGGTCATCATATAATTTATAATTTTAAATTAGTATCATCATCATGTGCCATAATTTAAAATTCTTGGCCTAGATTGTTTGAAAAGTTAATGTTTTTTCTAACAACTGATTAATCATGACGGAATTTTTCGGCTTAAAAAATTTCAATGAAAATATATTGAATATTCATTCATGCTAAACAAAAAAAATAAATCATCTTTATTTTGGATGTAGATTTAATTTGTATTGTCTATTCATTTTGTCTAGGGAGCGGGGTAGCTCATTTATTCTGTATTGAGCCGTGGATCGACCCTGTGGGATCGGGAGACCCTCCTGGGGCTCATCCAGCCTCTATAAAGTGGGTACCCTTAATTGGGGGAATAACCTGGCGGTTGAGCGTGATCTTGGCCGAATCACCTCCTTGCACAGTTGACTTAGAAACAGTACGGTCCTTACCCCAAGTACTGAACCCAAGACCCTCATCGGGTTGTAGTGGTACAGGTTTTTTTTTTTTTCATTTTGTCTTGAATTTAAGTATTTATTTATAACCAATACAGTTGCATGTTTTAAATATAATTATTTTTTTTAAAATAATTATTAACTAAAAAAAAATATAAAATGAAAATATATCTACTATAAACTAGAATATAGTTGAATTTTAATCATACCAAAAATTGTGCAGTTTCATTCTCCTCTGGAAGGTAGAGACCAAAACCGAGTCCGATACAATTGATAACAATCACCAGAAGAATTATGTATTCAAAAGGTCTGCACATTTATTTAAGAAATGATCATCTTAAAATCACAATAAAATTGGATACAACAAGTTTGGTTAAAAAAAAAGCAATAATTTATATACTGCAAGTGTGTTGAGGGATATGCTATTTTAAATAAAAGGAAATTTACATTACCTCATGGAAATGATTTAATTATTATATATTTATTATTGGGGTAAAGGTGAACTAAAAATTAAGAAATAATTTAATGTGTATATTATAGATAAAGGATACGCCCAAGTCACAATCGCCTTGCAGTGCTTTCTGATGGGATTGCTATCCTTGAAGATAAACAGGGAATTGTATTGGGACGACTGGTCTTGTGCGTCGTCAGTCATTTCGGCAGCCTGAAAAAATAATAATAAATAAATAAATATATGTACAACGTACGTTTAAAATATGAAAAATAAATATTTTAAACATATATGCTAAGAAATATATAATTAGATATTAGTATATTTTTAGTTAGAAGATTGACATTGTAGCAGTTACATGGTAATAAATAAAGTTAATTACTACTCTTATTTTCGATAATTTTTTTCAACCTGGTAAAATATTTCTTCTTTTTCCTCCTTTAATTAATTATCAAATTCTTTCGTAGTTTATATTTATCCAATTTTTATTACTACTGACGATGCGGTTAATTATTTCAAATTAACAAAACTAAAGGTACTTTAGAAAAAATTTATTTCGGCAACTAAGCCCTATCTGACTATTTCAATGCGAATGAGACCTAACTGATATTAAAGGCCATTCAATTTTACATTGAAATAGCGAGTTTAATCAAAATCGTTTGAGCCTTTTTCGAGAAAATTGTAAAAACAAAAGTGTAAAATCCATGATATCAAGTGGCACTTCCGGTAAGTCCGTTACGCTGTATCATTGCTAACACTGGTTTGATTTCGATATATATGCATATTATTTTTAGTGAATTTGATTACCTTTCATATAATTTTATTTACAATTTACCATAAAATGCAAACTTTATGAGTCATACGCAAATAAAATTTTCTTTTCTTCATTACTGAATTTTCTCGGTGATGTCCTGCACGCATAAAAAGTTAAAGAGATTTAAGAAGAAGACTTTCGGCACATTTCATCAAAATCGAGAAAACTGTAAAAAGTTTAACATCGATTATTTAAAGTGGCACTGGAGATTTTAGTGGTATGATCGGAAAAGTTGCTGTAACACCACAGGCATGCACCTACCTTAAATACGTAATTTCAGTTTCGTTCAACTTTTCGTTTTTGAGCTAGGCTGTTAATAAATAAAAATAAAATTTAATAAATTCCTTGAAAATATTTTTGAAATTCTAATTAAACAATTAATCATTAGCACGATACTGAATATATTAATTGTTTAATTTAAAAAAAAAAAAACTAGAGTCAAGAACACATTTACTCAGTATAGCATGCAAATAAAAAAAATCTTTATGATTATTTTGTTTCAGAAGCCATTGGTAATAGTCATTATTGGTAATAATATTATTTTCATTTAATATTATATTTTTAAAAATTATATAATTGAAAGATGATTCTTATAAAATGTAAGACTTTGAAAATTTACGAACGGAATTAAACATTAAAAGAATTAGGTGTGAATAGGTAATATAAGTTAAACGTTCCCATGGACTAATCAGATAAACGTATCTCACTCTCTTTGTTAGAACGAAATCGTGAAGGACGTCTTCATAACATGAATGAGATATGATCAAGAAAAAAAAAAACCTGACTTACTTCAGTTAATATCTCTTATATCTAGTACGTAGATTAATTTTGTATTAAATGTGAATTGAATTTTAAAAGCAAAACCATTGTAACGTTAAATTAATTCAAATGTTTTGTATGCAAATCTTCCTATTATTGTTTTCTGAAGGTTTAGATGTTTGCCAAGATGAATATCTGCATTATGATTAAAAATACCGGCAAAATATATAAAATAACTGATTGTTGTTTTTGTTTTTATCAACACCATTGACCGATCCGTAAAAAACATTCCCTAGACATATCAATTCTTAGTTTGCTAGACGTATCTTTAGCGGCTGATGAAGTAATATATTTTTTCCAAATAAATGAGTATATTACTTCATGATTTAGTTTGTTTGAATATTAGTTCCAGAAATCTCATTGATTAAAATTCAAAATTTTCCTTTTGTGCCCAGCAAGACAAGGCAAAATATTAAAAGCGTCCTACAAATAATGAATAAAAATGTTAATAATTTGAAGTTGATAAAGATGCGCCTCGATTTAAACTTTAATAAATATTCGTATTCCGAAATACATTTAAAATTTTTCTTTACTAGGGTTAATGTGAACTACAATTCTTCCTTATAATTGTATTCATCATTTTAACATCAGTAGCAACGTTTCGTTGATAAAATTATAAAAAAGAATTGTACTTCATATTAATCATGATGAACTAAATAAATAGGTCTTCCAAAATAAGTTTAATTTCTAAACATTTTAAAATGTTATTTAAGAAATTTATTAAACAAAACAAAAATTAGGTATTTTTGTCTCCCCTTCGGTTTATTGTCCTTATGGTGTAGTCTCCGAGACTACTGAGCTGATGATCCTCGGTACTCGAGGATTTCGTTTCAAAATGGCGGCCTATTAGAAATTTTATACGCCAGAACTCACCCATTTTTTAAGATGGAGGAAAAATTTAGCATTTTGAAATGAGTATATCGAGGCAGATGAACAAAAAATTCAAATGCGTTTTTACAAGTGAATAAGTAATATACGATCTTCCGTTAAAGCATTAAAATTGGACTACTTTTAGCGTAGATATAGCAAACATATTTCTATTGGACTCTAACCCAAATTGATAATAAATAATAATAAAGAGAAAATATAGCATCTGGTAATCAAGAACACCAGACCGAAACAAGTTTTAAACGATATTGAAACAAGAATTGAGCCGACATACAGGATAATACACTGCAAATTATAACATAAATTTTAACAAGGGCACACCAGATATTTCTGATTTATAACTATTTATGAATAGTCAACCATTATGTTATAATTTGCAGTGTATTATCCTGTATGTCGGATCAATTATTGTTTCAATAGCTTTTAAAAACTTTAACATAATGCATATACTTTTTTTTATTGTAGCACCACATCAACTTTTCAGAACGCTATTATAATTAGTTTCGGTCTGGTGTTCCTGATTGCCGGATGCTATATTTTCTCTCCCCCACACTCCTACGGTAATGTGGAATTCGCCTGGAAAATTGGATATCGAGTTTTCATTAGATTTCACTCACCAAGTCCGAAACATATCCTTAAATTTGTTAGAAAAAAAATTACAGCTGAACATTAACTTTTATAAAAAAAAATTATATTTTCTTTCGTTTTTACCTTCTTTCGCATTCCTGATTATTTAATTGAATATGTTGGCATATATGTTTACATATTTAGAAATATATACACACTTATATTATTTTTATTATTTATTTATTTCTATTTTTTCTTATTCAGTAACCTTGTAAGAGAGCCGTGAACATATATATATAAATATTTAACTGGTACGAGTCTATATAATTTTTAATATGTGTATATATTTATAATATCTCAGCAAGTGACTCAATAGTTAAATAAATGGTTGCTCATCGAGGTCAATATGATGAAAATATATTCAAAACAAAATACATAATCATATAAATATGATATAATAAATTAAAGAAATAAATTAAAATTGATGACGATCAACTAATAGAACGTTGACTGTTTTCCAAAACCATAATTTGCCTTCATTTTAGTACTTTTTAAAAAAAAAAATTTGTAACTCACTATTTCTGTTATTAATTTTTTCATTCGCTTTTTATCTCACTATTTAATGTAACTCACTATTTCTGTTATTAATTTTTTCATACGCTTTTTATCAGAAATACACACACACATACACACACACACATATATATATATATATATATATATATATATATATATATATATATATATATATATATATATATGTATGTGTGTGTGTGTGTAACTTGATATTTAATCAAGTTATTTATTGCAATACGTTAGCTGTTTTCTAAGTAATTAGGTACTTTACGTAAGACAGATACATTATCTGTTATTGATTGAAGTTGTAATATTAAATCATTTTAAGTAGGAAAGAATAGAGTGATTAAAAACAAACAAAAACTAAATATCTAATTGAGATATACTGCCCTTCATGTTTGATAACCAGTTAAGTATTCATCCATATGGCGAGTGACATCATCGATTTCTGATCGCCTCTTAAATTCGTGTCAAAGAAACAACTAATTTAAACTGACAAAGAGGTCAAGTAGTTTTAAACAATCACAGTTAAAGTTAAAATTGAAACGTAATTTTTGAAGATATATTAAGAAACATGTTTGTATTTTCGAAAAGATTATTATTATATCTCGTTACTATTATAATCGTTATACTAATTTTTTGTACCAAGTAATTGCTGTTAATTTGCCATTTCAGCTCTCCAGGCTAAGAAACACATATTACAAACATTTTTATCTTGAAGCTTTAACCTATAAAATCATTTTCGAGTATAAATTAAAAAATTATCATAACGTGTATTCTTGAACCAATACGTTTTTAGTTAAAATTATTTCATTTCTTAATTTCGGGTTATTTCATTCAAGAAAACATGAATGAAGGAAACATGACACTTGAATTTTAAAAACATAATGCTGTCACCAATATTTTTTTTTAACGTATAAAAACTTTCCTCCATCTGAGGTAATATTTTTTTTTTTTTTTTTTCGTAGGGTGTTATGACAGAAAAATATAAGACGGTTTTGTTGTCATTTTTAAACGCTCATAGCTCCGCTTCTATAACTTTTAGAAAGAAAAATGGTAGATAAAAAAAAGTTTTAAGGAAAGAAAAGGTTTAGTTCATTATTTTATGCTATAGAAGTTCATTAAACGCCCTACCACTTGACGGCCCACTCCACCGGGAAAAATATATGCGATTCAATCCTCTTCAAACTGACTAAAAATTAGACCGTTAAAGATTTTCCCATTTAGTCAGCGATTTCATAATAAAAGATTTTCCTATTTAGGCAATACTTTTGTTCAATTTTTTCGTTTAAAAGAATTAATAATCAACACACCAAATCAAAGCAGATATTAGTTAACTATATATTAAGCACACAGTTAATTTCTTTAAAAAAAAAAAAAAAACGTGAGTAGCAGGATTACCGTAAAACAATTATTTTACGGTCTGGTTAAAATCACACTTGACACAACAATAATATCGTACAATTGTTTTCTTACAAACCTTCCAAAATAAGTGCATATTTGGATTTTTTTTTCCTTTGAGTCGTTATTTTAGAAAAATCTACAAAATAAAATTATTTCATTAAATTAACTGATTATATACATTAATTAATTTTAAATCTAATCTTATAAACTATTTGACTAATTTATGTTAACTTATAATAAAAATCATTATAATGGAGGCCCAATAGACCTTTGATGAAATCGAGGAGATGACAGTTGAAGTGCGGTCAGAAATAAAAAACAGTGACGAAATTTACTCTGTCTGCAACCAAAGTTGCAGATCTTGTTCTGGAATAAGAAAAACGAGAAAGAGGATTAATATAAATAAAATCGATCTAGAAATAATAAAAACGAAATATTGTATTCTCGTATCTTACATTCGTAACATACGAAGGTACAGGTTATGCCAAAACGAAAGAACACATAAAAAAGTAAGTTCTACTACTGCGGGATTTTTTTTTCTGACCACAACTCCAACCATCATTTCGTATAATAAAATTCTATTATATATACATATACATATCGCTTGGAAGCGTTGCCACAATACGAAGTGAAATTTTACAAAAAAAGCGTTTGAAGTTTGCCTGTCTAGGTTTATCGCTGTCCATGAACTTACTAATAAAACATCTTTTTTACTAAAAAATAAATTTAATTTGATGAAAAAACAATTCAAAATATTTTATTAAATTAGTTTAAATACAAAACAATATTCTTAACACAAATAATGATGATTTCAACACTTCATTCATAAGCAAAATATTGATACTTTTTGACCAACTAACTGGCATAAGAATCATGTTATTAAAGAATTAAAAATAATTTATTATTATCTTTATCAAGGCAGTCTTTATAAAATTACTCTCTAATCACGGTTTTAAGGAAGTCATTACGTCTGACTAGTAATGTCTGATATTCTTTTATTGCTGGAATTGTTGAAACTAGAAATCTGACATTTATTCTCAAAGAAATATATACGTCACTGGAAGCTTTCCAAGCGAAAAATAGCAAAAATAAATTTTCAGATTGTGGCAAAAAAAACAAAAACATATCGTGGCTTCTTCTTCCAACATACATAAATGTTATGCATAAGTTGTGCATAATGAAAAAGTACAATTTCGCAGTGAGTTTAATGAATTAATGAATAGCAAACTTACAATCTTCATACTTCTTATAAATAATTTTCTCTCTTATTTTATCATTCTCTCTTTTAACAATTATTAGTAATTTGGAATTCTGTTACTTTTAATTCCTAATGAGCTAGTTAAAATTAAAATGATAAAAATGATATTTGCACATAATAATAACTATTATTAATGATAAACATTTTCATTTTTATTTTTTCATTATACTGTGACCTAAACTGATCTGGGATAAAATATTATTTGTAGATAATTTAACATGCTTGGTTATAAATATCATGAACTAATTCATCACAGAATAGTCACTTGTTTATAACTTTTTTTTTATGTTTTAATTCAGGAAAACGTTTAAACAATATGAAATATCGACTTGCTTGAAAATTTTAATAATCGATCTATAACTTTAACAATTTTTTTAAGGAAATTATTTAATGTTCTTTGATGTATTTATATTGATTTTTATTTTTGGAGAGAGAAAGGAGTGGCCCAGTATAAATTTATTTTCTGTTTCATCAGCCGTGTGTGGTCTCTAGATTTGGAAGACTCTCCTAGGGTATATCCAATCTCTATTATACGCAAGTGGAGATCTGACCCGTCAATCTGTTTGCTCTGGAAAACCTGGTAAATATTGACCATATCACTTCCTTGTAAACCTATTGATCAAGGTACAGTACCTCCAAAATACCCCTGCTGAGATATTTCATGCGTTTTTTTTTTTTTTTTTTTTTTTTTCCTACAAACATGAAAAGAAACAATTTTTAGAACTTTAGCTATCGATTAGAAGAACAATCGACGATAACATTATTTTGTTATTATGAAACTTTTTTTTTTTTACTGTAACCTTTATTCCCTTTCACGGATTATTCAGAACTATCCATACATTGATTAATTTAATTAATTCACTTTTGAATTTAGATTGAAAATACTTCATTTATAAACTGAAAACTCGAGAGTTATTCTTAAATATTGTTCCAGCAAACAAACTTATTAAGATGTTTAGACCGTCAAGGGAATCCGAACCGAAATTTCATCCTAATCTAAATATACCTTTTGTTTATATTAAAAGGTTTATTCTCTGTACGTGGAGTCCTATCTTCTTAGTTGGTTCCCGATTTAGTTTGTCCTGTTCACCTGCAGGAAAATATATCCGTCTATTTATATTTTTCTACGAAAATCTTATATCAATAGCTGTAAATTTTGCTCAATTCCATCCTATTTGATATTCTTGTAATCATTATCGAAAATTCAGATTTGAGTGAATTAACTTAGAACAATAAGTCATCAACTAATTTCTATAATTGAAGACGTGAGTGGATGATGTTATGTTAATTTAACATTTTGAAAAAATTAAAAACTTTTTTAATGTAACTTCTTAAAGACATGATCTATCCAATCCACTGATAAATCATGCAATTTACCAAGAATCTTGGGTTGTTAATGTTATAAGGCGAAGATAAAGCGCATAACGACTTCATTCATAAGAAAAATCTGAAAATTTGTTACCAATTTTACCTATTTATATGTTGATCGAAATATGTCTACTCATGTCTTCGATTGTTATATAAATTTATCCAACATTAACATTCAGAAATATGATAAATATGTAATGTAAATATTTTCTATTAAAATGATTCAGAAAGTCTCCACATCAACATGTCAAATTTCAAAGGCTATGATTGGAAAGTCGTTATTGTTGGAACTTTGGCATACATTATAATATTATATATATATATATATATATATATATATATATATATATATATATATATATATATATATTTATTTATACAAGAATATACGTATATGTGTATACGTACATACACATCTATCATGATTTTCATGATTATTTGGTAGCCTCATTTATATCCTTAGTTTAATGTACATTACATTATAGTGTATATATTATACTCTGTTAATAACTTTTTAATTAATAACTCTGAATTTGAAAAAATCGAAGTTTTGTTTTTATTATTTTATTTTATATTTGGTTTTATTGCGGTAGCATTTCGTTTAATACAATCTGCAGTAAATTTAAGAATCTATCACGGCATTAGAATGTGCTGAAATCGCAGTTATAATTTGACGAAAAACGTCAGAAAATCCGAAGCTTCCATATAAAAGTAACGAATCTGTTTATTATTATAAAGATAAAACAAAAATTACATATGAAACTATGAGATCAAAGAAATATAACAAAAAAAAAAAATTAAAATAATCGAAATCGCCCCTTTTAAACAGAAGAATGTAACTGTTTTTTTTTTTCATTTAATTGTTTCATTTAATGGTGTCTTTTTTTTTTTACTCTCCTGAAAATTAATGATTTTCACATTCATAAATTTACCATGGGAGCGACGAAATGTAACAAATAAAATTAATTTAATATTTTTTTTTTTTTTTAGCTCGTTAGTTTCTAGGTTGAATAAAAAAAATTCGTATGCATTTATTTTTATTAGACATTTTGGCTATATTATTGTCCGTTTTCAAAATTAATTTAAAAATTTTGTTCACATTACAATTCAGTTGCAGTTAGTCTGCCACTTTTGGCATAGGGTAGAGATTCCCAGACCGTGGTACGCAAGGAAGTCCCAGATAGTACGCGAACAAGCAAACTAAAATTATGGATAAAAACCATGGTTTTAACATGTAAATGAACAACATGCTTCCAAAAAAAAAATGTTGTCTTTTCATTTCAAAATTTCTTATTTTTGATGGATATACTTTTATCTGCAGAATTTTTGGTGTTGTTAATCTTACTGTTGCTGTATTTATTTAATATCAATTTCACTTTTGATATTGAATTTATGAATTTTATTTTCAATTTATTATTTTCTGAAGCACATTTAATGTAATATATATTGATTTGTTTTTTTAATATCCTTTTGTAAATTAGTTGGTATTTTCTTTATGAAGACGAATCTTTAATATTAATATCATAAGATGAGGTAGTGGTACGCAGTGACATAAAGTCTGGGAACCCTTGACAAAGGGTATTTAAAATGATCGGACCTAAATTATATTGCCTGTTTGTATGTGATTTTGTTTTGTTTTCAGTATAATTTGTATAATTCTTGTAAAGTCATCTTTTTATGGCATAATACCATTTTGGACAGTATAAAAAATATTTTTGAGCTTTTGACTTATTGCAGGTTGATTATAATGGAAAAAATAAATATATATCAATTTTAAAAATGACCCAAAATATTGTTGAAACGCCATGTAAAGAGAAATATATTAGACAATTCCACACATGTTTTTACAATCTATATCTAGCTCCATTCATCCATATAACAAAGGTTAAAACGGTAGTAACATCGAGACCTTTTTCAAATATATATATAAGTTCTAACAAATGACCCAATTTTCAACTCAAGTCCTGAGCGTCTGCTGTTATAGCGCCCTCCACTGGCTTTCAATGCTGGGATCCTTCTTTTTCCTCCAGAAGAGGAAGGACAAGCTTGGTTCTGAGTTCTCTAGGATGATTGTTAATATTTTATGCCCATGGTTTTTATTTAATTTTCTAAATTCTACTTATTTATTTATTTTGCATAAATAATTTAATTTAAGATTAATTTTGCAATAATAATTGAATTTAAATTATTTATCATATCTTTGAATAAGTTATGAATGAACACCTTTATAACTATTACTTATTGTCCTTAATTGAAACAGATTATAATACTTAACAATACAAATGTTAATACTTCTCTCTCTCTCAAAAAAAAACAAATATATTTCTTGATTTTTAGGCCTAAAGAAAAATAAATTTTTTAGCTATTTAATATCATTGAATGCTTCCAACCGCGACCCGTTTGAGTTCGACGACAGTTATATTGAAAATAAACCGATGTTTATATTAGTTCCAGCAATATTTTTAAAAATTCAACTTTCGTTTTTTTAAGTATACTTTTTTTGTAAATGAATCTGTGATATCAGAAGGCAGGGTTTTATTTTAAACATGTAATTCCAGAGAATTAATTTCTAGGTCGAAAAATGGTACTCCTGAATTATGTGCATTCTCACGCCGTCTGCACACTGTGAAGAAGTTGGTAACTCATAGCTCTAAATCTTTACGTGTAATAGTGGAGAGCAGTGAGTTACCATCTAATTAACTGTTAGCAAAAGGCTTAAGGGATGATCCCAATACACATGAGGACCATATTTCAATTTAGCAACATATTCCTTGTGGCCATAGAACTGACTATTGAAAATTTATAATTGACATCTGCTAATTTAGTTTGGCATTTACAAATAATTTTACTCTTTATTTTATTGGAATAAAGAATAACTTCTACTTCTATACCATCTTTGGTATAGCGACTGAACAACAGATAACTTTAAACTGTATAAGAGCTATATTATACTGAACAATATAGTTATGGAACTTGAAAATTGTTGAGAGTAAACATGAGAGCGCAGATAATCCTCAAGATCCTGAATAAATTGAACTGAATGGAATAATTGCTACCGCTGGCCTTGATTCCAGCGGCGGAATTACGCGGTTCTTCTCAGCCGCATTACAATAGTACTATATCTTTATATAATTGTTCTTAATTCCCCTTGCACTAATGAATCATTATGTGAGTGTACAAAGTGATTCTTGCACTTGCTCTCCCAAGAAAATGTATTTATCGTGTATATAAGATCACTATTTGCTGAATCCAATGCATACTTCCCTGTTTGGAGTCCAACTATACTCAAGGAGCCATGAAAATACAGTTATAAATATTTATTTATATAAAATTTTAAAGGTTTTTCCATATTATGATTATTTTCATCAAATGCCTGAAAGATTGGTACTAATTGCTTTTAGTCTCAGTTTCGATAGAATTAAAAAACTACTGCAATTGTGAGTCTACCAAAATATTTCATATGACGTCAAGTAGATTTGAGTAGAAGTAATTATAATAATGAATAAGTAATTACAATAACAAAGCATTAAAAGAAATACTGAAAGGTAAGGAAGAACAGATCGGTACTTTGTTTAAATTCTTAAAAAGTTCTGGATAATACAACATAATATAAATTATCCCTTGACGCCAATGGCCCTTTAGGCATAATACCAGAAGAAGTAGCAGCGGTCTTGGCATCAGCAAATGCAAAATAAGATCGGTTTTACATTTGAGATCGGTTGGAGGAATGTATCGTATGTAAGAATTTCGGACCTCTCATGGGTGGAGGGTAGTGTGTGGGTGCTCTTCCGATCAAAGGGAGCTGTGAGTCCAGGGCCAGAGAGGACAAAGAAGCGGAAAATTGACTTCCCTGCAAGAACCCAATCGGTCAAATGGTCACAGTCGTGAGCAGGATATATTTTGACTGGAGAATGCATTCCTTTCAAAACTACAGAGTATGACGGATAGTTTCGTTGTTTTCTTATATGGCTTGGAAACTAATATGTTTAGTGAACAGCCAGAAAATAATGTAGATAATTTCGAAAAAAAAAATTGGGAATAAATCGTTAGAATAATTGGAATCAGTAGTTCTTCAGAACACAGTCGCAAGCTTTTTCGAAAAATTTATAAAATTCTGGTTTCACGGTTTTGTTTTACATGAATTAAAGTCTATGGGCCATATTGTAGTAGCTAGTAAATTTCAGTTTGTTATATTCATTATTTTATATTACTTAATAAACAAAAAAGCAAAACAAAAAAAGGTATCATCGTTTATTTTACTCTTTTTTGTGTACCTTGAGGATGGATGATATTCTATGGGACGTCACTAAATCCTTAGGGTCTATTGTCTATTGAATAAGTGAATGAGTATTCCTTGGGTCCAAATAATTTATTTCTTTAAAAATGTCGTGCTGTTGTGACCCCTTTTATCTGAGCACAAAGTTCTCGTTTTTTTGGGGGGATTTTTTTCAGATATTCCTGAAAAATGTTCCATGAAACTTTAGGGGTACGTAGTCTAGATCAAACAGATTTTTTTTTTAAAATAAAGAATTGTTAAAATATTGAGATATCAGCAGTGAGGTACAGCAGCGCTGTACAGTGATAAGTGACCTTTCTGTTATTTCTCAAAACGTTGTTTTTATTTTTCCAAAATATATTCGGTGGAAAATTGTGAGCACAGCTTAAGTGAAAGAAGAGCTTTAAAATCATGAAAATTTCTTGTTAAAAAAAATAAACGAATAAAAATATTATTATATAATAGAAAAAATAATTAAGGAATAATATTGTTCTTTAAAATTTTTAGTAAAATTCAGTGGTGTTCTTAGAAATTTAAATGCATTGTTTAAAATGAAAATATGTTTTGAAAAATTCGATTAAAACGATACAGTTGGTTTTGATGGTATAGGTGAGAAAATAGGTGCGAAGCACAACAATTTTATTTTCTCTAATAATGAACAGATCATTTTTAGAAATGTATAAACGTTTAATATTGCAAGGAGACAGATATTCCTAGCGACAAGAATATATTATCGACAAGCAGCGCCGCGTTGGCAGTCCCATCAGTGAGTAACGTTCTTAGGGAAACCCACAAGATTAATCTTCTGCTGGAAGCTCTGTCGCCATGGAAACGAACCTGGAATTTACATTCCCCTCTCACCTCTTCAGGTTTACCGAATCAGAATCGTATTATTAACTATTATCATACCTATATTATTATAATGACTCTTTGAATCGTTTCAATATAGGTTATTACGTACAAAAACATAATATCCCACAGTTGGTTAAACTTTTGACTAACGTAATTACGCTTTTTAAGTATGAAATAGTGAAGCTGTTGCAGAATAAGAAATTAGAAAAAAACATGTCTTAAAAAAAATTCAATTGACAGTGAAATTTTGACCGAGATTCTCTAATAATTTATCTTTTTATTACATTTTTATATGTTCATCTTAACAAATTCAGGAGAATTAAGGCTAGCCTATTCAGAATAGCTATTTTTTTATATACAGGGGTTTGCCGTCGAAAAAAAATCTAAAAAAATATTGGGTAATTCTCCAATTTCGGTGCTATTTCAGTCTCAGAGCTTTTCATAATTCATAGCGATCAATCTTCTAGAATGTCATAGATGGGGAAGGATGGGATGCAGCAGCATATCTTTCCATGTTTGATTCGAGAACCCTAAATCACGGAAGGAGATTTCTCATCCAACTCCTTTTCAGTCGTCCTCTCGTTATAATGGAGAAATCTGCTATATATCTAATCAATCTGTTGGTATGTCTGTGCAGTTTATGAAGATTCAGTACGTAGAATTTTATTATTTACGTAGCATGGAGATTCTGTTTTTGGTCTTCATATTTTTGATTGAAAAGATTATTATTTATGTAAGTGATTCTTTTTTGTTGAACCATATTAAAAAAAATGTGTGTACATGTGGATTTAAGTAGGTATTTGTATGTTTTTAATTGCTGTCATATTTTCGAAAAACGTAAATATGATTTGTCATAATTATAAATATGGCTAATTATTGTCATAATTAGGGAAAACGAGAATAAAATACATTTTATTTTGTAAGAATAATGTAGTTACAGTCATTAGTTGTTCGTTTCACTTTGAAAAAGCCATCCTTCTGTTGAAGTCAGGGACGGCTACTCCATTTAGGCAACCTCGGCGACCACCAAGGGCGGAAATGTTCAGGAGCGGAAAAATCTTTAGGGCGGAATGGAGGGTGATTTTTTGTTTTTCAATGTACTGTTTATCAACATTAACCTAAACGTACGTGTGCCTGCGTCCCACATGTTTTCGGAAGATAAAGTCGGAACTATTTTTAGAACGATATTTTTGGTATTGTAAAATGGAAATACAACAGTTGCATTGTTGTTTACTACCGTTCCGCCCTCTCTGACTGACATGACGTCAACAAATGAGGCAACAAAAGACAACATCATGTCTTTGAACGATACCGCTTCGTCTTTATTGTTATTTGTCCATGTTTATTCAGTGCTCTGACTCCAAGAAAAAGAGGCAGTTTTAAGCTTCAAGTCTTGTCAGGTGAGTGTCTTGTCACTACTTATTAATTATTAGCAGTAGAATCTCACTAATCCGAGATGGGATCTGCTGGATGGAACTAAGTGTAGTGAGCGATTAAAAGGGCAGATTAATGGAGAAAATTATTAAATATAATTCTTCATTTTAATTCAGGGATGACCTTAGTATGGTTTAGGGTTGGTGGAGAGGGAGGAATAAGATTATAGAGAGCAGAAAATCGCCAAGGGTGCCAAAAAATCCTGGTCGAAGTCCTAGCTAATGTACAGTGTCTGCATGTGGAATTTGGTTGTTGCCGACATAAAACGGTGGACATTTATCTCGTCGAAGTGTGAATGTTATATTTTTCTTGATTCGATCACATTTTTCTATTCAATCACATCTGTGTACATTTAGTAAGCACTTTTGTAAAGTCAGATAAAAAACAAAAATTTAATTTCGCTGAAATATCAGAATATTTCCGTCTCTTGGCTTAATTGCAATGCAAGTGTCTGAGCATGTAATATTGTTGAGTTTGAATCATCTGAACCGTAAAAGTGAAAGATGGTGAGAGATGGAATCTCGGTTAACCGCCGGAGAGGCTTTGTTCCCTGTTTACTGTTAAGATTGACTATATCCTTCTTCTGTTTGTCCAACCGAATAAATCCTGCCCTAATGGAAACGAGGTAAAAAAAAAAAACTTATTCTCGTTTTCTTTTAGCCCTCCAATCTCATTTACCCGCCATTTCACTCTGTAACTCAGGGTGGTGGTAAGGTGTATATCATCGTTCGGTTGATAAATGTTGGTCTTTATTGGATTATATCATCAAATCAGAAATACATAAATTAGTTTGCGTTTCCAAATCACATTTAAATTTAAAAACATCAAGGACACCTCCAGGGACAACACTATGGACAAAATTCATATTCTTTGAAACTGGATTATTGAAACTGAACTAACTGAGAAACATTTCTTTAAGAAGTCAAACAGTAAAAAGTTCTTGATCATGCCTAAAAAGTCACCAATCGGGATATTATTGGAAATTTATAATAAACAGTATTGAGTCTCTCATATATGTACTCTCATTTTACAAGACTGTTTCAACAATTTTTCATGTGCTGTAAAATAAAAATAAAGTTAATGATGTTTATTTTCCCTTTTAATTTAGTAATCAAACATTTTCGGCTAACATCATTTGAAAGAGTTAGTAAAGCAATGAATGGTAAAAATGTGGTAAAATAAGACACAAGCGCATATATATTTGTATTTTTTCTGTTGTTACCATGAAGATCTTTGGCCACGAAACTTCTTACAGACATTTTGTCGCTTGCGAGAGCACAAGCAGGCTGCCAGGGAGTCACCCAACTTCACTTTCGTACGAACCATGGTTTCCATGGAGCAACGGGGAGGCTATCCATAGCTTGGTAATAACTTCCTTTAGGGCCAATTCGGCAGTGTCCTTTTCGTCGACGTGCATTTAAACTCTCCGATTCGAGGATAGTGACAAATCGGTCTAGATCCATAGATTGTGGCTATTCGGGTACAGCAGGCTTAAGAGGACTTCCAGAAATTCTTTCTCCGAAGCAAACCGTCCATAGAAATTTGACATCATGGAGGATCGCGATTCGAGATCAAAGTACACAGGGTAGGGCCATTACTCCTACGCCCGACCGTTGACGGTGACGAGCCTCATACCCGAGGGGAGATAGTCGCCAGGAGAATCTCGGGCTGCGTAGCTTTCTCTGGTTGGCAGTCACTCAATTCGAACGGTTACCCATCCAAACACTAACCACGCTCGACTTCGGATACCTATTGCAAGCGCCTTAATCCGGTCGGCTGGCCGCTATGAGTTCTCTCGTTGTCACCTTATGTTAGATTTACATCCTCCAATATGCATGAGCTATAGTGTCATTATAACAGCCAATCACATCCACCTTGAGTGCCCATTTCAAAATAATTTGTCACTTGGCAAAATAATTTCACCTACACTTAATATACACTGTACATTAATGACAAATCATTATGTATAGGAGTTAACTGCTTAATGTGACAATGTAACATTCTGGTTATGAAAATTACTATTATTTGAATTGCACTTTAATAGAGACTAAATTATAATTTTTTTTTTAAATTGAGTCCGATTCACATTGGCTGAGGTGTGATCCTATCACCCAAATTCTATCAAATTCTTGTCTTTCTCCGACCACAAACCAATCCTAAGCCCACTTGAATTTGTTTCATCCTAACTTCTGGTCGCAGGCACTAACCAACTTTCCCAAACTCACCCTTAGCTTGGACAATTTCTGTGTGCGAGAAGATCATTCCATCTGGGAACCACCGACGCCTCTATTCCGCTAGTCGAATAAAGAAAGGAATTCGCGAAGCAATTTTTTTTTTTTAATGTTTATAGTTATAATACTATATTAAAAATAAAAAGGTTTGAAGAGGCTAAAAATGTTATAAAAGGACCATAGTTTTTCTACTTAATGATCATAAATTTTCTTTTTTCTACAAACAGTTTTTAGGAATCTTATTACTTATAGGTAAACCTACAGAAGTTTTATTTATAAGTTGGAATGAAATTGTGTATATTTATAGAGCTATTAAAAACGCGTTTGGTTTTTTATTGGTTAGTTTTTTCCCTAAAGGGTGAAAAACGCTCCTCATGGGTAAAATTTTGACCGAAGGGTAATTTACGGCAAGCTGGATTGTATCAAATATTGAGATCCAAAAACTGATCGAAAAGGATTATAGAGAGAGGAGTGGACTTATCTTTCTAATGTTTTGATAATTGAATAAATTGGAATAAATCGGAAGTTGACAGCTGTTGGAGGAAAAGTAACTTTATTCAATGTCAAACTAAATTTTTTTTTGTCCAGAAAATTGTCCGAAATTTCTTTTTTATGCCATAACTCGTCATCACTGTTGAATTTCAATATTTAAAACTGAACATAAAGTTAATCACAATCCCTCATTCAGCATGCTATACTATAACATTGTGCCATTCTTCGAGTTTTAACAATAGTATGTTAAACATTATAACCAAATATAACCGTCCTGAATTATTTTTATTAATTGTAGATCGTGTTTATTCATCTCATAGTTATTACATTCAATAATTATTTCAAAAAATTATTTATCCCCAGATGGGCATGCTTATAAGATGATTTTATTCTTGATTTTCCTTTGCATGCTCGCGTACCACCACAAGTGATACGCGTACTACAATCTGAGAACTCCTGACGTAGAATGTTCTACACTGGGCCGATCATTACATTGCATAAGCTTGAACTTATTATGCTAATCATTCAGTATACTAAACAAGATTTTGAGTACCCTTACAATTAGACGCATTGGAAAAAATAATATATATTATATTAATAATTATAAACAACTTCTCCATGGAAATCACAAATTCTTTTGAATGGCTATTTGAAATATCATCCGAATCCTACTTTAAATCTTAAATTAATGCTTTAAATGACAAAACTCTAAAACTATAGATCAGATTAATATAAAAAAATATTAAAAGAAAAAAAGAAAGTTTTACGGTAATTCCTGAAACTTTTAAATTTATTAAGTGCGATTTTTATTGCTAGACTTTATTCAATAAAGTAAAGTAACTGGTTCATTAATTATTAATAAAGAACTAATGACAGAAAGTTTAAAACGTTTACTGAAACTGTATTTAGTAGATTTATTTATGAACTTTGGGATTAACTATGTCTTTTTGTTGAGTACATTGTTAATACAGAACAGCTTTATAGGTTACTCCCTATTTATTACTTCCATTTTACATTACTATTTATCCTGCCTCGTTAATAACGAACCCTCAGTAGTCGTAGCACAACTCGGCTCGGAGTTTTGTTTAAGACACGCTTCAGTCCAATTAACGTTGTATAAAGCCAATCTACTATGAAGCTTACAGCTCTGAAAAAAAAGCTTTGTTCGTCGGCAATTATATATTTCGTAATGTTTGCTCTTAGGGTAAAAATTAGTCTGAGATTGAAATAACATGCGAACAAATACACGAACATTTATTTCATTGTTTTAATTTGATAATTGTGAAATGCTAAACATCTTTGTTTTAGTGTTGGACTTGGAAGTGGAGTATCTAGCACTATATATTGTATTACTGTAAATTAAAAAAAAAAATCCATTCAAGGAAGTCTCTAACCCAGCTCCTTTTCAGCGATTCAATGATGATAGGCATGACGGAATTTCATAACGACCACTTCCAATCTTATCATAATACTCTAAAATAATATAATCCTTGCCAGTTTTCGATACGTCATACCCGATCTTCCTTCAGGGATAGAGTGCTCCGAGCAATGAGCCATTTTAAGTACAGTGGTATTGCTAAATTGCTTTTATCTTTCATTTCCTGAGGATGTGGCCAATGTGCATGCTAAAGAGTGGTAGATTAACGGCAGCCTTGCCTCCTCTTCGTTCATATCATGCCCTCGCGGATTCCTCCGCAACAGTACAAGGAGTACAAACATTCCCATGACCCTGGGCCACCGTGAAACAAGGGCCCGTCTTATCAACATTACAGATCCGCCCGTGGCAGCGTAAAAAAGAACATTTCCGTAAGAGATAGTAGTCGTTATAATTAACATAAATTAATAAGCTGATAAGTAGAGAAATAAGGAAATTTGGATGGAAAAATTAATATTGAAAAAAAGTACTTCATTTTTTTTAATTATAAAAATTAAATAATCATCCGGAATAAATTAAGATTTGTCATAGAAGACTAACCATTATTTTTTAAGTTTTCAATTCAAATTTAAATATTTCCTTATACAATACAATTTTCAAATTCTCCCCTCTACAAATTAATCATTATTATTTATTCCCGTATTTTTTCTCTTCAGAAAAATTGCATATATCTGAAATTCCTTGCAGCATTGCATTTTAAGAAGGCGTATTGACAATATTGACGATTATTATTATTATTCATTGATATAATTCTTCATTTTGATTTCGTTTATTTCAATGTTCAGTAATTGTCTTTTTTAAATTTTAATGTGATCCAATCCAAAAAAAAATTGAGTAATCAGTCGCAAGAAAAAGAAGTTGTCTTTAGATCGATGAATTTGTCGTTTAGTTAAAAAATCGATATTTTCTGAAGGTCTGTTCCAAAGTTTAATTACTTACCGAAACTGACCTTTTGAGAAATAAACCTGTAATTTCGCTTTCAGATATCTCCTGAATATTTGTGTTGCTGACTTTGCAATTTTTAAACGAGGTAGAAGTCTGGACCAAACTCATTTTCTATATAACTGTATCTAAACGTATATTCCACGTCAGTTCAGAAATGAGATATGACAATTTAAAATCAAAAATTATAAATTGTCGTTGGAATATTCGAAGACAAAGTACATAAGGCCTGAAAGTCAGAAAATCAAATCAATATGGACAATTTATTTACAGCATATCTCACATCAACAGCCTGAACAAATAGAGATAGTACATCATTAGTAAACAGAGTTTGCCTAGGTAAATTATATGTTAAACTGTTTACTTAATATAGAGTTGTACTGTTTATTAGTGATGTATTATATTTATTTGGTTAGTTTGATTTAGGCTGAAATGAGATGTGCTCTATCTAGTCTGCATTAAGATGATTTTGTGGTTGCTATTCCTGATGATACCTGAACAGGTTAAACGTTTCGTTACTTCCTGCTGTTTGAGAGACTCGAGGTTTTGTTTTAAAATATTTCAATTATGACCATTAATTATAGTTCTTGAATCTTTTTTTGGAGTTCTTGCTTATATTAAACTTTAAATTTAACCTATGATTATATTTAACAACAATAACAAAAAAGCTGTATTGTTATAATCAAGGAAGGTTTTGGATAAGAAAGTACTATTTCTTGGCCAATCATTGTGCAAAATTGCATAAAAAGAATGGTCACTTTTAAAATAAATTTAACTTCTATATCTATTAACATTTCTTTTTTTCATTTACTTATATGAATTCTGCAGTTTACACAATCTCAAACATGTACGTAGTTAAAAATAACACCATTCGTGTACGGGAAATCATATAAGAAAGATGGGCTACTATCTTCAGGTAAGCACATCAAAATTTTTTCTTCAAAGTTCTCCATCATTTTCACTGCAGTTTCCATTCCTATGGCTGCTGTTTCTGTACGAATGGCTTCTTATAGATCATTTAGTGTTTGTAACTGATCCCCTAGTTTGGAATGTAGTCAACCAACGAAGTATTAATTTACGATTAAGGATCGGCCCATTCACACTGAAGAGATTCTCTGTCAAAGAATGGTATTATTTTTAATTACATGTTTGAGATTGGGTAACCTACAGAATTTATAAATGTAAATTTAAAAAATTTATATAAACAATCTCAGAAATTTTATTTATTTCAAAAGTGATCATTCTTTTAGCGACAGCCAGTACAAGAAGGATGACGCCCAACCACCAGATTTTTACCTTAACCGAAAGGAAGGTTACTGATTTTTTGCGCCCTAGGTCTCATAATAGTTTTTGTCCATTTTAGTTTATTTTTTTCTCATTAATAATTTTTAGTACATTTCATGTTGTAGTAATACGGTTGTTCTGTCACTCGAAACTGACAAATTAAGCCAACCACTGACAGCTGGAGACTAAATGAATGCAATCGCGAGATGTTAATTGTTTAAGAGAGGAACGTACTTACTGATAATTGAAAGAGACGGAATTAGACCATTCAATTAGGAGATGGAATTGCATCTTAGGCTGCCAGGCCATCTTTCCCACCAACGGAAGCTTCTCTCCTTAATGGCCTCCGGGTGGACAGGGACGGTGCTATTTATTTGTATAATGTTAATTTATACTGTTTTCATGAAAATTCATTTACTCAAGAAGTAAAACACAGGAAGTGAGAACATTATTTAAACAAGGATAAATTGCTCCTCCTGTTTACAAACAGAAGCTATTCTTAGCCTATTAAGGATTTTTTTTTCCTTATAAGATCAGAGAATTTGATATCGATGTTGTTTTTTAATTATTTTTATTAATAAAGTAACATATTCATCATTTTGTAATTCAATGAGATCGTCGTGGAATTATCAAATATTTTAAATGTTATGGCTATGTATTTCCGTCAATATTAATCATCAAAATCGTTGATCGTATCGTCGCCAGCACATTTAAGAAACGACTGTAAAAAATCGCATTTTTCGAATTCCTTAATTTTATTAATTTACCAGAAGCACATTTGCAAAATAAAATATAATTCAAAACTGTAGGTACACGGTTTTATGATTTATCTCTAGTTGATATAGGTAGATTACCAATACACAGTCTCGATTCTTATATATTATTTTATTTCATGAGAGTAAGTAGGGGGTCGGGCATGTTCTGTTTCCCGTGCAGGTCTGGAGAAATAATAAACATATAATTTTTAAACGAAGAAATGGTCAAAATAGCAACTTCTCCCTCCCCTTACGACGGAGTAATGATTATAAAGAGATGAATATGGTGCTGGGCACCTAAAGTGCTGCACTCATGAAATAAAATAATATTATATAAGAATCGAGATTTTGTATTGGTAATCTACCTATATCAATTGGAAATAAAATATAATTAACACATATTTGGGGCTCAGAGAAACAAAAAGGATCCGCATGTAAACAAATTATTCGCAATGGGGAAATTAAAATCAAAACGTAAAGTTCTTTTATTGTATCCCGAAAAGTTGCTATATTCATATTTGTTACTTAAACATGCTGGCCACGATTGTCTCATTGATCGTCTACTATCAATAATTGATGATCTCATTTTATATAAATAAAAAACAATTCAAGAATAATCGTAAATTCAACAGTGGAAAAATTTAATAGGAAATAAATATTTGTCAATGTAAAAAATTATTATTTGGAAGTCAAGGAGATTTGAATTATATCGTTTAATGTGTGCTGACGTTTCGACCGATGTTGTGGGCCTTCATCAGGGCTAATAAAAGCATGATACGAGAATAATATAGAAGATATAATTTTAATTATATCATATTCCCAAATGTAATCCTACTATATTAATTTTTCAGTTTTATTTTATTCTCGCATCCTATTTTTCTTGGCCCTAATGAAGATCTACTACTTAGGCCGAAACGACGGCACACTTTAAACTTTATACCACCCATCTTCGGTCAACTATATCTTCATTAATATTTGGTAATATTTTTGAAGACATTGATTTTTTTCTATATTCGTATGAAGCAGTGATCTGAACTGTGCTCATTTAATTTTAATTTAACAAATCGGACTCGCTGTTGTAGATCTGGAAAAAAAAATGATAATCTCTCAGCTATATATATATAGAGGCAGAGAGGAAAAGTTGAAAGATCCAAGAATAGACCCGAATACATTTGCTATTTGTTTGCCAAACAAGAACAATTTAAGGGACAGGTTAAAGTAGAGATCCTTTTACCGATTAGATCTTTGGCAGTTCTCACTGCTCTGAGGGCACATTATGTCAGGACTTTGTTTATAATCAACTAAACGATTCGCAAGCGATGGTTCTTAAACTGCAATCAGATCCTAAACGACTGTCAAATCCCAATCGATCTGGAAGCAGATTAATTATATAGTCGGAAAGAGGCAGGATAAAGGGGGTAATTAGAGCAACATTAGACTATAGAAAGATTAATCGTTTCAGTTCATCCTAAAGTCTCTTCAGTTAATCCTTAAGCAGGAGCAATTTTTAAGATTAGTTTAAGTGTCCAAGTCTTAAATCGATGAATCAAACCCGAAATAAAACAATTTTATACTATGTTATTATCCATAAATGTAATACTTAAAAATATATATAATAATTATTAGACTTTCCGTAACTAAATATGAAGGTTCCTAAAGCAAAAAAATTACTTTAGTATACACTCTCGTTATTACAAACTAATTAAAACCAAGAGGGTTTGGATCGGTGAATAATTCGGAAAATATAATAAGAAAAAAAGGTAACGTTATTAATAACAGGATGATTCTGAAACAACAGATAACTTTCAAGTCCCAGTTAAATAAAATACTTTCCATGGATCATTATACAATCATGTTGGTAATACTACGTCTTCTGGAAACATTTCTTTCTGATAGGCATGTTGAATTAATTAATTAATTGAATTAATTATACTGGACTGTTTCACAAGTGGTCTACTTGCTATCTATGAGCAATTCAGTTCGCATTGTCACGGCTATCCCAGAGCAACATTTTTTACATTCAAAAACATCTTAACATTATTTTCATCCATCTCTCGAAAAAACGAGTTTTCACTGTATTCAGATCTTAATTGAATGCTTACAAACATTATTTCAATTATTTTTTTTTTTTATATGTCAGAACAGGCTGCAGGATTTTTCAAAATATGCCCCAGAAAAAAAAATATCATTGTCGCGGACACTTTAATGACTCCCGGAATTCTAAACGGGGGCTTGGCCACCTCTAAAATTCTCAATTCCCTCACACCAATCGACCGCCAAGGATGAATAATGCGTTATAAGTATGTTTTGAACCATCGTTGTTGCTGGATATAGTTAATATCGTTATATTTATTTTTTTTTTTTTTTTTTGCATTTTATTATGATTAATTATCGTAATCCCTACGAAATGAGATCTTAAAATTAATAATTGGACAGATATTCAATATTGAGTGATTTTCTAAAGTTCATTTTATCATTGCCGTGATTGTTTATGGTTCTCATTGTTTTGGCATCTATTTGGTCACGACAATGAGAATTCGAACACGATGGTTTCTAGTCAAGGTAGATTTTAGGTTTTAGTTTTGCTTTAGCTGAGAGCTAACCTATGAACATTCGGATTGTTTTTTTATTTTAGGAGATGGGGGTCTTTTGTTGAATATTGGGACCTAGAAATCGTCCGTTATTTAAAAATCATCCTTAAAAGCAAAAAATTACATATAAAAATATTTTTGCAATAGTAAATTGTTAAGAAATTTATTTTTTAATTATTTTCCTGAAAAATAGTCGGAATTTTCGTTAATTTGGAAATTGAAAGCATGTTTTTTAATTCCTCTGGCCGAAAACTCATGGCGCATAGTTAATTATATTTTTGAATAGCGTAATCTAGTCATTGTATTAACAATACAATTTTTTAATGAAAAGGTTAATCAATATCCAATAAAAAAGAAATTGAGAAAATAAATACTCTTCAAAATTTTACAGCTTAGTTTTTATATTAAATAAAATGAGTTGATATTTTTACTTGATTTCTAAAGCCTAACAGTTATATTTATAAGAATGATGAAAACAAATTATGTATGTAACGCAAACAGTGCGTAAGATGTTCATAATGCATACGGTTTTATTGAATATCAAAGAGCACGAAAATAATTGTGCACTTTTATTTTAAAAAAGTTCTTGTTCTCAATTAAACTTTTTTGAAACAGTTTATGCAAGAACTTTTATGTTAAAACTTTTATTATAAGTTCTTACAAATTCTTTGAGAACTTTATGGTAAGAACTTTTATATACAAGTTCTATATTTAAAAAGTTCTCGTGAGGGTTTTTTATTGAGATCATAATAAAAGTTCTCATAATTAAAGCTCCCAATTAAATGAGGAAAATACATGTGGAATCATGTCTTGAAAGGTTTTCTTATCTTGAAATGCATTAACACACCATAAATAAACATTCTGTAGATGATTTAATTAAAATTAGAGCAATTTTTCTATTGAAATTAAATGTTAAATAAAATAAATAAAAAGTTAATTATTTTTCTATTCATTCTTTTATTTCGAATTTTATTTATTATCTTTATTTTTTGTTCACCGTTTTTTTAATTTTTTCAACAATACTGCTGTCTCTCGAGGTTTCCCCCACCTCTCGAAGATCCCTCTCAGACTTGGCCCCATAAGTACGTGAAATATTATATTTGAGAACTTATATTTAAAATGTTCTAGTAGGAACTTCTATTAACAGAACTTTTATCAAAAACTTTTAATGATATAAGTTTACTTAAGTTTTTAATGACAACAGTTCTTTAAAAACTGTTCTTTAGTTTTTAGTATGATAACAGTTCTTTAGTTTTTAATTATAACAGTTCTTAAGGAACTGTTTATCCGAAGATTTTTTTGTGTAGAACTTGTATATTAATACTTTAATTGTAAAAGTTCTTGTAAAACAGTTAAACTGAAACTTTTTGAAAAAGTTCATTAACTGTTTGGAGCCCTGGAATATAATATACACTTCAATTCAAAACTTCACGATTTTGTTATTGTATTTATTATTTTATAGGAATAGTTCGGATTGTAAAACGGTTCGGATTAGTGAGAGTCCACCGTATCAACAATTATGTTCGTTTTAAAGGAAGCATTTTAGCTTCAGTAGCTAATAAATTGTAAAGCAGATGTCAGATTTGATCTCTCATTATCAGCCCAACGAAACTATGTACAAAAACTTTTTCTTCTTGTCATTAACACACCATTTTTAATTTATAAACATACCAACAACTGAAAAAAGAGACAAAAATGTCTGTTACGACATGACTGCTAGATTCTAAAAACAGCCTTAAGTCATAAATTTCATTAATATAAGTCGCTCAAATGCCAGTAAATAACTTACAAGTCATACAGGCCAAACACAGCACATCTCACATCAACAGTCCAAAGAAGACACATCGACTCCATATCATCCCTAGTCATCTCAACACTGCTTGTTTGATTGGTATTTTTTGAGCTTTTCAGATGTGCTGGCTTTGGTCTGCATTTATGTGATTTTGTCTTTTTGTTCCTGGTGATACCTGGATTGGCGAAACATTGACTTATTAGTTAATTTACTGTTATTTGAGAGACTTAGTGCTTTATTTTCACAAGTTTTAGATTGTTGAATTAAAAAAAAATATTATTAATCCAAATTTAAATGCAATGAATGAATTGCAATGAATAATGAATAATTCAGGTAAATATAATCTTGAAAAATAATTATGAATAATATTATAATTGCTAACAGCATATTGGTGATGATATGTTAAAAAAACATATCGAAAACATATATAGAAGCTGTATAATTTCGAGATTCAACGATATGCCACTTATGAGCAATCTTCACTGATTCACTAAAAATATACTTCTTTTCAATGGAAAATATTACAATTTCCGTTAAGTTGGCAACAAAAAAAGAGTAGATAAATTATAAATTAGTCTTATATCAATCCCTGAACAATCCAGAAGGCTGTGGCAGGCAACTGCTCTTGAATCTCGACTGTATTCTTAGATGAGAGACTGGTCAACACTGAGATCCAACCACCAAATTTATTTTCTGACTAATGTTAGGTACTTATATCTAATTCAAATCCCAATAATTTTCCGTCAGAATATTGAATTCAGATGTCAATTAAATATCGAAATATTATTACTGGTTCTCAATTTTATTGGTGCATCAAAATTCTTCATTACATAACTTTAAGTAAACTTATGAAAAGCACAGCAAAATGATTAGAACATAACTAGACGGACTTGAAAAAAATATATGTAATAATTAATAATAAATATAAATCATTTCCACATGGAAACACGTTAATTGTTATAGTAGCGATCCGCTTCTTTTTTTGGGGAAACAATGAATTATAAAAATAATACTGTTCACTAGGTAATACGACATCCATTCTTATCAGTGCCTTCGATAGTATCCGATATATATGGAATTAATACAGAATCGAAACAGCTGTACTATATAGTGTCTAAAGAATGGAAAACAAAATTTATATAAAGGAAAAGTGTAATTTAACTTATTAAATACCGGGTGGTAAAATAAATTGTGAAGATGGAATATTTTCGGCTTGATTACAATTTTATTCATTTAAGATTTATGGAATTTGGATTGTTAAAAAAAATTAATATCAGATTTTAGAACATTATAATATTTTAATACTTAAGATGTTTGTTTATTTGTGGAATTATTTAACCAATCAGCTTTAAAATATTTTCAATTTTTTCACTGGTCAGAACACTGTAAACATATAATCGAAAAATATCGCTAGAACGTTGACTATAGAGTACTAAACGTGAATTAAAATTATGATAGGTGACTACAACCCAGACGGAGAATAGGAGATAACTATCAATTGAGAGAAACGTTTACTTTATTAAGTTTATCTGTAGCTAGGATGTCAGATTCTACGTTGTATATTTTTATAGTTAGTATATCACTTCGAACTACAAACTGTACCACACTTATGGGATGATCCTGTTATAATCCTATATATTTGAATCAGTTTACCATATACTATTTGAATGATGTAATAATCAATGAAGATATACATTATCATGGTATGGTAGTGTTGTTACCTGAATAAGTGGTAAGAGAGAGAGGAGAGATGGTAGTAGACTAGCTGTGCTCCGTGCAGTGGTCAGCGAGTGGCGTCCTCTATTCCTCCACTACCCCTACCACGATCGGGGCGTGGGCTCACATAATTTCCCTTGACTCGCCAACTGACACCAATTGGTTAACTTTTTTCTCGTTTTTTAAAATTGCTGTCCTCTTCCTCAATTCTCTGGGAACGTGTTGCTAGGAGGTCACACAGCCACCTCTTCTACAGAGTTATTTTGCCTTCCATCATACATAGCATTGGATTATTCTTAGACCTGCTAAGAGCCCCTAAAATTTTTAGGATTAGGGTTGTAAGATCTTTACAGGAATTAGAAAAACTTTAAATGAATTTAAAATATGGTCTCATTCATCTTCTTTTTTTTTTTAAATGTAAGAGAGGATTGTATATTCAGTTAGTATAGTAGTCACAAAAAATAGTATAAAACTAATAAATGAATGCCGACGTTTCGGCAGACTTTGTAGTCATGAAAAAGGTCTGATGGTGGGCCAAAATGTCGGTATTCATTAAATAGTTTTATACTGTTTTGGCGCCAAACTGGCCATCTTCTACTAGATTAATTGCTATATTCAACTATTCTATACATAATATTTATTTTTTTTTAACCCATGTATCATATTGTTTCTTATAAACATATCCTTAACAGTTTTAATCTTAAAGCTGACCTACCAAGGTCTTTTGAGGCAGTGTTGTTCATTGTTCATAGCAATGTTGCTCCGCATGTCAGTTGCGATTATTGTGTGCATTGGCACTCGATCCCTCTTGCTTGAAAAATATAATTATTTTATTGTGGTAAAAAGAATTAGAAAATATTTATTTGTGATTGAGTAAATCTGCTGAAACGGAACACCTTCATTGTAACAGACGCAACCCGGATAGGTTGAGTAGTGAATCTCCTGATCTGGGTCAAAAAGCAGAGGAGGGGAGAGAATTAAGTGCGCGTGGACACAGCCTGCCTATCTTCCCAACTTGAGTACACATTTCTTATGGACATATTCGTAGCTCGGGTGCAAGGACTTTTTACAATAACTAGTTTAGCATACAATTGTTAATTTCATTTCCAATTTATATACCTATAAGTCATTTATTTTCACTGTATCAATAACGTTGTTACTATACAATTAGCTCTTTTAACATCTTCTAATTGTTTGGATACTGCCTGCTTATACTTACTTAGCCGGGGTAGTAAAATCGCAAAAACTTATAGCGCTTGTTCTTGTGACGGGTATTTTTGAGTTGCTTACTTTAAAGACTATTTTTGTAAACACCCGTTGCCGCTATCCAGGAAACACCACTGCCACATGATCAAAGGGGTTATAGTGAGTTATATGTTTCTGTTTAAGGTGTTATTGCTTTTCATATTCAGCCTACGGTGTCATGTCCTAATGTATTCGTTAGTAATATTCCTCTTATCCCTATAGAACAGATTCACTATCTAGAACAAGATCTGGTATTAGAACCAAAGAGACTAACTTCAAATTAATCCTCATTGGAATCCGACAACTTCAACATTTACTGTACAAGTACTCCAAACTTCTAGCTTAACTGCACGATTATACTCAAGACAGCTGAACGTTTGGAGTTGAGCTTTGGGACTCCACTAATCGATAAAATTCCGTCTGTAAACAATCTATGCATTCTAAAATCCTTCGTTAAATCCTTAATGCTCCTAACCACGATATTCATAGAATTATCCTATATAACCTCAATGTACTATATGCTGCTTATTTGGTCCGAGACAAGTATCCACTTCCACTATAATCTCCCCACACCTCTAGAATGTACTAGTTCCTAACTATTCTAACACTGCTTCCCA
This sequence comes from Rhaphigaster nebulosa, assembly GCA_948150685.1. NCBI lineage: Eukaryota > Metazoa > Arthropoda > Insecta > Hemiptera > Pentatomidae > Rhaphigaster > Rhaphigaster nebulosa. The sequence continues at coordinate 59,718,298 of OX411310.1, read as the reverse complement.
ATCGATAATCTTTTGAGGCGTCTAAAGAGAATATCTCTTCGGTATCGCCTAACATAATACGGACTTTGATATGGTTCCAAACGGTAATTTATTCACAAATCACTAGCATTTCAGATAGCAAATATACTCATTTCCTCTCTCTCTCTCTCTCTCTCTCTATATATATATATATATATATATATATATATATATATATATATATATATATACATATATATATATATATATATATATATATATATATATATATATATATATATATATATATATATATATCTATATATGAATCCCAATATATCAGAGCCTAACGGAATGTTGCAATTTTAGTTTATGATTTAATGTTCACTAACTTCTTTTGGTTACGAGCTAGGAAAAAAAGAAACGTCTTGTGGACTAGAGATAAATTGGTAAATGTGTTTCAAGATTAGTGAGTGTTGTTTATAGGATTAATATGCATTATGCACTAAGATTTTGAGAGTTTATATGTTTCATTATATTGATTAGTAAATGAAAAGTAATCAACAATTATGTTAATTTACTTTTTACAATACTAATTTAAATTATTAAAATTCTTGTAGAAACCACGCCCCTTTGTCCCTATCGAATTGTACTCTTACATCATAAGTTATGGCAATTCTTAAAATCCCATAACTTTTGCAAGGTACTTAACAAAATGAGATAGGTTTTGATTCGCACTTCAGTTAAATATTTACCGACACGTGCAACCTCTACAATATAATTCTTTCTAACAGCATAAAGTGTGGACTCCTGTGATAAGACTTAATGGAATGGCAAAAAACAAAATATATAATGCAAATGATGCATTTAAAATACTGGGGAAAATAGAAGTTATAAAATATCTTTTATTCTGTAATATTTAAAATTTAATTTAATTGCTGACATCTTTTGAATTTTCGAAATTTTAATCATGACGACAGCCTAATGATTTAGAAGTTTTATGGGTTAAGTTGTTAATTAAAACTTGTTGGTTAATAAAAACAAACAATTATTTCATGATTAGTCTATTCTTAGTAACAACTCATTATAATACATAAAAATAACAAATACAGCATCATTTAAATTCAGGTTATACAGTAAAGAATTTCCTCCTGTGTGCCCCTTAAAATGGTTGCGGCCGGTGGTCACAAAAAGAGAAGGGGGTAGAATCCTCTTACGTAGTTTACCTCTGCCATCTATACCCCTTTCATCAGGGGGCTGGATCCAAAGGTCTCTTCGATGTAACGTTATAAAAATAAAAATAAAAAAGCTTTCTGGTCGGCGTCATTAAAAGCGTCAATTTTATAGTCTTGATGGCTAGCAATTCAAATCTCGAGCTGACAGCTCAAACGGATTATAATGTTAAACAGTTTATAATAAAATACACTAGAAATTATTAATTGATCTATAATAAATAAAATACTACATTATATACTTTCCAAAGAATAAAAAATATTGTATAAATTAAATTTTATTTTTTATTAATACAAATTATACATGATATAATAATTGATTTATTTTAATAAATATTTTTTATGATTTTAATATGATCATTAAGGAAATAAAATAATTGAGTAGTGGAATTTTAAACGTCTCTTGTCCATTCTACAAAAATCGATAGATAATCGCAATAATGTTTCTGTGTATTTATGTACTATTTTCATGAATTTTACATAAACTTTTCAATATATTTTGAGATTTTTTAAATGAAAAATAAATTTCTTCAATCACACAGAGCCTCCTTATAGATACAAAAATAAAACGAAAAGAGTTGATTTTGAAAAAAAAAAAAAAAAATGGATAAGAGATGTTTTGAAATTTCACTACTCGATTCCTTAGCAACAGTCCCTTTTTTGTGAGGATTTAACCATTAATCCATTAAATTAAAGAAATATCTGCTTCGCAATGTTTATGAAGTGCCTTCAATTAGTGGTGTTGGAAAGGTAATAAAACAAACTATTATTAAATAAGTTATAATTTAATACAGATTATTATTAATTTTATAAACATATCTTTAAAAAATTTGATGCCGATTTATATTTCAGTAAAGGATTCTCAACCATTATTTAGCTGTTGACTGCCTCTGAAAAAGTTTGTCCACTGAACAAATCGGGTGAATTCTTAGGATTCTTTTTTTAATTAAAAAAGTAAATATCATATGTATTGTATTTAAATTATTACTTCTCGTTTCTATATCGCGAAAACTACAATCAAAAACATGAAGCTTAAAATTGTATTTTCTTAATGCAATAAAGGATAAGTATATAAATTTAAATTATTTAATAATTATTTTATTACATCATAATTAAATAAAATATTTGTCAAAGTAAACAACAATATATGCTTTGTTTATATCAGAATAGAGTAAGGATTGAAATGGATACTTTAATGTTTGCAATAAATTAATGCACAAGGACTTTTGTAATGATCTATTACAAAATTATTTTAAAAAGAATTTAACTATTGTAAAATTGTACATGAAAAAGCAGTTAATTAAACATATTTTTTTTTTCGGTTGGTACTGTAGACCATGAAGATCCTTGATAGCGCGATGTGGTATTCATGTGGTATTCTGTTACTAATGTAAAATATAAGTGTTTGTTTATTTTGATTCATAAATAAGAAATTTTGAGATAATCAATCTGTATTTTTTTAAATTAAAACTTGTAATGCGTTTCGAAACACGCTCATTTTCTCACCAGGCTCTAAATAATAATAGTCATTTTGCTCGTTTTTACGAACACTTAACAGTCTTTAAGTTCATTTTTTATGTTTGTGTATATTTATTACCTTTGCTTCACTAAATGGAGTCAATTTGGCAAATCCGATATTTTTTTCGTATTTAGAAGACTGGCATTATCCACAAGATTCGATACCGAAACCCTGCGCCGCAAAATCACTTTTTCATACATTATCCTATCGATGGACATTTAGTAAATCATTAAATTGTACAATTCATTTATAAGTATCGTTAGCAACGATGATGATAATGAATACCGAATTGTAAAGAACGGTAAAGAAAATAAAAAATCGAACTGATTGAGTAAATCTTTCTTCTGGGAGGATTCGTTAACTCAAAAGGGTGGAGCTGCGTCCTCAGTCTTGTGAGAGCCATCCATTCACAGAGCTGAGCTCGGGGGCTTGAGTATTATTTTAGTCCTCAAGATTTGAGCCTTGGTTCGGGCTTCTCTTGGGCTGTAAATGATCTGAGCTTCCGGCCTCAAACCTCATAGCTTTCAAAGTGAGCTCTTTCACAATATTACTTCTACATCAATAAAAACTTCCCGAGAATAGACTAACCAAATCAATATATTTGATTTATATTTATAATTATATTTAAAACTGCCTCTTGAAAAAGTAAAAATAAAAAACCTAACATAAAACATTTATGATTGGTTGCTGAGCCAAGAGACACAGCAGTCTTGGATTTTAACTAATCTAACTTACTCCAGGAGATCGGTATTCTGAGATTAAACTAAAGTATTGCCGGTTCCTATTTAGCCTCGGAATGAACTAGTTTTGAGTTTAATTTTATTCTTAAGCGTAATTTATCCCGAGACCAGTTTATTTCGCAACTGACCGATAGGTTCGTTCTAAACTAATCATTATTTAATATAGTAGTAGAAAGGATGAGTTATCACATAGGCCACCAGGCAGTTCTTACCATAGTTGAAGCGTAAAATTCCAAAACCAGCAAGTCTATTTACCAGTTATTAATATTTCATATTTTTCTTTAACAGTAGTTGTGCTAGATTATGAGTTTAAAGGATTTTTTCCGAAAAAAAGTTGAATCGCATGTTTATTAAATTTTTTCGGAAGAAATCCTACCACCTCATCACAATGAGCAAAAACAAACACTTTTAAAGAAAAGTATATAATAATAAAAATTGGAAAACGGGCTTGGTTGGTATTGACTACCTACGTATAGAGATAATTATGTTTATGATATAATCTTGAACTTCTGATAGCACAACTACACATGTTTATAATAATTATAAACATTTGTATTTGTGCTTGATAATTATTACCAGAATAAAGTAAATTTATCAATTAATGTCATCAATTAAAGTCAAAATGTATCAATGTTAGTCTAATATTTAAGACTATTTTAATCTAATATTATTCTACTAGCTCTTTAAGAATTGTAAATACATCCTATAAATCACACGTTATTATTTCACTGCATTAAAAGCGGCTACACTGTCGATTTCCAATCGTTGATAGCCCACTTTTGGCTTCTCTCATTCTTTTTTTAAATCGAATTTAACAAATTCAAGACGTTTATATATTATTCAACAAATATGTTATACCCCCACTCATCGATGTTCAACTTCGTATTTGCTCTTTTATCTGCAGTCTTTTAAGCAACCTTTCAATTATACAGGTGTATCCGAAAAAAACTTACTCTCATCCAAATACGATCCATTTATAACGGTATCTTCAGCAAGATACTCATAATTCTCCTGTTGTCGATATACTTCGTCAAAATAGTGATAAATCACTTTTTGTCTGTGATAAGTCAAAGAATTCCTAAAGAGAATAATAAATTCAATAGAATGTAGAATAATAAATAGAATGTCGACTAATTCGTAAATTCTATGCTAAGATGGCAAAACCAAGTCACTTTCGTCTATTCAAGATAAATAACATTTTGCCAGCGATTTCCTCGACTTATTCCAATTTGCAACCACTGTTCTCTCGTAAACAAAAAGGAAAAGATAAAACCGGGAATATTAAAAGGAATTAAATTAACGAATTGGACTACGGAATGTGAAAAACTCTTTTGGCAGGAAAAAGTGACTTATAACATTTTGCCTCTGAGCACAGAATTATTCATTACCGAGATTTCTGATATTAGACGAGCTCTCTTGGGTCTGATATTACGTTCTTTTTGATCTAGGAACAATCCTCTAAAGAATACATTTTGAAGCATCGTATTTTCGATCGGCTCAGCACAATGTAAAACATACCATTAGTATCTCTTTATACTTGTTCATTTTTTTTAACAAAAACATTTCGGCCTCCTAGAGTCCCTTTAATTTCAGATGATTAATTCATTTGAAGGAATGCTGCAGTTCTCATAAGAAGATGTTATCCCAATTAGCGCGGCGCTTGATTAAACTAATGAGGATTGATGAGGGAGTGGAGTGGTAATCAAACCAAGCGCATGACTCCCTTTGTTATATCAATTTCCAACATTCAGAAAAATCATAAACATATTTTTTTTTCAATCAAATATTTTAAATAATTCATATAAACGAATACGTAAGAGCGGATGCACTTTTCTGATTAAAAATTATATAAAACGCGGTAAAAATAAAATAGAAAGAATTATAAATGCAGAATATTTATCCTAAACTACAATCTTAGTTGTATTAAACTAAAATTCAACATAAAATTACTAAAATAAAAAGTTTTGAATCTTACTTTGTAATAATCAGAAAGACTGAGACAAAAATTGAAAACTCCTTCAAAATTCTTCCACATATGAAATTAGGACAGAAAGTTAATATTTACCTCAATTTTATTAATTAATTGATAAAATATTAATACATATCGACGTTGTTTTTTGAAAAAGGCGTAAGCGCCATTTAGCAAACTTTACAGGAAACGCATGAAACGATTTTTCTCCAAATAATAATTTTTTTTTATTTCATTTTTTATCGTATACAGTAGGAGTTTATTTACCTGCCAAAACCTTTATAATTACAATATATTTTTAAGGCTTCTAACCCTAGTTTAGGCCAGAGTGACGACTGAGAATCGTTAGTATTTGGTTCTTACGTCATCAATATTCCATTTTTAGACTATTTCCAATTTTTTTTTCGATATATCGTGAGCGGGAATCGACCGAGGTGGTGTTACATCCCTAAATCAAATGAAATCCGAATTTCAAATTTTTGGCGCCTAAGACTTTTTCAAAAAACGTGGTCGATATGCACCAAAGTATAAATGTGGGAGTTAAAGTCAGAGTTTTGTAAGTCGATTAATTTTCATTTTTAGAAACAAAAGGATTTACAAATTTATTATAGTTATAATAATACAATAATTATTAGTGTGATAAATTTCTAAGTCCCTGTTATGTCCGGAGAATCAATTGAATATTCATACGAAGTTTGATAAAAGGTAATTGTGAAATAAAATTGTTGAAATTATATTTCTGCTTTATTTTAATTATCTGAAAATGCCTTACATCCCTGTGGATGTCAATAAACGCAATTTTTGAGATTGATGAAAACTTGAAAAAAACACAGATCGGTGAACTATTTAGGTTATGTTCTATTAGGAAAGGTACAATTAACGGATCACCGATTTTAACCAATATTTTTATTTTATATTTTTGGGTGATTCTACAACCAAAAGAAGGACACTTATCACCACGCTCGTTCCAATGGGCCCTAGGAGGCGAGAAAAAAACGGCTTTCATTTCATGATTTTTTACTCCTACTATTCTGCATCTACAAAAAGCATATTCCCTTTTTGTTATGTATGATAAAAATTTTAAAAATAAGCTCTAGATATTTTACTGAGCTTGGGCTACTGAAAAGTCCAAAAATCATGTAGTCGCTTCAAATAAAGTAAGTGATTTTTTAATTATAAAAAAAATGTTCATATTTGTTTTCATAGTCTCGAAAAAACCTTCAATACAAGTTTTCAAATAAATAAAATATTATGTTTTTTACCAAAAAAAAATTTCCCTATCATTAATTTGATCACAATTGTTTCCAAAAGTCTTGAAAATCTTTGAGCCTAGGGAACTCAAACGATCAACTTCAAATTTTAATGGTACGTTCAAAGGACGTAAAAATGTGCCAAATGGCTTAAATCGGGTTTTACTAAGTCAATTTGAAGTTGAGATATAAACAATGTATTTGTGGTTGTTTAAATACTTACAAACGACTTTTTATTGCCTTCAAATCTAGCAAATATATATTTTACTGTTATCATCAAAAAAGGTAGAAAACTCGTCTTTGCAGCGACACTAATTCAAATTCAATCTCTCCAGAAAGAGAGAAAAATTTCAATTTTTTGTTAATGTTGGAGATTTGTATATAAGGGTTTTTTGGTTTGCTGAATCCGAATATGAAGTTAGTTAATTTAGTCGGCTTCTTTTAATGTTGACCTGATAACATTTTCATGTGCGCAAAATACTCAGTAATAATTTTCATGATTAAATACTAACCGATCCTTAGATTTTTTTATTATTTTAATATCATTTATATATGTTTACGATTTAATAAAAAATATTCAAATCATTCAAATCAAACTGAATTAAAAATTAAATTAAATAATAGGTACTTGAAAAACCACCGTCTTAATATCAATAAATCGCTCGAAAGTATGTATGGAATTGCCAAAGAAAATCATCTGCCACAGCTGACTATTTAATTTTACATCTTTTTTTATTTATCTTTGTAATTTTTCCTTGAACAAGAAGATATAAATGAAAGTAAACAGTAGGAGAGAAAAAATCCGCAGAAAACGTTAGCCAATATATTCTCTTATTTAAGAGCTACTTAAGCTTAGCTTGAAAAAGTCTAATATAAACAGTGTTTATTTGTACTTATCATAAATAATACTATATTTAGCATTATATTTGAGTTGAAAAGAACAATAATTTCAAATTTTGGCCATAAAGACCAGAAAAAGGCTCAATTTTTTCAGAACAGTTGTAATTTGTATATAAATATTGACACATTACTGATGACCTAATCAAATTTAACAAATGCGAAATACTTTTCACGAGAAATACAACTATTTAAACGTGATTCCAATATTATTTCACATTTAAAAGTAAAATTTTTATAAAATAAATATTTACATTTATATATAAAAATAGTTATAAATACGTTTATTTAATATATACAATGGGAGCGGAGTAGAGGATAAGGGGCTCTTGATTCCCAACCCGTGAGTAACAAGTCGAATTTGGCTATAGCAGAAAATATATTTTCTGTTCTTTTAGATACGTATTGAATTAGATAAAGAAAAAAACATAATTCCAATGTTTTGTTTTTGTTTTTTTACGATAATTTATTTTATTTTATGATGATTTATTTTATTTTATGATGAATTATTTTATCTTATGATCATTTATTTTAGTTTATTTTTACTTAACTTTAATTTTCTTTATCTCGGTTTTTTATTTATTTTATTATTTATATTATCTATCTGTTTAGTTTTATTTGTGATGTATGTATATTATTTCACTCATTTCTATCATTATTTTTCTCAAGTTTATACATGTCTATACATGTGTAAATGAATACTTATTGTCCTAATGCTTATTGCTCTGAGTGTGGGAACTTATATTATTTTTAAATAAAAAAACTAAAAAATAAAAAAATAAATAACATTTATCCCTATTATCTTTCAAAATGTATAGTAATGATCAGTATTCATTTCTAGCGAATTATGATACATGCCGATTACTAAATCGTAACGAGCTTAACCTAAAAATCCTTTAAACCTTTTTATTTATGTACGTGATATTATAGCTTTTAAATTTATTATTTAAGTGTGATGGCATTTAAAACTGTAAAATTCTGTTGAAGAGAGGGACCATGTTTATCTTCCTTCCCATATATAAATTGATTTAAAAAAAAAACGGAAAAGCAGTAGGGAACTGTAAATCTTCATTTAGTGAATAACAAGAGTGCTGTGAAAACTGATATTCGTAACCGAATTGTTTTTTTGTTTTTTTTTTGTTTTTTGTTGGTTCTCTTCTTGGTTTGAAATTGAATTATAAGTTGTATACACAATTTTTTAGTGTGTAAATGTTTTTTACTTATATTCAAGCTCGTTAATTCTAAATGAATAAATTGGTTCATAATTGAATTAGGACCAGCTATTTTTTCTACGTTGAAATATAGATTACATATACTGTTTAAACGGTTAAAATGCACAATTCATTTTTTTTAATTGTTATTTATTGAAAATTATATTTATTGAAAAGTGAATAAGCTGTCACACTCAAGAGCATTGAGTATTAGGGCTGAAGTATCCATTCATACCATACACGAACAAACTGTAAAAAAAAAATTGAAAAAAGAAATACAATAATACATGAACAGCACAAATAAAAACAAATAGATGTATACATTAAATAATAGTGAAATAAGTGTATATAAAGATAATAAAAAGAAAATTATAAGATAAAGAAAGATAAAGAAAATTAAAGTTAAATAAACTTTGCCGGAATCCGTTTAGCTACGGGTGCGTTTAGAACAAGTCCGACAGACAGTTTGTGTGTCGAGACTGGAGAATTACCGTTAGAATATAGGCGGCATATGTTAATGTTGAAACAAACAAAAAAACTGAAAGCTCTTCTCGGATCAAAATGTTCTAGTAAATCAGTCGAAAACCCGTTTTTTCACAAATATTTATCCAAGAAAAGATCTCCAAAACCTTTCAGTGTACAAACTAAGCTCTTATTCACTGACCTAAACTCCACAATTCCGCAAATTTTCCAACATTCGTACCTAAAAATCCCACCTTGACTCATTGTCACTATTAATATAAGTTACAAATTTTATCACCAATCAAGGCACTATAGAGTAATAAAACAAATATTTGATGATTTTCTGGATACATGTACAGAGGACACACTATGATATTCACAGAGCGATCCAAAAGTTACAGTGGTGTAGGAGCCGCAGGAATAGTTGATGACTCCATGGCGCAAACTAGTCTTCCCCCTGAGTGTAATTCACTCACCACAGAATTGACAGCAATATACCTGGGGCTAAGGGAGGCATATCATGGAGAGCGTTAAAACAGCATTGTGCTCTTCACAGATTCTTTAAGTTCACTGCTAATGCTAAGAAATATGTACAAAACTCATCCTCTTATAGTCCTCATACTTCACCTATTTTACAAGCTAAACTGGAAAAATCGTAAAGTCTTATTTGTCTAGATCCCAGGACACAACGATGGTGGCAAAGCTGCATCATTGATTCCTCCATCAGATTGTTTAGATATCCCTCATATGTATTCACTAGTGATATCGCAAGTAATAAACAAATGGCAAATAAAATGGATTTACATTGCAGAAAACAAACTAAGAGAGCTTAAAAACACTCTAGTCCCATGGAAAATATCAATTCAAAATAGCAGACGAGAAGAAGTCGTACTGGCAAGACTACGAATCGGATACACATGCTTCACCCATCAATGTTTGCTGACTGGAACTATGTGCCTAGACCAATATGTGCCCAGTGCAACGTACATAGGACCGTCAAACACTTACTGACTGCAGACAGTTGACTGATACCGGTCTCCTATATCATTGGGTAACTTTACTAAATGACAAGAGTCCGCACATAACCGAAATATTCGATTTTTTTTTTTTTTTTAAATCAACGCCTATGAATCGATATAAAATTAAAGTTATATAATCCTTGTTTCCTCTGCAATTATTCATATATAGATAAATGTTTTATTTTAAGGTCTTCTTTTATTTTTTTTATTATTTTTTTTTTTTACCTTTTCTGCTTGTCAGTATGAACTGATATCGGTCAATCCTTGATTACCGACATGGTTAAGCGTATGCAGACATCACCTTGCCGTGGATTGCCTTTATAAATAATAATTATAAAAAAAGTTAAATAAAATTATCTTGAACAATTCATTCCTATGCACAAATGTATAATCCTGAAGATCACAAGAAAAATATCAGCAGGATGAGATTACTGAATTTAAGCTTTGTTCTTAACAAACCATGATGGGTTCAATGAATGATGCTAGCAATAATTTCAATACGATAATGAAATTTCATTCCATAGTTTCATCATTTATTACTCATGGGATCCAAAAGCATTTTGGACAAATATAATATAATCTGTAAAATTAGCTGAAAATTGCCTATTCGGGAGCTTATCAATTTTATAGTCTTGACAAGTCTTACAAGGGAAGGCTGCATACGTGGCATCACCGATTTCGATATAACTTTTTTTGATGATAATAGCTCGAAAAATATTAGACATGTGTTGGAGGGTTCTTGTCAATGCGCCCCAGGAGCCGGGGAAAAATTAATTTTAGATAAGTTAAACAATACGTTATATTATTGTTTTCTGCCTTTACTGAATGGATTTCAAGATTCTAATATACCAATCAATTTGTTGTTTTTTTTGTGTGTAAAATAAGAAAAAAATATTGCCGGTACCAGTGAAATACGCCAATAATAATAATTTTAGGAAAAATCAAGTCAGATTCGTTTTTAGCGTCCTTTAGAACAGTTAAATAAGAATTTCGTCAGAAATAAAAAAAATAGAAATTTTTGGATTTGAATTTTCTGAAGAATTTTTTTTTTTCTGCCGATGTTCGGCGTTCACTAAAGCATTCATAATTGCTCAGGATTTCATTCAAATTTAACGTTACTGCAATAGTTGGAAAGCTTAATTTCTGATCTCTAACCCATGCTAATAACTTTTTGATTTCATGCCTTTCTGAGGGAGAAAGAGTAGTGTAAAATAAAGAAAAACTCCTAAAACATTTTATTTTATATATCTGGTTAATTATATAACCAAATTATATAAGTTGGTTTATTTATCAATTTGTTAATTACATAATAATATTAATAAAGTTAATATTTATTCTTGGTTGTAAACAGACCCTCTGCATTTTACCTTTATATTAAAAAATGAGTAATTTACTCATTTATTAAGATTGCTCAAGCCATCATTTTCTTTTACTTGAACATATCCCTGAGCAAACATTTCGCTGACACACCCCAATCTGAATATGAAATTTTTGAACAAGACTTACTTTGGAAGCCCGCCTTTTTAAATTTTAAAAATCATACTTATCCAGCTCGTGTAAAAATCGAGCCTTCTACTCGATTACACTGTTATAAATCCGTCCACCAAATATTTATATAATAGATACTATAATAAATTTACGTAAAAATTGAGAAATAGTTGATAGTTACTTATTACGTTTTGAATGATTTTTAGTATTTAGATGATTATATTAGTTTCTTGATTCAATCATTCAGTTTAATAACCATTAAATCGTTGAATTAATAAGTATAGCTGACTGACTTTGCATCCTCCATGATTAATAGATATTCATTTCAATTTTATTTATATAGATCTGAGATCGCTCCTGAGTTTATTAAAATTTTAGGAATCTCCTCTTGTTTTTTTTTACATTGTATTCTCTTTCCCGAAGTAAGGATATCAGCGTTAAGGCAATTATCTACCAAGGCTACACTGGAGGTTTTAACATCAAAGAGGCTATCGATTCTCGAATTTAAAGGCCAAAACCTGTTCCCAAGACAAACTCTTCCTCAACCCAATTTAATTAACACTACAGTTCGTCTCCGAATTGTTTAGTTTAGCGTTGTAGCTTTTGGTCCTACTATTTGAGAAGACTTCGGCGTATTTATAACTGCGTGAATAGAAGGCATAGGAATCCACACTCATCTCCGGGTTAACGGAGCCACTTGTGAGGTAATTGCGAGGGCAGGCGTAAAGACGTTTAATCGCTAACCACTACATCCTGCCCCGGTTACAAAATGATGAATATAGGAGGGTTTGTCGCAAGGACATTCCCTCCGCCCGCTACTGTATACTATATCTGGGGGTAAAGCATCTCTGAAGTGATCGGAAATCATTAAGAGATTATTAGTCTATTAACAAAACTGGTTGGAATGTTATGCTACCTCAATAATGATAAACAGTGCTTTCAACACTTCAAGAAGCTAACGATGGCAAATTATGTACATTTGAAAGTATTAAAACAAACGTTTATATTGCTTAACTCTAATAATTTTTATTGACCTAGCAGGTTTTGTTTCGCGAGGTCTACAGTTCACAGAACTACTAGTATTATATTGTTTTTAAAAACAATTGATTAAATATCAAATTATTTGGAAACTGATGAATGTTAACGAGACCTTTCACAAAATAAAAAATATTAAAATAGTTAAAAAAACAAGACTGGCAGTAAAAAGGAATTATGAAGATGAAAAAAAAATCAGATTGGACAAGGCATCTGAGGTTTGGATACAGTGTTGCCAGGTCAGCCCTACATTTTCCTCTAAATTCACCAATATTAACCCTAAATTTTCCTCTAAATCCACCAACTTTAACCCTAAATGTTTAGTTCTTTAATTCTGTTTAACCCTAAAGTTTTTCTATTAGTATGACCAAAATTACCCTCTAGTATAAAATAAGAATAAATAATTAGAAAAGTAATAAATGCCCCAGAGGGTGAATAAAACCCCAAATCTAGGGTAAAAATTCCCAATCTGGTAGCACTGCTTAGATAAACAGGAATCAAGAAAGATTATTGATAGATTGGTTACGCATATTATTATTGACCGAGCGCAAGTGAGGTCCTGTTTCAACTTGACCGTTTGGGATTTCTGTCTGTTTTTAGGCGATTACAAACAAACGCTTCGTTCCGTGTTCTTCAAATTGGGCACAAATGTTCCTTGAAGTCAGGAAAAACGACTCGTGCGAAGGTTATTTTGTAATCTCGATCTAAGTTGTTGTTCGTTTTATTGGTCCCGTATCATCAAAAATGTGTTGTTTTGCAATCAAATTTGACATGAAAATTCCTTGGCGGAATTTAATGACTTTTTTTTTTAATAGACATTGACATCGGTATTGATAGGAAAAAAAAATAGAATCCTGACGATTATTTGACATTGAGAACTGTAATAATATTATTGATGTCGATATTACAAGAAGACAATGTTAACTGAGGCAAATGAGATTTTTCCATAGTCACATTCATAAAACCAGATTTGCGTTATGATTGGAAGAGACGGGTACAAAATAAAATAAAAATGTATAAATTGGTTCGCGCGATCTACTGTTCGCTTGAACCAATTTGTACATTTTTATTTTATTTGCACCCGTCTCTTCGCGCGTCTCTCCGTCTGTAGGATTCGCGCGATCTACTTCACAGAGAAAAAAAAATTGTTCACAGAACTACCAGTTTTATATATATAGCTCATCCAGAATGAAAAAGGCACAACTTAAACGCCTGAAATTTTAGTAGTTGGACCCTTATCCAAAGATCAGCCAGCCCTCAAATATCAGATTAAACCAATAGACAAAAAAGGTGATTTTCCATCAATCACCATTATCAAGTACTGGAAAGGGAATAATCTCATCGGGATTTTTCTAGTAATTCTGTTTTCATCTTATTCTATTAACATATTATAATTGTCTCTACTACGATGCAGTCAAAGGTTTCGTTGATTTGTCTGTTTTTGATATTCTCATGAAACTTGTCAAATTCGCGTCTTTTAACTTTGAGTTTGTTTTTATCATTTCTAATTATTATTATGGAGTTGGCTCCAACTTTCGTATATATTATTGCTGAGTACACCTATCATTAATACATATTGAATGGCCAAAATATTCTCAGTTAAAATTTACAATTTTAAAAGTTCACATTGGCATTCATTGATGAAAAAAAATCCTAGTTCCAATTGAAAGTAGTACTTACAGAGCAAAAGTGTGCTATTTTAAAAAAAAATAATGGTATTCAAATGTTTTAATATTTCCAATGGTTAGGAGGTCATCAAGAACTTATGTCTTCAGGGTATGGTGAAAACGAGTGCTTAAGTATGTTACCAAGGTCAGAGTAGTTCCGGGTTAACACCTTATAAAATGAATATTATCCAAAATAATTGTGGTAACATACTTGAGCTCCCGTTTTCACCATTCTCTGGAGACATAAGTTCTTGATAACCTCCTCACCATTTTAACGACAATTAACATTCAATGTAAATATTTTGGTCATTCACTATTTATTAATGATAGGCCTACTGCTAATGCCAATAACATACACAAAACTTGTAGTCAACTCCGTAATAATTTGATGCTTGTAAAAACAACATCAAAGTCAAATGATGCAAATTTGACAAGTCATGAGTATGACCCATCTAAATCCTCCTATTGATAGTAACGAAATATTTCCATATTCCAAATTTTACAATACTTAATGATATATAGCCGCCTCCTAGGAGACGGTAAGGGGCGATTAAAATGGTGGTTCCTTTGATAATTTATGAAATAATATAATTTAATGTGTCTTCGGTCAATAAATTCACTCACTACGAGGATATTAAACCTTCCCATCTTCATGACTACTTTATTTACGAACAGATATATTGATTGCAATATTTTGTAGTATATATACTATTTTGAAATTTTCTTAGAGTCTTAACTGTTTTTTATAATAATATAAATAAATCATTATTCATTTATTTTTATAAATCATTATTTTGAACCAAATAATCAAATTAGGTGTAGTGATTAGGTTTTGAGCTTAATTCATTCACTCTAAGGTCAGCTCAACTATTCAATAGAAGTCGATTATTGAGTGTCTGTTTAATTTAATATAGGATTTCAACAAAATTTCTTACCAATTGGTTATTAGTGTCACCCTAAATGAAAATGTTTCTTTAGTTTACCAACGCTATTAATTCAACCGTGAATTTTAGGGCTTCTGAAATTCGTGATTCAATGGTATTGTAAAAAAAAAAGAAAAAATCCTGCATTCTTCGGGAAGAAAAATCATATGTATAAGCCAGCAGATAATGCCCATCGTACAGTTCGTACAGTTCCGTACAATGATTCTAATTCCTACGGCAAAATACATTCAGAAGTGTAAATGGAAGAACTTGATTACCTCTGAAGGAGTATGGAAGGAGGAGGGAAATCATGGAATGGGAAAAGATAAAAGAAGAAGGAAACAAAAGACGTGAGAAGATGAAGAATTCATGGAAAGGTGAAGTAGAAGAAGAAGAAAGTAGAACGCATTAAAAGATTAAAAAAACTAGTCTTGGTTAGAAAGGAATGGAAAAAGAATATTAGCTATATATATATTGAGGTCATTACTTTCAAAATAAAAAAACATGCAAATAATTACACAATGGTATATTATTCTAATCCTTGCAAATAATGAAAAAGTGTCTCTGAATTATAATTTAATAATTTTGAAAAATTATTTGGATTTTTTTTTTCTTTGATGCAATGATTCAAAATTTGATGCAAAATACGTAAAGTTTTCTCTTCATAAATTGCCGAGGTAATGAATGCGTATGAAACCTCTAATCGGCCGCTGTTCTTAAATGAAATGGGGGATAGTAATTTCAAGTTCCGATGATCATCCTGGAGCAACTGTTGCTTTAGAGTCAAATCTAAAAAAATTGATCCAGTAGTTTTGGATTCTACTTATCTTTAATCGTAAAATCTCAAATTTTGAATGGAGTTGAATTTTTATTTATTTTTTTTTTTGCTAAATTACAAAGTTGCATTAAAAAAATAAACCAAAAAACCACTTCCATTCTCAATAAGAAGAAAATGATTTCTTGTCTGCATTTTTCTATCAATTTATAGTTTATGCTACTTAGTGCATTCTATAATGAAGAACTCCACATTCATTAAGGAAAAAGATAATATCCGTTCATAGCCAAGATATTTGCTGAGGCATGAATCCCATTGGAGTTGGACAGCTAAGTGAGACTCTTAACTCCCGGACCCAGATTTGAGTCCGGTGGTAGCAGATAATGTATTGATTCCGTTATATCAGGCTTGGATCAACTGGGAAACAGCCAGTCTCTATATAGTGGCTACTTCATTGGGATGAGGAATAAACCTGATAATAGAGCGTGGATGCTGACCACATCGCATCTTTGTCCAACCGTTTGTCTAGAAACGTACTTTCTTACCAAGTACTGAACTCAAGTCCCTTCATGAAGTAGTATTGTAGTAGTATACTTGTAGTAGTATAGGTTGTATTTATTTTATTTTTTTTAAAAGCCTATTAAACCACCATAAAACCCAAGACACCAAGATTTGTGCTAGCATCCCGATACCATATGCATCTATAACTCTTTGTTGAAACTACTAGCGATGGGACAGCTGCATGACGGAGAAGTCCTCATTAATCACAAAGAGTTAATAAATCTGTGTGCCTTGCCAATATTTGGCTTCAGTTAACTGATCAACTCCTTAAATATTTGCTTGGTAGGGTCAGGATATGGAGTTATTCTCCACGATATTTATACTGTCACTCCCGTGTATTTAAAGTCATAATTTTCAATTTTGAGCGTTTGTTTCTATTTTATACTGTATATCTAACGATTTATGTGAAGAAAAAATAAACAATAGGTCTGATAAAGCACAAGTACAAACAAAGAATGGACGAGTGAAAACAAAAAAGATCATGCCAGAATATTTTTAATCCAACTTCATATTTAACGCGAGTAGGATTCACTTTACTTACGGTAACTATTTTTATAGTCCTTTTTTTGGGTACCGTATTCCATTAATTTATGTTATAGAGCACGCACGATGTATATAAAAATTTTAGTGTTATGTTTATGTTACACGTATTTTATATAAGATCCATTAAAGTTAAGAATGTATTAAATTTTACTTATAGATATCATAATAAGAGATCTTATGCGCTAATTACAAGCGCAAGCATAACTCTTTATGTAAGTACAGATCAGCCAAGTACAAAATGTTTAAAAAAATAAGAAGCGAATAGGAAGTATACAAAATTTCATTTTGGTTTTTCAAGTGTTATTATTTATGCTTCTAAGGGTACTCAAACTTTGTTTATAGAATTTTAAAACATCAAAGAAGTATAATATGTATATAGTTATTTAGGAAATATATGTTTCTTTTGAAAATGGTGGCCGATTAAAGGTTTCATACGCATATATCTCGGCCATTTATGAAGATTGAGAAAAATTTAGAGTATTTTCGAATTAAACCACAGCATTTTATATAATATAATATATAATATATAAAATAATGAAATTTATATTATATATTTTAAAATATATATTATTGGTCGGACAGGAAAAATGGCAAGCGACAATTCTGGGAATCGGAATAATGATTGTACTAAACCGAATAAACAAATAAATAAAATATATAAATACTTTTGTATTTACTATTTATTATTTTATTTTATATTATTATTTATTGTTTAATAAACCGCAGTGTAATAATTTGCAGCGTTTTTTATTTGTATATGTTTGTTTTATAAACTTTTTCGTATACACAAGTCACTTAAGCGTAAGTTTCTCTGAGAACTCATAAGTCATTATGTTTAGGTCCTTTTATTTCATTTCCGAAATTCTACATATCATTTTAAAAAAAAACCTTCGAAATAGGACAAAAAAATTATTACAATAGAATTTATAAATGAATAAGAAAAACAATTAAATGAATAGAAAGAAAGTTCAAATCGATATTACGATGTACTGACCAGACGAACCGCATTCGTGTTTTTTGTCCCACATTCAAAACTGTCCCACAAAGTGTTCTACAATGGGCAATCTTCTGTATTTTGGATTAAAAAAATTATATTTATTAATTACATTATAATCGGTATTTTTCCAAAATTGATAATAAAAAAAAAAATAAAACTATTTTTATCTGTCCTACATACCACTGTAAGGCATCTGGTCACTTTATATTAAATAAAGTATTAGAGTATTATTCACTTTATAGTAAATGCGACCAACATACATTCATAAAAGTTAATGAACATAAATAAATTAAAAGTTAATAATTAATAAATAAAATTATTAATAATAATAAATAAATTTAATTAATAATTGATAACTAAATTAAAAGTTAAGTAATGTAAGGAATTGAAATACGATTTACTTATGTAGAAATTATGGCAAAAAAAGCATTATTTTTTTAAAAATATAACAGCATGAGAAACTGATAATATATATTTCAAAAATCATTAAGGTCTTGGGTTCAGCACTTGGTAATGAAGTGTCTCGACCAACGGTTATCTATACAGGGAAATTAGTTGGTTAGCATTCATCGCACTCAACCGCCAGGGATATCTTCCGCTCCGCTTTATAGAGGTTGGGTGTGGCCCAGGTGGGGCCTTCTACCCCTTAGTCCATCCGCGGTTAATATAAGAGGATAAATAAATTATCTGCCGCGCCCGATCTCGAACCCAGCCTTTTGAGTCAATACGAATAATTAATAACTAGCGACAGTTAAGTATAGATTATTCACATCGAGATCATCAAATGAGCATTAATTTTTCTGTTTATTTTAATTGTAATTATAGGAAGGAAGCTAATTGTTTACAAGCCTCCATTATCAAACCCAGGCTCCAAGGGCAGCTGCCATTTTGAACATATAGTCTACCGTCATGGGAAACGTTCCTTAATATCTTCGAAATATCGAAGCTTTTAGGGAAATCCTCAATTACCGATCCTATAACAAGATCATCTATTTTAACAATAGAATGGATCTAACCGAAAAATTCGGAATCTAAAACTGTTAATTAATCTCTTAGAAGATCTGATTCTTGCGAGTTCACCGGAGATCTTGATAGTAGGATAACCCTCTGTAACGGATATCTTTCCAGCGAAGGAAATAACGATTTAATAATGGTTTAAATTTCTAGTTCCCTTGATTATAAGAGTTACAAGTTACAAGCTATTTTAACAATGTTGGTCCGTGTTATTTCCATTGTTTTTCATTTTTCTAGAAAGTTATATAATTTTTACTTTCTCTTACCTATATATATGACCTATATATGAAATATTTGGTAAGGGGAAGCATTGCGATCATGAAAATTTTCGAATTCGAGTTTTCCCATGAGTCCGAATAGCCAAGTGCCGCAAAAAGATTTGTGTGTGTGTGCGTGCATGCAGGAAAAAAAGTTATGATGAAAAGAATTTTTTTTTTGCGCATAACTTAAAAAGTATGCATCTTATGGTAAATTATGTATAGATTTGTATGAAATATTTATAAATTATCTAAAAAAAACATAAAAAGGAATAATCAAAATCGGACCAGTATTAGCAAAGATACAACACATCGGACTAACCGGAATTTTTACACTTTTTTACAATTTTCTCGTAAATGGTTCTAACGATTTTTATGAAACCGGTCTAATGTATTCTCCTAAAATCCCTTTAACTTTTCATGTATGTAGTATATCAACGAGAAAATGTAGGAGAAAAAATTAAAGCGAAAAAATAATATAGACGCATAATTCAAAAAGTAAGCATTTTACGGTAAATTATAAATAAAATAATATGAAAGGTGATTATATTTCATAAAAAAAAAAAAAAAAAAAAAAAAAAAAATCTAGATTGGGCCTGCATTAGCAAAGAGTTACAAGTTACAAGCTATTTTAATAATGTTGGTCCGTGCTATTTCTATTGCTTTTCATTTTTCTAGAAAGTTCTATAATTTTTACTTTCCCTTACCTATATATATGACCTATACATGAAATATTTGGTAAGGGGAAGCATTGCGATCGTGAAAATTTTCGAATTAGATTTTTCAACGGAAATATACGTTTTAAGGTTCCTAGATCCAAATTACCAAGTCTTGCAAAATGGTCTGTCTCTGTATCCAGATTTTTTTCTTTTTTTTGAGGTATCGGGGGTTTCATTAGTGTATCAAACGAAATAGCTCGGCGGAAACAATACCAAAGATCCCAGTCCTTTTCAATTATTTTCTTCCTGTGTCGTGCCGTACGCTACATCTTACTATTTCGTTTAATACACTAAAGAAACCCCTATGCCTCAAAAAGAGGTGCTAAATGTTGTATAAAACAGGATTGGACAATAGTCGATAGCAGTAAATGTATAGT
Source organism: Rhaphigaster nebulosa (assembly GCA_948150685.1). NCBI lineage: Eukaryota > Metazoa > Arthropoda > Insecta > Hemiptera > Pentatomidae > Rhaphigaster > Rhaphigaster nebulosa. Next base: position 59,697,685 of record OX411310.1, on the reverse strand, counting down.
TGTTAGCTAATGATTGTACTTTCGATAGCAAAGATCATTTACTAAATTTTCTTGTCTACTGAAAAACAGAGACGTCGTTATGGAGGGGGAAGATATATAGTGTTCCAAATTAAAACCAATACCAAAATCTTATAAGTTAAGGAATTGCAATTTTATCGATATATGTTTGAATAGAAAAGAAAATTATTGTGCCAATATAAGCAAAAGGTAAGTGAAAAGTTCAAATCTAAAAGAGTTGCGAAAATTAAAATATCTCATAATATAGTTGAGAAAACTAAAATATTTAAGATAGTTGGGAAATCCGGCAAAAATTTTTGGAAAATTTTGTATTCTGCCTTCCCTCTTCCCCCTCACTCCCAAAAATTAGCAACGCCTCTACCGAGAAAGCTGAACTTAATATTTCTATTTGTCTTATCAATACCTGAAATCTTTTATTTTCTTGCAATTCTAAAAATCTATCGTATAATTTTTTTCTAAAAATCTTTTTATGTTTTTATCCTGTAGTCTTAAGATTTTATTTTTATTCTCATGTCAGGAATATCGGAAGTTAATTTAGTGGATATTATTTGACAAGTTTTGATTCCAACATTCATTTTGCCTGTAGAATGGAACGGCATACATTTTCAAAAAATTCTTCCAATTCTATTTCTTTGGGTAACTCCTAGGCTTTAGAAAAGCTAAACGAGGCATACCAAGACAACAGTGGTTGAATGAAGAGGCAGATGTGTTGTTTATCTTGGGAGTTAAGAACTAGAAATTAGCACGTAGATGGTTGATGTTACACCAGGCCCCTGATTCACCATTAGTTGAAAAAGAATTCCTAAATAAAGTAAAGCAACTCTATTGAAACATGTTTCCCTAATGGGAATATCACATAAGTCTAAAATTATTTTTTGAAATGAAATTTATTGAAAAGTAATTTTTAAAATTGACCCTTATTCGAGACAAAGCGCATGACGTATTCTCTTAAATCTTTTTACTTGAATAAGCATTTAAAATCATTCTATTTGATCATATATATTAATATACATATAAAGAAACTATTGGGAATTGCTTTTAACTAGTTCAATCATCGTAATTAATTTCAATTGACAGCTGAAACTACTCCTTATATAATTAAAGGCAATTAAAAGCAATCACTTATTTTATTAATATTTTTTTTACTTCCCCATATCTGTATATGAAATATATAGTAAGGCGAATTATTGCGATCGTGAAAATTTTTTCAATGGAAATACATATTTTAAGGTCCCCGAGTCCAAATTACCCAACAAAATGGCAAGTCCGAGTCTTGCAAAATGGTCTGTCTCTGTGTGTATGTGAACAGTCTAGCTCATAAAAGAAAACTTATACAAAAATGAAATTACGTATTTAAGGTAGGTATATTCTAGGGATGTTGCAACAACTTTTTTTTGTTAAATTGTTTAACCAGAAATGCCACTTTATATCTTTGATTTTACACTTTTTTTACAATTTTGTCTAAAACGGCTCTAATGATGAAATTCACTTAAATTGTTCTGCTTAAAGCTCTTTAACTTTTCATATGTATTCCTTCTCCGAGGAAATGCAGAGAAAAAAGTTATGATGAAAAGAATATTTTATTTGCGCATAACTCAAGAAGTGTGCATTATATGGTAAAATATCTATGAAATCATTTAAATTATCTAAAAAAAAAAAAAAATTATCTAAATCAGGCCAGTATTAGTAAAGATAAAGCGTATCTTATAAGGGCTACAAGACCCTAGATGGAAAGCCGAGCGCTTCCGAAAGGACAATTATGCGACCGAACCTCCTCTTACCAAACCGCCAAGCTGTTGTCAACAATACGCTCTGTAATAATGTAATGTAATATAAAAGTAGAAATTAACTTAATAATTTATATTATTTAATGGAATTTCTATGAAAACTAAACCGAAACTTTTAAAATATATTTTCAGCTTGACAAACCAAAAATATCTAGCGTTCAGAATTGTAGGAGGTACTAAATTGTTTAAAAAACTAAAGTACTTTTGTAAACGAAGACGTGAAGTGAAGAAGTGCATGCTGCTAAGGTATTTCAAGTAGTATTTATGTGAACTTTTTAAAATTATGTTAAAAAGATTATTATTATAGGATGGTAAGGAAAGGTTTTGTGATACGCGCACTGCACCGCAGATTTATTTTTTCATGTTATGGAATAACTGCCATTGAACTATTTGAGAACTAGCCTGTAACCACAAAGCTGGTGGTCCAAACCAATGGGCTCTTCAATTTCATATTAAATTTTAATTGAACAGGCATTGAATGAAGACCTCAATTTTTCACATTAAGAAATCCAGATAAACAAACAAATACTTATTCAATGTGTAATTATTTTAATTTAATTTGAAATATGATTAACAATATTGTACAAAATTGAGCAAAATTATTTCTTTCTTTTTTTTGTTTTATTGTTAATCCTTTAATCAATTTCACACTTTGTTTGTTGTACATGTGTTACTTTATTATCCAAATTGGTTTCTTAAATCTAAATAAGTGCTAAGATGGCAGTCAAGGTTAGTATGAAAAATTAAAAAAATTCTAAGACCTGCAAACAAAATAACTGTTGGAAAATAAGATTACCAATTAACACCTCATCCTCTTAACAATTAATTTGATCTAGTCAGCTTCAATTAACCATATCTAATAATTATATATAATTTGATCAAGACCAAGGCAACTCATCATACCAACAAACTCATTAATTACAGTTGAATGTTCCATATACCATTTGTATTTCTTAATTGATCGTTAAATAAAAACATCCGATTGTTATTTTGTATGACTTATTAAAATTGTAAATTTTACAATGTAATCACAATAAACTATGACAGGCCATAATTTGGAGATCCCTGATTTAGAACAAAAGGACTTAAGAAAGAGAGGACGACATCAGAACAATTTCATACCTCAGAAATAGAAGTTAAATTGACATCCAAACAATGAAATTTTCCTTTTATAAATATTTTCTTAAGCATACCGTAAATAATAAAAAATTAAATTTATTTAAATTATTCATCATTATGGGAAAATTATTGGTTGACAATATTAAATTATAATCTGGGACTAACATATATTTGACCAAAATAAATTAAACTTAGTTTATTTATCTCAACAACAATAAATAAAACACAACAATAGTAATTTTGAAATAACATAGATAGTTATGCTACAAATAAATAATTCATCTCGTGATTAAAAATAAAAAATTAATAAATATTAATACAATGTAAGTTCTTAGCAACAATAAATATAATTACAAAAAAAATATTGCTATAATACAATCATGTAAACCATCAACTGCCTTTCAGGCAGAACAAATAAATATTAATATGGCAAACCTAAAAGAAAATTCTTTACTTTTAACCTAATTATTTTTCACACAGTGAAAAAGAAATATTGCTATACAATATAGTTCATTCATTATTTTACAGAATAAACAGAAAAAATATATTTTACATAACTTTTGAAATTACTTACAATTAAAGTGGTAGAAATTATTATAAAATTTTTGACAAAAAAAAAAATACATTACATTAAAATAGTGCATTCCAAAATACCTTATGTACATTTAAACTATAAAAGAATATGGACTTATCACAGAAGAAAAATTTTCAAATATTGAAAAAATATTGGTAACAAATTGGCATGTATTTACTGTATTTAATTAATACTGAAGGACTCAATTATTTATATTACATATTTACAAATAATCGCTCCTAAATATGGGTAGCAATTGGAATCAGTTAAACAACTAACAATACCAGTTATTATAGAGAAAATAAAACTTTTAGAAACACCCCAAAGAAGATGATAAAGTTATGGAAAAAAATCTAGATGCGATATGAAGTCAATCAGTCTTTAGTAATGACCAGCATTAGAAACTAAAACTAATAATTTATAACCTAATAGTACTATACCTTAACTGCATTTATTTCAATGATGAGAACAATTTAGTTTAAAAAAATCAGTCATAGGATCTGAACACATAAATGGTATTTACAAAAATAAATAAACTAAAGACAAAATAGAAATAACACAAAATCGGAGACTATATAATAAATAGCATTAACAATAATTTTCACTAATAATAACAAAGGAACTAGAACTAGTCAGAACTTTCAGATGAATTTTCAATAAATACTAGATTGGATGGCACAAAAAAAGGTGAAAACTCGGTGTATTATTTGCTTAGACTATGCATTCTTTCAAGAATACAAATACAAATAACATCATACAGGAGGAAAATAAATAAATAAATCAAAGATAAAATCAATGGCAGTGAAAAAGTAAAGTATATTCGCATACTCATTAAAATGTGTAAGAGACCACTACATTAGAAATAGATTTTTTTTAAAATAGAAAATAAATAAATAGGAAAAAACATGGCAAGTAGAACCTTATCTTATTCTGTCATTGACTTATACCTATAAGACTATAAAATTGTACTGCAATTTTACTAGGTTCATAATTTAAAATTCCACAAAATAACAAAATAAAGTTTAAAAAATAAATAAAATAAAAGGAATCAAATACAGCAACACTATACTTGCATTTCTTAAATGACGTATCACTTAAAATGATAATAATTTAAACAAGCAATTTATTTGAATTCAAACTATTTATACAATGTTAAAAGTTTACTTAAACATTATTGGTTATAGTAGCTTAATTATAACTAACCATAAAATAGTTATTATTTTTGTGAATCACAGAAAGTAGCTACTTTCACCTATATTATCCAGATATAGATCTTTTAATTTAAAAAGGAAACAAAATTCGTATCATCCTTATACCTCAAACAGATGATTTTTAAAAACTTGGAGATGGTTAAATTTACAAAAAAAAATAATAAGAGTCAAAAATGAGAAAACTACTTTTTCTCATTCTTAGTAACAATTTGATGGGGACTTGAATATTTCACTAGCCTCTGCTATATTATTTTTATAATTTACAATGTTTCTTCTAATTTAACTTTTTCTTTGTACTTCTCCAGAGTTTCATGAATAGTCGTCGATGAATAGCGGCAGTTGTCTTCCTCACAAGCACATGTGAATTTCTTACATTTAATAATCCAAAATTTCTCACCATAGTCAAAACTGAAAATAAAACAGAAAACTATTCATATAGATCGGAATTAATGGTTTTAATTCATAATTAAAAATACCAGAACTAATTTTATAGCAATTAAACAGAATTCCTAAAAAAAACTTTAATTGGAATTTTTCCTAAAAAATGTAATTAGGAAATTTTTATTTAGATAATTAACACGGTTTGATGTCTGATATATATTTGGGATTTAAGAAAATGTATATGTATGTATATATATATATATTTTACCGCATCCTTGGTTCAGTGATACAAAGCTTAAATAAATTGGAAGAAAGTAAAATTTCAATAGAATAATAATCTGCCTAAGTAAATTATTTAAGAACTTAATGTAATTGAGTAGATACTTCATCCTGAATACAGCCCTCATCCACCAATATTTTTTCTTTTGATAAAAATGGTCAGTGTTTAAGACCATTACACAAAAGTGAAAGAATAAATCAAAGAAAGGTAGGAGAATTATTATGAGTAATGTAACTACACTTAGATGAATCAAGTATCAAGGAAGGATAAACTCTTCATAAAATACAACAGAATTTACTATTGAGACTTGTCTGCAAGAGAAACATTGTAAGGAAAATATCGCAAATGATGGCAACTGGCAATTCATACAATAAGAGTTGTTATATTTTAGTTATCTACTCACCCAAGTTCTTCATTTGGTGCTATATCTCTTGCAGCAAAAAATGCTATCCTTGGAAAATGTAAATCATGGTGACCAATAAAAATTCTCACAGGAACAAGGTTAGGCTTGCAGCTATGATTAACAAATCGCGTGACATTACCATATCTACATGCATCAATGCAATATGATTCACCATCCTGTAAATTAATAAATACATAGTATTACACTCAAAACTCGAATAATGGTAAAATTTAAAAACATTACAGATTAACTATTTATTAATTTTCTAATAAAAAAGTTGTTATAACAACAAAGTCAGATGTTTAACATAATTCACACTGAACGAAACTATCATGGAAACGATATTTATTGAAGAGATAAATAAAAACAACATAATAAACCAAATACAGTTGATACAAATACAGATTATTTGTTCATTTTTCTATTTTATTGGACTCATCTGATATTTTGGTTATTTTTTGAGAATTAATTAAAATAAAATCTATAGGATTTATCTAATAATTTTATTTATTATTTCATATACAGTGAATTTCCACAAATGGACACTTCTAACGACTAGACATCTCTCATAACCGGACAGTTTTATCTTCTCTGTTAACCGGACCTTCTAATAAACGGGTACGGACACAGATTTAGTCCTTTTTGTTTCAAAAAATTCTTTCTTTAGCGGACAATACGACAAAAAAAGACAATTTCATTGAAAGGCAGATGAATATAGCTAATATGGCCTGCTAAGGTAATTTCTCAGAATTTTATTTCATAGAAAGGCAGAGTGAGTGTTCTTTTTTTTGTATATAAACAAATCATTGCTGTTTCAAAGAACATTTTTCTATCCCCTTCCAGTCTGTTTTAACAATTTCTATTCAGTTGCCACACGACCTTATAACTATGCTTATCTCATGTGCTAGTGTGAATAATATGCAGTGCATTGTGGTAATAAGGAATATAGTGTTAATAATAATAATAATAATAATATTAATTTAGTGTCGTGTTAAAAAAAAAAAAAAAAAATGGAACAATTTAAAACTTTATAAGAAAAAGCTGAATTGATAAAAATTAGTGAAAAAGATAAAGAAAGCATCTGAGCTCTCTCTTCTCACTTTAACATCGGAAAAACACAAATGGCCAATACTTTAAAAAAAAAACAATTAATTTTGCTGTGAGCAGGGAAATATTGATTCAAAAATAACTTTTTTGAAAACAAGAGACCTTGAAATTGACAAGTTGGTGTATGAGTGGTTTTGTATCGATTAGTGGACCTTTAACAGGGAAAAAGGTGTTAGAAGTCGCCCAAGCATTAGGATGAACCAAATTTAAAGCTTCTGTCGGTTGGTTAGACTAATTTAAAGCTATACACGAAATAAGTTACAAAACTTCGAGTGGAGAAGGAACATCAGTAGACGCTGGTGGCAAAAATTAAACAGATATGTGATGGTTATTTGGCAAAATATATTTTTAGCTGCGATAATACGACATTATTTTTTTAGAGCACTGCCTAAAATAAACCAACTATGTACATACAACTTTAATCTTAACGCATAAGTAGATATGTTTACATGTACTATTTATTGTACAAAAATGTACGCTTTATTTCTGTAATTTATAAAAAAATGTTTATAATGCTATATTTAAGTCCAATCCGGACCAAGTCCAAATAAACTTTAAAAATAAAATAAGAATAAGTGAGCCATCTCAGTCATCACAGCCATCACAGGTGAAACTCCGGAGTTTCACCTGTGATGACTGAGATGGCTCCCTTATTCTTATCATATTTTTATTTAAATACTTTTTTAAGATGCCTTAGGATGGCTTGTAGGCCAAAATTTGCATTGTAATAAATAAAATTGATGAAATAGCAACAGCCTGCATTTTTTTTTGCACTTGAATACATTTTCTAGAATGTTTGAAGTGGAACAGGAATTAGAAGATATGGCTGGTAAACGCAGATTGACAGATAGTAAATATCCATATTGTTCTTTACAGCTTCTGAGATGATTAAAAGTGAACTTAGCATAGCATCAATTATCCAGGGATACATCATTGATTAAATATATATATATATATATATATATATATATATATATATATATATATATATATATATATATATATATATATTTAAAACTAAAATTTAAGTAAAAATACTCTTACAAGAAAAGAAAATATGATAAATACCCTATTATCCAAATCAAACAAGTAAGAATCATCTTCACGTGTGTCCGCTTCACAGTCTGATATTATTTCACCAATGTACCTGCAAGAAATAAAAGAAATGTCCAAATAAATACAGCATGCACATGAAGCTAATTTAAAAAACAAGTACATAATAACTATGACAGCAAATAAGAATAAAGTTTCTTGGTACAACTACAGAGGAGCGGCGCACTATCAGAAGAGTCTAGAGACTGAATCGAGTGTCGTCTCACTAGCGATCTCTGGGTCCATTCTTGTTAACTATGTGCCTCCTTTTTTCACACTTTCTTATAAATTTGGTTTTATGCTCACCGCTTAAAGCTGTTTTTTTACAAGCAATTTTTCGATTGCTATGAAAATTCGTGTTTAGTAGTTTTGGGGGTGCAAAAAACGAATATCAATTTTGTCTTTCCCTAAAAAAATATTTTACCCCGCTTTGTTACGTCGCACAAATTTTATTCCGAGTTGCTACACCCATTGTGATTTAATTTTGTTAGATTCTAGTTTGTACTTATTTATGATAGTTAATGGGTAATTTCATCTTTTTTAATTATGAATTTAATCATTTATAATCATAATGGATAATATTAACAGTATTTATTTTTGTAGAAAATTAAATTAATTATTTAAAAAATTCAATTGCGATAGTAAAGTGGTAATTTTATGGTTTTTAATTATGAACATATTTATTTACCTTATTTTAGATAATTAAATTAGAACTAAATTAATGAAATTAATTATTACAAATGTTTATTAATCATGGCCTTGAATTATGAAGAGCATTTAAAAAAAACATAACTTGATTAATTATTATTTAATTGTATAAAAATAAGTGAAATACTTATATTCTTATGTGAAAAAGGAGAAGATGTTAAGTACATTAAAATAAAAAATAACTTTTTTCTATAAAAAACCAAACAAACAGTTATATGCAAATAAGAATCAATTTGCAAACTGTGAAACAGCTTTAAGCGGTGAGCATAAAACCAATTTATAAGAAAGTGCTGAAAAAGGAGGCACGTAGTTAACAAGAATGGACCCAGAGATCGCTAGTGAGACGACACTCGATTCAGTCTCTAGACTCTTCTGATAGTGCGCCGCTCCTCTGTAGTTGTACCAGTTTCTTAATTAATAATCTTATAAATAAAATAACACAGCTAAATTATTATCTATCAGATTTTTTTGTCTCATCATGAAAAAATGGCTGAACTGATTTTGATGAAACTTTTTGTAAGTTGTTAAGAGCTCTAGGAAGTTTTTCGCCTATATCAACCTGCCATTCGCCACTCTAACCTAAAAACCCTAAATGTATTGTCCCCTTTTCACAGAAAAACAGCAAAACCAATTTAGACCAAACTTCTTATTGTTGTTATTTAGAACCACAAAAATGTTTGTAGCAACATGAAACTATTATCCACAATCTTGAGACAAAATGGCAGACATACTAATATTTGTTTTCCAGTCATTGGATGAACATAGATTAAATCAGGGAGACCACCTATCCGTCTAATAAATTTGTAGTTTAAGACTTTGAAGGCTTAGAATCGAGTAATTTTGCTCTTTCTTTAGAATAATTGCAAAGCTCAGGTCAGGATGCTTCTGTTGTACATGGTCTGCTTCAGGATCAGGGGATCCAACAGTTGGTTTTTCAATGCTTCAAGGGAACGGACAAGCAACTTTGTTTATCAGGAGGCTCTCCTGTAACCATGCTTAAAACTGTTTTACTTACAGCTTTTTAAAGCATAATGTAATTATGCTATACTTAGTATATTATTTATTAGTATTTACAACAAAAAAATCAATATTTTAACTAAATAAAGTATGTGATGTGGGAAACACATGACTTCCTTTTCCCCCATTAAAAATTATAAATCTGTGGCTCAAAAAGTGATACTGAATTTGGTTACTAGTTTCCGAAGATTGACACTCGGCGTCCCGACATCCATCTATTGACACACACACACACAAAAAAAAAAAAAAAAAAAGAAAAACACACACACTCTTGTTACTGGAGGTCTCATTCCGTTTTTATATGTTGTTTTCCTTCAGTAGGTAACTAGTTTCCAAAATATTTCTCCATGTTCCGTTACAACAATAAAACTGTCAATATCACTCGATAAAGCATTGGAAATCGACAGTTTCGACATTTTAAGCAGAAAAACCCACTTAACTAATATCCTATTCTCATGCTGCAGACTTGTTGATCTCACAAATGGGGAGGAAAACCAGTATTTTACACTCAATTTTAACAATTAAAACAAGTAATAAAAATGTTTAATTGGATTGGAAACCAAATTGCGTTTGTGACCTTCATTACCGAAACATATGATTTCTCTTTTAATTTTTGATGTAACCTTATTATGACCTTCAAGTAAAGTACTGCTTCTGGTTTTCCAATTTAGACCAAAATCTAGTATGTTATTTAAATCAATATATAAATTATAAATACTAAATTTGAGAAGTTTTGTATAGTATTTTAATATAATTTTTTGTTGAAATCAATTAGGACCTTCAAGTAAAGTACCACTTCCGGTAATCAAGCAGTGACCAAAAAGGGAGGTTCACAACTAGATGTTACAACAATCCTAAATACAAAATTACAACTTTCTACGGCAAACCATTTTTGAGTTATGCGAGATACGAATGTATATACATACAGACGCCACAACGAAATTAGTCAAAATGGATATTTCCGTCGAAATCTGAAAATCAAAAATTTTCGTGATTAAAAATATTATAAAGCAAAGGGCAGTCACATTAATGATAAAAGCTCTCCTGGTGTTTCTTGAGTAACACTAAGAACTGTGCTGTGTTCCTGAGCACCTTTATGAAGAACAGGTAACCAGCTAGTTAATGATATAAGAACAAATTAATAATTGTAAAATCGACAAATCCATTTAACCATCAGTTGTTATGTATTTATAAATGATAAATTAATTAATGGCTCAAACTATACTAATGCGGAGAGTAATTCTCATAAGTGAGCCAATCGGTCCTTCTTGCCAAACCCAGATAAGTGAATACCACCCTTTAGCAACTAGTGTAGGTTGCCATTGCCACAAAATAAATACCAATATGCCACTAAAGAAATACTAGTAAGCCAGGTTAGAATTGAACCCATATCGCTCTGAACCAAACTTCGGTGCTCAGAGATCCTAATCCCAATGTGTTTGGCCCATCACAGCCTTAATAGTATAGTGTTATATATTTACATGGTTAGAGAGAGATCTTGTGGTTGTTTAAGCAAATGAGGCAACCTCACTGCCTTGCAGTACACACCAAATCGTTAGGTGATTCACATTTTTCTTTGTTGTGGCCATGATGATAGCCTGCGTAGTTTGGTCAAAATGTTGGTTTATAAAATAACAAATGCCTTTTATATTTGTTGTTTTTCAATTCACCTTGACTGATCACCAACTAAGTAATTATCTTGTAAATATAAATATAATTATATTAAAAAATATCTAAAAAAAATTACTTACTCGCAAACATAAGTACCCTTTGGTATTTCTTTTAATGTAATAACACCCCACTCTTTATTTTTGGTCCTGCAAACCTGAAGTTTAGCTTTTAAACCTCTTTGAACAACACGATTTTTACAAGTAATTGCATTACATTCACATGTCTGATTGCACTCAAATATCATCGGTGGATCTGGAAAGTTAATCAGTACATATTAATTAACTGGCATTATGAAACAGCGATAATAACATAATAAAATCAACATAACAGAAATCAATAAAACCAAAATATATATTTCTCTCTCATTATAAAGTAAAAAATAAATATACCAATGGCTAAATACTTGTGCTTTAAACCATTTATCACTTTGTTTTAGATTAAAATTATTTAAAAGATTTGTGACGAATAAATCATTTTACAAATTTATAAGAATTATTAATATTTGAATACTTATTTGTTTAAAAGTTTAAAAAAATGTAATATATTTTTTTTTGTAATATTTCAGATTTATTTAAAGCCAGATATAATTTGGAAAATAAAAAGAAATAAACTACTATTGAATTATTAAAAAGCCATTTTGTTCTCAAATGGCTCAGGAACGGATTTAAAAAAAAAAAGATATAATAGACTAGAGGATTGAAGTAGAACACAAATCTGGCAACACATAAGATTATAAGAATGGGATATTAGAGGAATATGATGGTTAGGTTGATCATCATAGCTCATAGCTCAAAACTGTAAGTCAAAATAAACATAATTATAGTCTTAAAGATTTAAAAAAAAAATTAAATTAACTCGGGAATTTGAAATTTGTATGTATTAATACATAGCTCTTACTGTTTTAGTCTTGTTTATGGACTTAATGTATATTAGTTATTTGTTGGAATGAAATCCTTGTAATGGCAATATAATGGGCTAATCAATAATTGTTCTGTTATATAAGTAATAAGCTTAATTCAAAAACAGATTAATACACAATGTCACAAACTAACACTAAAAGAAAAAAAAAAAAGGTTGAATTCAGATTTAAATTGATCCCTAAATAGAACTATAAGAATCCTCACATGAACTAAATCTCATTTCAGCACTAGTAGATCTGATTCACTAATGATTAATAAATAGTTTTAAAAATTGTGGAGAAAACAAATTTTCCTCAATTTGCCAACCTATTCATTATTTAAATTGAAAAGTAAGGCTATAAATTTGTATGAATAAAACTATCTAACATAATAAAACAAAAAATAAAAAATAAAATAAAACCTTTGAAATTGAATTCGGGTAAGAGTTTTCCTCTGTTGTCATACCAACAACGAAGACTGATTCTAGAGCACATACAACTTGCTGTTGTACACATATCCTCACAGCGGCAGCCCTGCAACAAACATTGATTTAATGTTAAAAAGTAGACTCACTGGCTGATTTATTAATTCAATAATTGAAATAAAACTTATGCAAGTTTGGTACCCAGTTATACTCATGAAACTGAGTGTAACTCCGCGTCTTCAATCACTTTGAAAAAATACTCAAGGGTTCCTGGAATAGAAGCTGTACCTTCAAGGCTCGATCTCAACAGTTGATTGCCGCCATCAAGCCTTTCCAATAAACAATGAAGAGGGCCATTGTAAAATATGAATTTTGTGAAATTTATAAAAATATTTGAATTTAATAACTTAAACAGAATATCAACCTCCTTAATTTTAATAATGTGGACGTGTAGAGGGAACAAGTTAGAATAAGGGAAAATATTAAATAAATATCTCAGTAAAATTTTAATATGTTTCAAACAAAATTCTCATTTGAAAAGTTTTTATATACCCAGAATTCATTTGTACACCATTTTAAGTCTAAAATATAGCAATTTCAAATAACAACAGCAGTTCAATAATCAAAACAACAAAACCTCTAGTGTAACTAAAGTACAAGTTATTAGATTTAAATTAAAGTTCTCCGCAGGGGCTAGATGAAGTGTACAGCTAGTGGGTATTAACACTCCCCCATTTTCCCAAGTTCGCTACACTGCACAAACACCCTCAGAACGGTACACCTTAATTAATCCTGACACAAGAGCATTTTCAATAAATATCCCGGGGTCAGTAAATACTCTGGAAAGACCCGTCGGCCATTGGGTATATAATGGCCACAGTTGTCAAGAGGTAACGGGCCCTTCTTTACTGGGCTAATCACTAACCCATAGTAAAACTGATTCAAAGAACCATACTTGGCCTCAGAACAAATGGACTGTCTGAACGGAAACGATGCGGCACGGAAAAGGATCTAAGACTTGGAACCTGGAATATAAAATCACTGACAGGAAAAGAGGTCGAGCTGGTGGGGGAAATGAAGAAATATAAGATGGATATATTGGGAATGACTGAAGTTAAAAGGAAAGGAAGTGGAGAGGTATAGCTGGATGGCGGGTATGTTCTGACATATGGAGGTATTAGTGCTGAAGAGGGAGTGGGAATAGCCATGCCCTCTGCAGCATATGACAGAGTTGAAGAATGGGAGCCAGTCACCTTCAGGATTATACTTTCAGACCTCCAGGTGACCACAGGCAAGTTAACAATGATCCAAGTATATGCTCCTACAAAAGATGCTGGGATATTGGACAAGGAATAGTTCTACTCAGACCTGCAACTAGCGGTTGATAGAAGCAGGAACAAAGGAAGATCAGTAATTCTGTGTGGAGATCTTAATGCAACAATTGGACAGTACTATGGAACCTCATACAGTGTGATGGGCATGGAGGTGAAATAGCTAAGAATGAAAATTGCCAGTGAATGATTGATTTCTGCATCGATAATGATCTCTTAGTAGACAACTCCTTTTACCCACATAAGAGGGTACAAAAAATTACTTTCTCAAGCAGTTGGAAATAATGTCATCGTCTACTTTATATATGATCGAGGAATACAATAATATTTCAGAGATGTAAAAGTTATAAGATGAGCAGAGATAGGTACAGACCATCTGTTGTTAGTCACGAATACTAGGATCTTAAGAACCCGCAAGCCTCAGCCTAAAGTTTACCAAGCAATAAAAGTGCAGGGCCTGAACAGATGGGACAGAGAAAGGAGCACATATTTAGCATTCCTCGGCCTTAAGGCTGCCTTCGACTCGGTCCCGCATCAAGTAATATGGAATGCTCTGCCAAAAAAAAATGTTCCAAGAAACCTCATTACTGCCATAAAAAATACACGAAGTATATAAAATACATAAATACACATAAAAAGTACACGAATTCAAAAGGAGTGGTAAGGATTAATGGAACAGAATCTGCTCCTTTTCACATTGATAGAGGAGTTAAGCAAGGAGATAGTCTGACTCTTATTTACAGTATTTATGGATGAAATCCATAAAATTTGTAAAAGGCGACCAACCCGAACAGTCATAGGTAAGTGGAACATAAGGACAATACTGAGCCAGTCACTCCTATATGCAGATGATATTGTTAATACAATAGATAAACTGCAGCAAGCTCTACTGGAATGGCAGGAAGAACTTCAGCGAAAAGGAATAGCCATCAATGTCTCAAGAGTAAGATACTGGTTCTGTCCAGAGATGAGGAGGAGACAGTGGAGGTAAATTGTAATGGTGAGGATCTTTAAGTGGTTGGGAACTTTCTCTACTTGGACACCAACATGAACAGACAGGGCAGAATAGATGCAGAATAGTAAACAGGATAGCTAAAGCTAACCGAATCTATTATAGTAAATGCAACAGCATTGTTGGTCATCAAGATGTGGGGCTGGACACGAAGTTCCACATTTAAAATCAGTATACCTACTTATTCTTACCAACGGGAGCAAGAGCTACCCAGCTTGACAAGCAGATAAGCAGATTAACAGGAGCTGAAATGAAGTACTTAAGTAGGATTGCAGGAAAAACAAGAAGAGACAGATTAAGAAATAAAATGATTAGGGCGGAACTAAAAATTCCTTCATAAAAACCATCCCCAAGAAATGACAGCTCAAATGGTTCGGCCAAGTTTGTCGAATGAGTGAGGACTGGGAACCCAGAAAAGTGATGGAAGCTCGATCCACTGGCAAGAGGTGACATGGAAGGCCTAGGATTTTATACGAAGAGTATATCCAGAGGACTGGAGAAAAAACTCTTCAACAACTCAAGCAGATCTGCAGGGACCGTGATGCCTGGCAGCGTTGGATTGAGGCCCCTCCTCACTAGTAATAGCACAAAGAGGAAGATAAAGAAGAAGAAGAATTAAAGTTAAAATTAATTTTAAGTTCACTGAAAATAATTTAAAAAATCAAATCAAACTCACACTCATGGTCGTTATCCTTCTGTCAATAGACAAATTTGATGTTATACAATTTTCAGTAATATACGTAAAACCCCTTGGCTGAGGTTCATCATCAATATCATTAATACATTGGATTGGATTCAATTCATTTCCTTTGCTGATGTCACTAAAACAAATTACAATGATAATTTATATTGAAAATATTCTTTCACATTTTTTTTTAGCAATGTTGACACTAGAAAATTGATCTATAGAATTATGATGTTAATACATTTTTTTTCCACTAAACTATTGATATCACATTTTATGATTAAATATATCATACTTGCAGAGAATCCGTGGAAACTGAATAGTTCCCTTAACTAAGCTAGTAATTTTCATGTTAAGTTCAATTGCTGTTTTGCAATAAGATGACTCGAGCAGTACACAATCTCTTGCTAACTGTCCTGCTTTATTTGTAATATCAGTTTGAGCACCTCTTGCCAACAACAACATAACACAATTATCAGCAGCTTGCCGAGCAGCAATATGCCTAAAACAAAACAAAGCACTATAACATTTAATGAAACCTATATAATCAACATTCTCTCTTGGCATTTCTGCCAATCTAATGAAAAGATTTATTATATTATACACAGATATTATTTAATCAGTAAAATTCCAACACTTAATCATTTTCTATAAATACAATTTAAATTTACTGTACATACAACTTAGATATTTCAAAAATATGAAATCTTCTCCTTACATAAAAAACTACAAGTTACCTTTAATAAAAGAGAAATCTTGATTTGGTAGTCATAACAAACACCAAAAAACATCAGTTTAAGTCTACATAGCTGGAAGACTCGGTATGTTAAACAATACATACCAATAACAGCTGTGTCATAAATTAAAACACTAATAAATTTAAAAACTATATAGATATTTATATATCTATGGCCAACCATACTTCCACAGTTGTATTTTTAATTTGAATTTTTTTTTTTTTAATCTGTTTTCTAGCAATATTTAAACTAATAATGAATTAATTTAATAATGTAATAACTTTCAGGTATACTAATGAATTACAGTAAATTATTTTTATAAATATATTGACAAAGTTTTTAGTAAAAACTTACAATTTTAAATTATATTTTCTAAAAAAAAATTTCTAGAAACTTGTCATGATTAAGATATACCTGTTTATTAAAAATAATCTCATTAATGGTCAAGGAATTCAGTTCAGTAGTTTTCGGAAAAGATTGGTGTTTAGAGGACAATTTTTCTTTATATCTTAGGTTGTCAAAAAACTAAAAAATAATACTTACAATGGAGTATCCCCATGGGCATTGCACAAGTTGATGGCAGATCCGTAGTTAATTAGATCTTCTGTAATCTCCATACTGCCAGAGAAAGCTGACCAATGTAAAGCAATATTCATTTCTGAATCTCTCAACTGAGGATCAGCTTTTTTCTCGAGCAAATACCTGAAATCATAAATTACAGACAATTACAATGAAGTATTAATTATATTTAGTAAGGACAAATAGAAAAATAAATCTTTAGCTCAGCTTCAATACCAAACCAAAATCTTTTAGTTGCTTATACCGGACTGTTGATTTTTTAATCAAAAAGTTCCTTGGTTATCCCTCTAAGTTGAGTAGACCTAATTCCATAACTAACACTTTCAGAGAAAAAAAGTCTCTAGAATTATTAAAAATAGTAACCAGGTATTCAAGGGAATTAAAGGTAAACATAAGATATTAATAATAAATATTTATTGAAATTTACAACTGCATTTCTGCAATACAATCATTATAATAACAGGTTATCATATGATAAAATAAAGACATCCAACAACTTTAACATGAAAATAGTTCATAAACCGTAGGGATAACATGTTGTTACAATCCGTGAAGGGTCTGGACGTTATGACACGGTAAGAAAATATTGTTTCTTAACCAAGTTGGTATGGTCATTACCATGCTCAATAATCTAATTTTTATTCCAAGCCATTAAAAGGATTTATCCCCTCTTTATAGAGACTGGGTAGTGACATAGGAAGTATGACAAAACAAAAAATCAATATTGAAAGAGATATTATTCCCAATAAACCTAAAATATATATCATACATACTTCCATCGTATGAAAATTTGAATTGAATGACATAGTATAAAAATAACCTGGATAGAAAATTTTTAAATGAAAGCCTATCAAAAAATTAACATAATTTATACTTGATAAAGAAAACATAAATAAAGTAATTAAAGTATTATTTCAGTTTGTATAGATGTCACTTCCATCAGGTATTCAATTTTTTTCTAAACTGTGATTTTATTTTCTAAAGAGTTTTGGAAACAAGTTTATTTAAGGTTTAATGTCTCTATATACACCAATTAGGTCAGGAAGGATGGATTATTCAACAGGTTACAACCTATTCTATTCTCAGTGATTTTATTTAATTAATTTAATATAATTTTGTTTGTTCATTTTGCTTTCAAGATTTACAAGTTTATTTGGCTGTAGGTAGACTGTTTTTTCTTTTAATTAAGGTAAGATACTATAGTCTCAATTCATTTTATTTATTTAGAGTAATAGAAGCTCTAAATAAATAAGATGAATTTAGACTGGCTATAGTATCTTACCTTAATTAAAAGAAAAAAATTAAAGAAAGATTTACAAGGTTTTGGAAAATATTTCTGGACACTTATTTTAAATGCTCATGTCACCATTAATATGTTGGTAGCATCGCTAACTAATAGTCCCTTCAGTTTGTTGTTGTAATTTTGTTTAAGTTATAGATGGCCATTAGACCATTAGGCCATTAGAGCATTAAGAAATGCATATCTAGTTCAAGCAAAAAATCTTAAATTATTTTCATAAAATAATCAATTTAACAACATGTTTTGGAACTGATCTCCATAATAGATAAAATGAAAAACATAATTTATCTCAAACCAAGGGAACATAAATGGACCAAATATTATCAGAGCCTCTCTACTCTCAACAACTATAAAAAAAAAAAAAAAATGAAAATTTCATGTTTTATGTTCATTTCTAATTACTCTACCTGACAACATTGGCATGTTTATTCTCAGCTGCCCAAACTAGAGGAGTCCAAAGACCATCATCAACACAGTCCACATACGCCAACGGCGTATTAGCAGCCGACAGGAGATAATGACAAGCTTCAAGGTTACCAATTTTTGCTGCTAGATGCAAAGCAGTCATGCCGTCACTACCCTGAAATTAAAATACTCATTAACTACAAAAATTAAACTGAATAAATTAATAAAGGAATGTTATCTATCTAAACGCTTATCTTTAAAAAACAAAATCGTTTCTAATGTAATCAATAACTACTCAGTTATTTTCTTGAAACTGAGTGGACACAATTCCAGACCTAGCTCTTGAAAAAAGCCTTCAAGTATTCTGGGTTTCCTTCAAATCCAAGTCCATTATTTAAATCATTTGTCTCTGCTCTCTTTAGGTCCTGCTCATGTCACATATTATGGATTACTATTTTTCAAACTTAGTACAGATCAGGAATGGGGTAGCTCAGTGGTAAGGCACTGTGCTCCTATTTTCCTGGTGCACAGGTTCGAGGATGGCTGTGATAGATAATTATTTATTCAGCTATCAGCCGTAGATCAACCATGCGCGGTTGGGAGACCTTCCTCGGGCTCACCCAGTGAGTACCATAAAATGGATACTCTTAAATGGGGGAAAAACGTGGTGGTTGATCCTGATACTGACTGAATAATCTCCTTGCATAACTATTGGTCTAGAAGACCCTTTGTGGGTTGTAGTGGTGCAGGTTTTTTTTTTTTTCCTCCTCTCTTTAAATCCTGCTCTTGTCACATATTATGCAATACTATTTCTCAAACTTAGTACAGATCACATATTACTTATTGCAGGAAATAAAGCTCCCAAACAGAGGAAAAAATGATTTAAGAAATATCAGTAGATTGTAGATCAGATATTGCAAAATGAAAAGAAACATTTGTATGAAAAAGCTTTAACGAGTGAGCAGCATGTTACAGGGTACTGAATAGTAATCCTAATTTCCATATGAATTTCTACATAATACTGTTTTATTAGTAAGTTGGGAATCTAATTGTATAACATTATTGACTTTTCATTGAGAATATTTAAGCAATTTATACTTCTAGAAATTGACATAAAACATGAAAGAACTCCACAGTATTTTATAAAAAAATTGATTTCAATCAAATGTTCTGAAACATTGCAATATTTATTTCAATTTTTATTGGTTCGGATACATACCCACACACACAAGATATAAATTTATTTATAATGATCTGTATGCTCATTGTAGAGCATTAGTAAGATGATTGATGATCAGGTTTTTAACAAAAAAACAAAAGTCGTAGCTCCTTTGAATCTTTTTTTAACAATTGATTAAAAAAAACACATAGATTTCAAAGTAAAGTATTGTTAAAATTTAAGTTGTCCTTTTACGTTTTAATCTTAATAAAATGAACAGTTCTTCAAATTAGCGTGTTAATGCATACAAACTCTTTAGCTTTAGGGTGTATATGCATCTGAGCCAGTAAGAATTGAAATAAATATCACTGAATATGTAACTGTATCTGATGCCCTACCATTCTGTTACAGGTAAAATGAGACCTTAATTCGCGAATAACTTAAAATCCTGTCATAGAATTTTTTTTGGGACAATGGAGACTTTTACTTAGAATGACAAAAATTAGCTCTCAGTAAAGTCTCAATTTGATTGAAGCCAATAATCCTATGAAATACTGTGGGATTCTTTATTCACCAAATTAATTAATTAATTTCAGGTGTTACAAAGTCCATTATTACATCATCTTATGCTTATATTGATGTAATGAGGATGCACCGAACAGTGGCATCATTAACTCAATAATCATTTATCAGTAAAATATTACAACAAAGTTTTGAGGGTGATAAAAAAGCTCAAATGTCCAAAATATCAGTTTTACCGGAAAGCCAATAGAATGTATAGTAGAATACTATAAATGGACATTTCTCCTGATTCCTTTGCATGAAATTTAAGGAAAGTGAAAGATCATTGAATTTCATGTAAAGGAATCAGGACAAATGCCCAATTATAGTAAACTACTAAACATTCAATTGGCTCTGCTGTAAACTAGTATTTTGAACATTTGACCTTTTTACCGCCCTCGACATATGTAAGGTGCAGATAATTATTAGATCAATTTCCAGAGAGAAAGAAATTGCACATATTAAAGCATAGGATTACAAGCTTAGATACAATAAAAACAAAATCAGTAAATAAAACTAAGACAATTTTTTAAATTTAAATATTCACTTTGAAAGCAACATCTGCTCCGGCTTTGACCAAGTATTTAACAACATTGTTATGGCCATTTAATGCTGCAAGCATCAGTGGGGTATATTGAGACTTATCTAAGCACTCCAATGCAGAACCAGCCTGCACTAAAATATGAACAATAGCCAGGTGACCGTTCCCTGCAGCTGCGTGAAGAGCCATTAAAGAAGAGGTATCCTTGATTGAAAAGTTGGTACTGCCTGTAAACAATGATATTAAATAAACAACAGAGGTTAATTTAAAAAAAAAAAATCAACACAGCTAGGAAGAATTACTTACTTAACATAGAAAGTAATTTCTCGGCATCACCATTCTTGCAAGCTTGATAAAAGGCTCTCTGTGAAAATCTGCAAAATCAGTTAAAAACAAATAGTAATTAATCACAATTAAAAATTAACGAGAAATTAGTGAGTCAAAAACGTGACATTTAACAGTTAATGAAAGGTTAATTTTTCACCCAATATTCCAAAACATCGTAAGTTATTTTAAAAAAAACATTCATTGAACAGGATATAAAATCAAAAAGAATATAATCAAATGCATTCCTTGTTAATAATAAGCATAACATTATTTTTATAAAATTGCCGATAATATTTAAAATCCATAACAACTATAATAATTGGAGTCAATATATTTAAATTTTTTAAACATTTCTTGTCATCAAAGGGTTTCCGAGAGTGCAACAAGAGATTTTTGAATACCAAAAATAGATAAAATGATAAAAGTCCATTTTTTAAATCGATCTGTCTCAGTGCAAAAAGTCACCCACAAAGTCCAATGAAATCTTACAACAAATCATCATATCCAGTTAATATGTTACATGTAAATAACAGCAGTAAACACATAATAAAAAATATTTAATAATAAAATGTAAGAACCATCTAAACCTTTGTTTATACAGATCAATAAAAAACGACATTGCATGCATAAAAACAAAACAAAAAATCAACTAAAAATACACATGCAAAAGTAACAAGTGATTCATAAATTTATGAACATACACAATAATACAAATTATAAAAAGGTGATTCACAAATTCTAGAACACACAATAATACAAATTATAACAAACAAGTTTCTTCAAATTCATAAACCTATAATAGATTCTCCCTAATCCGAACTAATTAAAACCTAATTAAATAAATTACCTCTTATTATTATTTTATATTTCATTTTATAACTATTATTGTATTTATTTATTTGATTTGATTTACTATTATTATTTATTTACTTAACAAATTTACAATTATTCAATAATTATAAACAATACGAGTCGTTATTTATCTGAAACTATGCCCCCACTGTCAACAGTTAAAAATATTATTAATTGTTAATAATAATAATAAGCCAATCTGGAAATAAAGAATAATATAAAAAATCAAGGTGGTTCAGATTAGCAAAAAATTCTGATTACCAAACAGGAAAAAAAAGGAAACTTCATTGATAACCAATCAATTTAAAAATAAAAATTATACCTCAGAAATATGTTTACAATGGAATATCATTGTTCAGATATTTATTTATTAATTTTTTTTTTTTTAAAATAGTGTTTTTTTTTTTTATATATACCCGGGAATGCGAAAATATGCTGCAGATCTGGGAGAGGAAAGTGCTTCGGCAGATATTTGGGCCAGTATGTAATGAAGGCCAATGGAGGTCAAGAAATAATAGAGAGCTTCAGGACCTATACAATGAACCAGACCTAGTGACCTATGTCAAATCAACCTTTATAAGATGGCTTGGGCAAGTACAAAGAATGGGAGAAGATAGGTACCCAAAGAAACTAGTATATGGCAAACGAGGAGGCAGAAGAAGAAGAGGAAGGCCCAGGCTGCGATGGCTGGGTGATGTGGAGAACGATCTGCAGAGGATGGGAATCGGACAGTGGAGAGGTCGAGCTGCTGACAGGGAAGACTGGAGAGGCGTTGTTGCAGAGGCCAGGGCCCTACAAGGGCTGTAGAGCCATGGAAGAAGAAGAAGAAGAAGTGAAACTTTTGTATGTTGGGAAGAAGAAAGCATCTTTTTCGAGGCTTCTGACCAATTATATTTTAGAATAGCGTTAACTACTCATTGTATCAATGATACAATTTTCGCACTGAAGGGCAATGAAATGAAAAGATTAATAAATATCCACTGATAAAGAAATTGATAAAATAAATACGCTTTCAATTAGTATAGGCTAGTTCTGATTATAAATAAAAGGAGTTGGTACTTTTAACTAGAATTTTTAAGCCTAACAGTGAGGTTCAGATTAGCAAGATTCCACTGTATTTAATAAAATACTGCAAATATATACAGTTAATTTCACCAATCGAATATATTATTTTTAATTAAAAAAAGGTAAAAAGGTGGTTAACAGTCCAGTGGACAGAAAAATTATATTGGTTTACAACTTGTACCTAATAGTTATGCTATAAGTAATGATAGCAGTGGTCTTAACTATTCCAGTAAGTGGGTAAGCCATTGGTATTGGCCATCTTTGCCAGTTCTGATGATTATTTAGAGGGGACCACCTTGTCTTAACCAGATTAAGAGAAGAGACCAAATTCATTTTATGGGACCGCCACCCGTTAATTTTATTATTAATTAATTTATTATATTAATAATTAACTGACTGAGATATTGAGGAATCAAACGCAAACCGCTTCAAACTAGATGCCCAGAGAACCTCGCCCCAACACACTCGGCTATACCAGTCTCCAAGATTACACTAGTGCCTAGTAATTAGACTAGTATATATTTTTTTCTACAAATAGTGAAATGGATTTTTCTTTTCACCAAACCATATTTAACAAAAAAATTTTTTTTTAGACTCATAGAACAAAGTTCGGATAAAAAAATCTGATTGCAAGATCTCTTTACCCATGAAAATACTGTATTTATGTAATAAAAGATATAATAATGCACAGGTATGTAAAAGAAACACACTAAAATGTTATTTTAGTTATATTAATATGGATTTTACTTAAAAGCACACATATTTTGGGTTAGATGCAACGAACAAAATAAAAAGTAAACACACTAAAATGTTATTTTAGTTATATTAATATGGATTTTACTTAAAAGCACACATATTTTGGGTTAGATGCAACGAACAAAATAAAAAGTAAATAAACAAACATATTGTAACAAAACTTAAATATACTTAATTGTCACCCAAACTTAACTCACAGGAGACAGTAAGTAAAATGAAGTTCAAGTCCAAAATAAAGAGATTAAACGATACAAGTTACATTTTACAATACAAAACAAACCAAACAAACCTCTGAGCAACATCATTTCTAGTAGATAAAGCATGCATTAAGTTTTCTAACTTTTCTTTTTCAACTGAAGGTATGCCATCAGTAGATATTTTCTTTTTGCTGAAGGTGAGATCTTTAGCCGGAAGCAGCACTTTTACTTCTTCTTCATCCTTTTCATCAAAGTCTCGAAAAGATAAGTGGCTTAGAGTAATTCGAGCGAGAGGGCTGAAATAAGAAAAAAATAAAATCATACAATTAAAAAAACATTTGTTTTAATAAGTAAAAATCAAAAGAAAAGTGTTCAGAAATAAATTCCAAATTCGGGGATGCGAAGAATTCGAGGAGATTGAGAAATTGCAAAAATTGGGCATCCTGAAATACCTCTAGCTATATGTTATGCCTGGAAACAGAATTTAATAATTTATAGATACATTAATAATTTATGTATATTTTAAAATTAAATAGAGAATTTATTATAAAAGTGTTGCAAATAGACCGCTTACACCTCACACAAAAGCAAAAATGATCATTGACAATAATCTAGCATGGATGAGAGCATAGGAAAGAATTGGAAGAAAATTTGACATTTCCTTCTTGACAACGGGACTGATAAAGGAGTTGATAGCACAGAAAAATACTTTACTAGACAGGATCGATAAAGAGAAAAAAATGATTGAATTACAAGAGCAAGATCTACAGAGCACCACAAAATATATAACCAGATTAAGGGTACGATTGTCGATATTTTAAGGAGAATGATTAAAATCTATATTTTTTTGGCTAATTTAATTTTTAAAGCAAGCAGCTCCTTAATATAAATAATCAACCTTGGCAGGGTGAAAGGGGAAATTGCTCCTTATGAAGTATGAATCTACCTCAGGAAATGTTTCAATTTATTGTAATTTGTTCTATATTAATGTAATTTAGAATGTCATTCTTTGGAATGACACAAGTTACAAAATTCTATATCTTTATTTAAAAACAGCTGTAAATTATACGTATGAAATGGTGAGAGAATTTCATTTTGAATAAATTGTTAAATAGAGAAAAGATTCTGGCTTCCTTAAGTATACTATAAAGTGTAAAAAGTATGTTTTTTTGGTAACAGTAGCGGAGAGCTATTGGTGGGTATGGCCTCTTGACAAGTCGGCAAATATTTTTGGCACGGTCTGCACATTGAATGCCGACTCTGCCTTGAGTAAGGTTAGTCTTCGATATCGAAGTCCATAATCCAATCACTCCAACCTTGTATTATTATTAAATACAGTTTATCTATATTAACAATTTATGATCAAACTTTTGGTATTTGATTATTTTACTTGTAGGTTATAAGTGATTTATACCTGGTTTTAGAACTCATATAATTTATGACAACGCATTTATTCTTCATTTACGGATTCTAGTTGAGGGATATATATAATTTCAGGACATTTACCGATTTTAATAAATTATTAAAGTTTAATGCTAAAAAATTAAGAGGAATAAAATGACAGATAATTAAAACATATTTAGAAATACTAAAAGAATTAAAAAAAAAAGATAACCCACTATAAATATAACCATGCTGAGTTGTAGAAAACAAATTAATTCTGTAGCCACACAAATCATACACCATAACCTCCTAATTTCAATAAAATGGCTTATAAAATTATTAATCAAAAACGCAAGAGGCAAATAAAGTTTAAACAAGTAAATAATAACCAGCAGAAATTCATTCAGACTGATATCACCGCCAAAAGATTAAACGAATCAATGATCTTTCAAAAGAAATGTAAATATATAATTATAATAAAAATATTAAATATATAATAACAAAGAAAGTTATTGTTAATGGCTGCCTTTATATAATAACAAAGGAAGTTATTGTCAATGGCTGCCTTTGCCTTAACAGACTCGGCATTTGATGTACAGACCATACCAAAAAATTAGTCGATTAGTCAAGAGACCACAACCACCAGAAGTTCTGCGGAACTATTACTTTTTTTTATATCAATCGTGTATATATTATCATATCATTACTATTTAATTGAGGCACTTGTTTATTGAAAATGTAAATTGCTAAGATTGACTGTTAACATATAAATTATAATTATTATTATTTACTATTATTATAATAAAATTGAAATAATTGATTGATTTAAATTAGTCTTTTGAGTAATATTATAAATGATATAATATTAAATAAATAACAAATAGCCCGTTAAGAGCCTATGGGCTTGGGACACTTGTAGAGATGCCAGATTCTTGACCTTGGGAGAGAGTGTGGTTAATACTATGGTCTAAACACACAAATTTTCCCCGGACAAATGTCAGATGCTGATATAATTAAGTGGATCCATAAAATCTGTCAAACCAATATTCCCACACCAAATAAGACCATTAATTTTCTATTTAGAGGAAATTTAATATACTAAGCTGGATTTGAACAGGGTTTGTTGTTCTAGCTACCTAACTGTCATTAATACATAGTAATAAAAAAAGAGGATATTATTAAATTAAATATTAAATATATTATTAAATTGGAATCATTTTTTAATAAATATGTTATGATACATTTTTTTTTTTTAAATGGCCTGTTTATGTCTTATGGTAAATGTAAGGAAGAAAACCTTTCTTGTGTGTCATAAGCAAACTTTATCATCATAAAATGAAAAATGGGGTGTCAAAGGTTCCTGATTTAAAAAGTTTTACTTTGATCAATTACCATTCTGTTGGGAAAATTAATCCATTATCTTAGCAATAAATTATTCAAAGAAATGGAAATGGATAATAGAAAGTAAAATATTAATTACAATTTGTTTTGAGGTTTCTGCATCGGCAAGAATACTGGGTACTGATGTGATCCGAGAGTTAATTTAACTTCAATAAAATCTTCTGAAGCACAATGAGGACATAGATAACAATCATCTTTTTTCAATTCACATTCTTTATGAAAAAAGTGATAATCTTTACACTGGTAAAAATTTCCCTGAAAACAATTAAAAACACTCATTACATCACATGAACATGATCAATTGAAAAAAAAAAAACAATGAAAGGAAGAAAAAATACGTTACAGAAAATTATCACTAATCTTTTGAACAGATGTTCAAAATTAGTTAAAAATTTAAAAATACAAGAAATATTTGTATAAATTATTAATACAGGAGAATGCTGTACCTAAGGAAAGTTGTGCCTATGGGCATTTCATTTTAAAATTTGAAGACATGATGAAATGTAGGGTGGCGATTTCTAGTGGAAGTAAACTGGCAATACTCAGTTGCTCACGGAAAGCCAGCTCTTAGAAGACTCAAGAAATGTGCATATAACATTGTTACTGTTTTCTGAAGGTTAAAAAAAAAACTGCATCTTATCTTTATTTTTTTTTCTTTTGATCTATTTTTTTTATTAATTGTCCTAACTGTAGTTTAATATCAAGGTTTCAAAGATTTATTTTTGATTTTGAACTTATCAAAATCATAATCTACTTATTACTACCCTCCTTTTCGAAAATAAATTGCTTATATTGTACATTCAAATACTGTAAGGTGAAGTACTTAGAGAGTTTGTTTATGGAATTTTTTAACATTTTGTGTGAATTTTGCAGGCTTCAATTTGGGTTCATGAATTCAAAGAATTAACTTTATTTCTATTCTGAATTAACTTTATTTGTATTCTAAGTTCGAATGTTAGTTTTTGTTATCAAGATAATTTTAATTTTTCGAAACTGTTTATTTACAGCCGTTGTGTGTTTTTATTTGAAACTACACTTTTTATCTAAAGCAGGAATCCCCAACCAACACTGTGCCCATGGGCGCCAATGTGCCCGCCTGACATCACAAGTACCCACGGACACAACTGTGCCCGACCTATATCAGTTATCACTTCAATAAAATATTGTAATTTTATATTTATTATATTTATATTGTTTTAAATTCATTTTTTAATTCTAATCTGTTGAGAATCTAATATAAGAAAATAAACATATAATTTTAAAAACGACTGAAAATCATATTGCCTTTTCAATTTCTAAGATGAATTTTTTTCTTTGTTATGTGATAATAGAATTCCAATACCGAAGAAATATAGCCTTCAGCATCATTTCCAAGGCTTTCATGCTACTTTTAATACGAAATATCCTCTTAAAATGTGAACATTATTAACTAATATTATAGGCAATACCCAATTAACATTGAATAAAAACACATAGTACTCGCTACCTGGCAGATAACCTATAAATGAGCCCCTGGTAGAAAAGGTTGGGGACTCCTGATCTAAGGTCTGTAGGTACATCCAAGTTTGCCTATAGGTATTTCAGGTTGATGTACCTAAGGACAACAATCATGCCTTCAAATTTTGAATTTTACCAAGTACATTATTCAAAAAGTTGAATTTTAAGAAAAAAGAATTTATTCACAAGGGTATAAAGCATAACCTGAACATTTTACTAAGTGTAACTACGATTTCCAAAAAATAAGAAAAAGAAGAATATAAATTTTGTTGTAAGTACAGCAGTCTACCCTATACTTATTTTTTCATTGCTAGGTGCAATAATTACTTACTAATAATTAATAATTGTCTAAAAATTGCTTATAAATAAGTGCATTTAAATTCTCACTTTAGAAATTAATTAAATTCACACTAATTATTGTTAAAATAAGTGTTAGAGTTGATTCAAAATCATATAAAGTGTAATAAATATCTATCATAAATGAATTTGATAATCTGATATAGTATAAAAATTTGAAAAAAAAATCCAAAAGCTATAAAAAAATTTTGATTTTAAGCTATTGAAATATTAGCTTAAAATAATTAAATATTAAAATAATTTTAAAGATATAATTATGCAAATATTCCTTAGGAATATATAAGAGTAATATTCCATTTGTTAAATATTAAAATATATTAGCTACCTGAGTGCAAAAAAGTCCACAAGTAGGACAACAATTATGCCTTTTTAATCGCTCAATATGAATCTGGCACATGAGCAACATTGGTATAGTCTTACTAGGACGGAGAAGAGGAGTATTTTCATCAGTTTGATTACAACAACCTATTATTCGAGTTTCAAAAGTATCAAGAGCACGGCAATATCTAGATGTCGAAATACTTCCTTTACTCGGATACAGGCCTCCATCCATTAAACATTCACAAACACCATTGACCCAAGCCTGCAACAAAGACAATGTTACTATTATAAGTACGTCAGTAACAATTACTTATAATCAAATTTTAATCTTGGAAATTTAATCCCAATTTCAGTTAATAAAATATATATCAAATATAATCATCAATAATAACTAAATTTAAGAGGCACTATAAAAAAAATGACCAATATCTTCTCTTTGAACGTTAGCAACCTTGACCTATTTAAATCACTACAATTACCATATTTGGCTTTGTGTTGAAAATAAATATTCAGGTCATAATTTCAATGTAAAATATAGGTTTTTGAAGCTGTGAAAAAACATTAAAAAAATTGAATAACTGGAAAGCACTAGCCATTGTATCATTAGATAAGTTGTTATGTTTAGCACTGGTTATAAAGTTGTGAAAACTGTTTACAATAAATCAAAGTAAACAATAACTTAATATCATTTCAAAATAAAAAACAGTAAGAGGTGCAGATCATTACTAACTAACTAAGTCGCATATTACTAACTAACTGTATTATTTTATATTGAACATTTAAATAAACACTATTACCATTGACGGTATATCACTTTCATACTGAGGAGCCTCAGATGCTTCTGGTGGAACTGGTGAACTATTTGGTCTTGATCTTTTAGCTAAAAAAATAATAATTATTATAAAATAAAACATCCCTAGTTTATATAATGTAATTCAGAATAAATCTTGCAGTGCATATTAAATATACCTGGAGGTTGAAGCTGATCATTAGGAAAAGGATACTTATTTTTCTTCGATTGAAAACTATTGCTACTGATATTTGATGAACTATCTGTACCTAAAAAAAAAGGGAAATATGTTTAAAAAATATGACAAAAATTAATTACTGAGTTTAAATTATAAGTTCTCTTACCTTTTTCCCATTCATTTTCTGGTTGGAAATTATTAGACAGGTCATCTTCTGAAGCATGCTCAGAATCTGGTAGTGAACTGATTTTTAAAGATGAATCAAATTTAGTTGCCTTCTTTAATTCATTATCAGTATCTACTTCATTAAGACTAACTTTAGATGCCTTACCATTTAATATTTTAACATTGTCATTGGTTACTTTAGAAGTAGGCAATTCTGTTTCAACAGTTAATTTTAAATTATTTTTTATTGATGATCTTGTTTTTGCAGCACTTTTCTCATCTGATAGTCTAGATGATCGTCTATGTTTCTCTTCAGTTGGATTTAGGGAGTTAAAAGACTTTTCTTTTCTAGCAATGGCATTCTGTAATACTGATTCACGTGAATATTCTTTTGACATTCGGCGAGATGAGCGTTTTAAGCCCAATTCTGGGTCTGTTTTTTCAATATTTCTTAGTGATCTTCGGCCTTTCTTTTCAGGAATTTCTTCAGCAGTTTGAATTTCAGGGGTTTTGTCAAATTTCTTCTGGGTTTCTTTGCTGACTCGCTTTCTTTTTGGTATTTCAGATTCCTCACGAATTGATTTCTCAGAAATATCATTCAACTTGGAATCTGGTTTTTCATCGGCAATCTCACTTTCCTTATCTACAAATATTATAGAATTAATACTGCCTGATGACTGCTTAAGTTCTTCAATACTTGTGGACTTGTTAATCACAGAATTCTCATTAATTTCATCCTCTTTTTTTAAAGGTAATTTTTCATCAGTATTTATACCATTTTCTAATGTATCTAGGTTTGAGTTCAATGACTCAGGCAATGGGTCATCAGCATCATCTTTAAAGATTCTACTATAAGGTATATTACCAATCCCCCTATTAAATTCACTTTTCATTTCACAAAGAATTCTTTTAATTAATGAGCTATCAACCTTATCATTATCACTATTTGTTGATGCCCCTGCATCAAAATCTCCAATATCATCATCTAGTTCATTAGCCAATATGAAATCTGCCATTTTTGGTGATCAAGTAAAGAAAGAGATGTCTCTTTCAGGAACTAAAACAAAAGTAGAACGGGTCAGTGTCTAAAAGAAATGGAGTCCTCCATGACTATAAAGAAAGGTGGTCAAAAGTTATTAATTACAAAAAATACATAATTATAATTAACTTTCGGATCATTTTTCTTTATCACTTTAATTCAAATTACAATCCGGAAAATATTTATTTTTGAACGTTTATTGAGAGTTATTCACTAAGGGTTAAAAGAACCTAACCTTGAAGCCCATCTGAAGTCAATACAGCACATATCTAAATATTAAGGAGCCGTAAGAAGAATATATAATAGTAGGATTTTATATTATAAATAACTCACCTTTAGCTACACGTAGTCAGCATCCGCAATTATTAAACACTACAAATTCAAACCCATCTCAGGAGTCTAAAAGACAGAAGACCTCCTCAGGGAATGGACATGGCGGATCACTGCAAGTATGCCGTAAATAATTTCGTCCTTGCTTGCTATTGAAGAGCTTTTATAGTAGCTCAGACAGAATTCCTGCAAATTCTGTCAACGAAATC
The DNA here is from genome assembly GCA_948150685.1 of Rhaphigaster nebulosa. NCBI lineage: Eukaryota > Metazoa > Arthropoda > Insecta > Hemiptera > Pentatomidae > Rhaphigaster > Rhaphigaster nebulosa. Next base: position 59,665,817 of record OX411310.1, on the reverse strand, counting down.
TTTTGAAGTTACTGGAATCGAGTTCATAAAAACATTTCTCGACCGCAAAAGAACACGGCTATCTCCGTAATTAAAATTTCAATTCTTCGGACTCTTTCTTGGAGCTCTGAATTAAGTATTAGAAATATAGCTAATATTTACGGAAAAACTCGGTTTATTTAACTAGGATTAAAACACGTTATTAATGGATTTAATTAAAATTATTGCAGAAATAATCACGCCCTATCAAAATTTTAACAAGATATTTATGTAAGAAATAGATTATAACATTTGATCAGTAACTTAAAAAGAATTGTAAGCTGATCAGTTTCCATAAGATAAAAATGCCCTCATTCTCAAGGCACAAGTACGAATTCGAGATCGGCTTAAAATATCTAGAACCACGAGTACCACCATACAAAAATGCTAGTTGTTACAGGTAATCTTTATCTTTATCTTTTATAATCTTTATGGACTTTCTAATATGTCCATTAGATGCACGTAATTGTGTTGCCATCTAAGCATATAAAACAGTCAGGTTACATTAACTGGTATATAATCAAAATTTCGCCACCCAATAATCATTTCGTGTCAAAAATCAATTTTTAAAAATGATTGCTGCATACCAGGCAATGTTCTGAAGCCTACATATCAATGCATTCTTTTATCTGTACTGTTTTTCTTTGTTCACCCTTTATTCCTTTATTCTGGATACTTAATTACATACTAATTTAATAGAATGTCTTCTGTTATTTCCGTTATTAGTAATTTATAGAGGTATTGCTGTTGATATTGCAAAACTCATAATTGCCTTAATTGAAATATCGTATAATGTTACATAATGAAAATGGATGTTTGGGATGATTGAAAACTTATACTTTACTGGGACAATTAGTTGACTTAGGCTCAACATTTTAAACTTCCAAATTATGCAATATGTGCATTTGCATTTTGTAAATAAATACAATAGCATTATAGATACAGCGAAATTTGTTTAGAGTTATTTCCTTATAAAGTGAATTGGAGAATTAAGTTTTATCAAGTCATCTTGGATCAGGAACATATCTTATACCATCCAGATTATGATATTTTTTTCTTCCTAAACAAATTATTTTATAAACTTCACTGAAAAATTTAGGTTTTTCTTGAATAGGAATTTAATGGTTTTCCAGGCGTAAATATAATTCATAAAAATATGACTTAATTTGTTTAATTATTAACATCTCACTGTATTGTTTAGGCATTTATTTAATCCATCGAAACTTAAAATAATCTTTTCTTTTTTTTAAATAGTAGCTCATATAATTATTAGTTAATCTTAAAAAATAAATTTGTCTCCTTTAAAAAAATTAATAAATTTATTCTAAAAAATTAACAATAGTATATGAGACTGATTAATTATGTTAGTGTAGGAGTCATGGATAGTAGATACTTTCTGGTTACCTCATCACCATTAGAGAACCAGTGAACAGTACTATGTCTACCAAGAGTATCTTAAGGCACCTCTCCTTGTGTCTGCACCCTTGGCTCTTCACGTAGCAGGTTTGATTGATTTCACCATACCTGAGACTATCATTTCTTTTATACAAAGTATAAAAATATTAGTAATACTTTATAATTAGTATAAAGTTGGGTACTATAGTCCACAGAAGACCTTTGTTAATGTAAGAGTCTGTCTTGATTTATCTCAATCAGACAGATGAATTAGATTCAATGAGAACAAAAATTAATCTGTATTACAACATTCTGTGAAGAATAATGGGTTCAGTACTTAATAAGGAAGTAGTGTTTCTTGATCAAAAATTATGTAAGGAGATGATCTAACTAGAATCGCACTCAACAGTCAGGTTTTTCCTCTAATCCATAGCTGACCCTTCTATGGAACTTTAAAGAAACCGGTTGTGCCCCAGAAGCGTTTTCCAATTCTAGAGACAATCCATAACGCATAGATTAAAGAATTAAATTTCTATTATATTTATTAACTGGGAGTTACAAACTAGGGGCCTTACCAACTGACTTTTCTTAAGCTAGTCAAATTTAAATGCAATTTTGAAAACCATTGTGCTCTAGGGCACTGTACCTGTCAAATAATTAAATTAAGTTTTTTGTAAATAGGCTATGGAAGGAAAGAAAAAGTTTTCCATCAGTAAAATATCACACTGAAAATTAAAATGTTAATATAGTTAATATTTCCATTTTAATTTAGAAAATAGAAAAAGCTAGATACTTTCCCTTAGCATTATATTTTATATGAGATTTGGAGATGCAAGAGAGGATAAATCCATTTTTTTATATATTTAATGTTTTCCACACTGTTTAGCATCCTCTTTGAGGTGGTACATGCTTAAACCCTCAAAACGTATTAAATCCAATCTAATTTTGGGTTAAAAGTTTGGGTTGAGTTTCTGAAAAGGATAAATCCACAAACTATGCATATTTTTGAGTTTCCTGAAATTTTTTCAAATTTAGATTTGCCTCATTTTGAGTCTCCACACCTCAAAAAAACATATATGGAGCATATAAAACATATAAAAAACTCCACATATATGGAGTAGTTCCAGAAAGAAATAAACTATACAGGTGAAAGTTAATTTTTTAAATAAAAATGCTAAATCTTTCAAATCATATTAGAAGCCTATAAATTCACTTCGAAATCTAACGCTAGGTTCTAAAGAAATGATTTTAATTTTTTTAACAGATTGTTTTGACACTAAAATATTTAACTTTAAAATTATTTAATAAAGAAACATTATTTTAATCTTTATAATTGATTTATATCTATTTCAACTTCATGAACATAATTGCCTTGATATAAAAGCAGGTGCTGCCGTGGAGCAGGAATAATAAGGACTGACCGAATCCTGACCCCAACTTTCTAGAATGTTTGAAATATTGTTTAAAAAATATTTTTAAACAGTTAGTAAAAATGGGTAAGGCGCATTTTAACCAGAAGCCATATTTAACTGATATTAGAGAAACCCTTCGTTGAGAAATCACATTCAATATTTGAAGAATATAATTTATTAATAAGGAAATTGAAGGAAACCATGTGGTGAGCAAGAAGATATTTAAGATGTTATCAACATTAATTAATAAATCTGAAGACAGTGAAGATGTGAGAAAATTAGAGAAATTAGTGATTAAAAAAGAACTTATTTAACCTGAGAATGGGCTTAATAGTCGTTCAAAACGTCTTTAAAAACAAATAAAAATTTTAATGGTATTATTTAACTTCCAGAAGCCTTATTTAACTAAGAGAGGAACTCTTCATCGAGAAATTAATTTCTATATTTGAAGAATACAAGTCAGAAAAAAAAAAGTTAATTTAAAAACAGTCCCTGATATATAAATACAGGAATAAACATAATATATAGTCTATTAGTCAATAGTGATTCCAAAGAGTGCTTAGAAAATAAAATATTTCTGTTTGTAAAAATAATTCTTATATGTGTACCTCGAAGGTAAAGGACAGTGTGTCACATTACTCTAACTGAACAGATATTTCCCTCCAAATGAAAGCGGACTTAGTATTCTTTTTTAAAAGCATGTAACAATTGATCTAGAACATAGTTACCAATACCTATGGATAAAGCAAAACAAATTAAAATAAAAATGTGCTATAATATTAAATTGATAAAAAATGGAAATATTGTCCTATTCCTCCAAGGTATTGGCATAACTCCTACTTAAATTTCTACTACAAATTACATACTCAAGGTGAGCTGATTTACTCATAGTCTTCAGGTGTAGTACATAATCCTTTGAATTAGAAATACAGATAGCTTTAAATTATAATCTATGTAAAATGAAATATGAAATAATCATAATAAAATTGTGTTTGTTCCATCTAATTATGAAAGGAATAGGAGAACTCAGCAAAATAAAAACGAAATTACACAGAAATTTTTTTATTTTGAAGTAATTATTTGTTTGCCAACTACAAAATATAATAAATTAAAATAATAACTAAAAAAAAAAAAAGATTGTACATTAAAATGAAGGAGAAAGACCCATATAACCATTATTTATTTTAATGTATTAATGGAAAACATTAATTTAATATCTCCTAGGTAACATCCGCCAGAACTTTTCTTTACTTCTTCTTCGGCTTCAATGTAAAGTACAAAATTAATAACCCAACAGCTGCATAAGTAGCTTTGGCCACCTAAAATTAAAAAAAGAGGAGAGATGGATAAATAATAAGTACATGTATAAAGCATAAACATAAAAATTTAGAATCATAGTTAATGGACTAGTTTTTTCAATTCAATGCATTTGTAGTAAAATCAATTAAATTATAAGTAATTCTCCACTTATAATTAAACTTATCAAAGTTAAAGAACTACATATAAACTTTATTTTCCTAAAATTGCAGAGTTCAAATTCAAGCCATATCTTGTTTTTTTGATGTAGCACAACAAATAATTTTTTAAAAAAATATTAAGATTAATAGATTTTCGGGGAAAGGGAATAGCTTAAAAGCATGCTGTGAAACAAATTTGAATATATTAATATAAATGGGAACATTTTAACAGCTGTGCATTGATAATATGTCATAAAGATAAAGAAAAGGTATACATGATTATTTTACTCACAGGAGGAGCATAAAAAGTAGTCACATATGCTAAAAATGTCTGAAGCAAATGTGATCACACAGAAAAAAACCCTATGAGAATAAATAATGGCGATTTAAAGCCAAGACTCAACAAAAAGTGAGTATAGAAAATAATTTTCTATCATTAACAGCAGTGTTTCCTAAAGTGTGGTATGGTTACTGGAAGAGTTTGGTGGGTGTACGTGCTGCACCAGTCTTAGAATATGGAAAAATAATTTTAAAAACTTGGTTATTTATTAGTATAGTGTATGTGTGGTTTTTATGCCTTTGAGAAGTTTTTTTTCAGCATTTGAAGACATTGAGTCGAAAAAAAGGAATAGTTTTCCATTTGGGACCGTATCTCATTATATAAATAAAATTAGCAGATAGGGAACTAAATTATGATGATCTGTTAGATCAGCAAAAAAACTTTCATCCTACTCATTGGTCTTTTTATTTGGGAAACACTGATTTACAGCATCAGTTCTCACCAAGAAGAGTAATTTTTATTGATTCTTATGATAATAGCAATTAGATCCAGGTAAATCTTCTAAATAGAACTATAATAACATAAATTAGGTGTAAAAAGAAAAAGAAATATTAACATATAGAAACATAAGCTATTATAATCATTGCTAATACTTTAAAATAAAAATTTACAGTTATATCCATCATGGCTGCAGAGCTAAAAGATAAAACAGATAATCACATTTATGATTAAACTGTAGTTTAAACCAATTGATACCCAAAATTAATATTTGAACAAAATGAGCTGACAATAAATGAAAAATTTAAAAGAAAATGAGAAAACAATAGAAAAGTTAAAAATAATTGATACATTAATTTTAAAACTTAAATTACCAAAAAATTGAAAGAAAATATGCATTTCACTATCAAGATTTATAATTATATGCAAGAGAGGAAGTTATTTAGTAGAAAAGAGTTAACAAATTACTATAAACTACAATGTAACTGATTAGGAAAAAAATCATTTCTGTTTTGGCTTTAAAAGGTTTAACTCTTAGATGAGGTAAATGATTGTCAAGTAATAACTTAATACAGTTTGAGGAAAAAAGTTTTTAAGATGATTTAAACTAGAAACTCAAAATAAATACAACACCAAATTTATTACTATCAATCAATCTACATCTGCACGAAAAGACATAGAAGTTCAATTGGACGTTTAATAAAATTAATACATAACTTTTTTAAGTTAAATATAATTTACAATGACTAGGTAGATATGAATATAAATAAGAATAATTACATTTGCCCTTCCAGTCATAGTGCTTGAATTGAAGTATTTGGAAAGTCCTTTGAACTGAGATTCATCTACTGATGGATCGTGCGCCATTATCTGCAATTATATTAGTGATATAATATTAATAAACTGTGAATACAGAACAATATCCTTCTAAAATCTACTGAAATCCCTTACTTTAAGTGGAAAGTAAGTTGTACCTTAGTAAAATAACCTTCTCTGAAAATAACTAGGCCACTATGATTTCAGATATAATAACACGGAACCTCATGAATTAGTTTATTTCAATATTTTTCCTTGATGCTCTGGTTAATGAGTTAAAGCATAAAAACACTTTTAACAGATTAACATAAAGGTAGTTTATTTATGGTCACGGTGTTTAAATAAATGCCTATGTAATACTTCTGTGCGAAGTAAAACTACTTTCAATAAGAATTAAAGTTTGTTCAGAAAGGAAAAAAGGAGTCTGGGCATTTCATTCATTTATACTAAAGCCTCGTTTAGGGCGTTTTCACACGGTCAGATCCAATTTCAAATGAGTTTACGCAGAAAGAATATGTTTCTTTCACACGGCCCGAAGCCCGATAACAACAGAAGTCAGATCCTACATTTCTTGCAGTCTAATGCCAACCATTCACGGTCTTATACGTAGGACTACACTAGATTGGACTACCGTTAGACTGTGAATGAGGGTGTAAAACTACATAGAGCGAGTAGGTATTTATTGGCTTCTCCGATCATTCTACAAGCATTCCTTCCTCCTGAAGGTAGACTTTCGCTGGTACTGCCTGCGGTTGCGACCGGCAAAGTTTGCGGGCAGTTTACTACTAATTTGACTGAATAGGTAGGGACATATTTCGACATATAACTGCCCGACAGTCTAGATATGACGTAATACGATTGGCAAGCTCTGCCAGTCGCAACCGCGGGCAGTACCAGCGAAAGTCTACCTTTATATTCTACGACGTTGGATCGTGAGTAGAGCTATCGTCCTACAAACTCCATTTGCTTGCTACTACGTCATTAATTGTTTTCAATATTTGTATAGTATTAATCAACAATTGCCAGGTTGGGATATTTCTCCCTAGATTATATATTTTTTTTAGCTCTCTGGTTTTACTTTCCCTTATCTATATACGAAGTATATAGTAAGGGGAAGTATTGCGATCGTTAACATTTTTTTTTTTTTTGTGTCTATTACTAAATGCTTTCATAATTTTCATCTAACTAGAAACTAATGGTTAGAAAAAAAAAAGGTTTGAAAACATCTTCAGTTTTTGACTTCCTTTTACGAAGTAAAGGAAGTTTTGCTACAGCGAAAATTTTCAGATTTCAAGGGATCCATTTTGAACATCTCTGAATCCATTTTGATTAATTTCGCCGTGACGTCTGTACTTACGTTCACGCCATAATTGCCTAAAAAATCATGTTTGATATGACAATGCACATTCTATTGGCTCAAATGGTAAATGTCTTAAAACAAATTATTTTTTTAATTGATCATTGAAAATGTACATTCTGAGATTTTGACCCATGTATATTTTTTCCTTCCTTGTACGCGATAATTTTACGTTTTCAGATTTCAACAGAAATATCCATTTTGACCATCTTTGAATCCATTTTGACTAGTTTCATTGTGACGTCTGTACGTACTTTCGTTCGTTCGTTCGGACATATTTCGCATAACTCAAAAACGGACAGCAGTAGAAAGTTTAAGTTTTGTATTTAGGGTTATTGTAAAATATGGCTGTGAACCTCCCTTTTTGGTCACTGCATGATTACCGAAAGTGGTAATTTACTTGTAGGTCATTATTGATTTTCATAAAAAAATATATTAAAATATAATGGAAAACTTCTCAAATTTTTAGGCAAGTTTATAATGGCAATTATTGAATAAATCCCAGTTTCCACGTAGATTGCACATTCCCACGGAGGTTGAGTAGGCCAGAGAGCCTCGGCGGACTGCCTCACTACAAACCTACGGTCTGTAGGAGGTGCCCAGTTGAGAAGCCAGTCCCTCGTCTCATCGATTTTGCTGGTGAGGAGGGACCATCTCGGTTCCACCTCATGCCCAGAATTTATAAACTCAACTGGCCTTCTTCTAGGGCATGGCTCATTCGCCCGCATTCCCATTTCTGCAATGAGGAGCCTACGGAAGAGCTGAGCTTCCTCCTAGGCGATGGAGGCGCCCTTCTGGCTTCCCATTATAACAATCTGTAAGGCTCTTGAAGTGGAAGCAGCATCCCTGTAGGATCGGGTTCTCCCCTGATGAGCGAGCTCCTATACTACCCCAGCCGTCGAGGAGTGCCATACCTCGTATTTCTCCAGTACCCTCCAGCACAACCTCCTCGGGAGATCTGGACCAGCCGCAAAGGTGGCAGTTGTGACCTTTGTGAGCTTATACCGCTGTAATTGGGTGTGGTAGTGAGCTGTACTTCTCCGGTTGCTAACCCGGACAGGCTCGCACCTCGCCTGGCACTAAGAGTCAAGTGAAGAAGAATCGCTTCAAAGCAACCTGACCTGCTTCCCCATCCGGGGTGACTACCCAGGAAAGGTAGTCCTGGAGTGTGTACTGTAAATGACCTTAATGTTGATGAGTGCTGGATGGCGCCAGAATGGGTGCTTTCCCAACGTGCAGGACCAGTGGCTGATTGCGTTACTAATGACCGGGCGATGGGGCTTCAACTCCTTACGCCTAAATTCTTACAGGTATATTACCAGAGAATATCAACAAGCTCAATTAAACATTATAATATAATAACACACTGCTGAAAGACCAAGAAAACAATTGAATATGTACACCCTCAAGGGATTGAATATCTACGAAGGGTACAGAAATAGTAAATCTTAACACAATTGCTTAGAAATGTTAAAAATAAAAATGAAATTAAAGAATGCATGCATTAATATCATTTATTGTTACTGATTCCACATCAAAAAAATATTTTCAAAAATATAAAAATAACGTTCCACGGAGACTACACACCCATCTCGACAAAACAATCAAACTGAACAGGTTCTGATAATTGATAAGGCAATATTTTTGTGGTCTTAATGAAATTTGCATGATGTGACATCCACTAAGAGTTACAAAAGTGACTTTTTCGTTGCATTTATCACTATTTGTAAATATTGTTTTCACTTTTTCAGTTATTATTTCTTTTTAAATAGAATTCTACTACGTATTTAGCAAAAAATATTGATAGCCGTTTATAGCCGTGTGACATGAAAATGTGCATTTTATGATTTTGGCCCGTATACATATAGCTTGACTACAAAAAAAAAAAAAAATAATAATACCGAATTATTATCCAATCACTACAATTATGTTTAATTACTATTATCGAATTAAATCGAATTTTTGATACGATAAATAAATGTAAAATTATGAATGACGCACGCTGTTGGCGAATGGTTTATGCTGAAATAACGCACTGAATGAAAGGAAATAATATTGTATTATAATTCCTATATGTACTGGCACTGGTATTGGTGGGGGGAACTAATCCGGCAAGTGGGCCTTATGGTCCTTTTTACCAACCCCGGATGGCTACTTTTACGTCACGCCGCCAATAGCCAGGAGTGGGAGTGTCAAGATTCATTTCGCAGGATCGCCACGAAATAAATATTAACCGACCCAGGTGGGAATCGAACTCACAACGTTCCGAACCGGCCCCAACGTATCGGCCGTCACGTCCACCATTCCTATATGTAGAGAAAAAGTTAAAGTGAATTAATAAAAATACCTACGTTCTAAGATAATGGTTTTTACGGATAAAAAAAAAAAAAAATAAATAAAAATAATGCAAAGAAAAGATCGTAGTGAATTATTATTAACATACATTTGTTTACAGGAAAAATTGATATTATAACAAACAAACACCTAAAAAAAAAAAAATAATAATAAAAATTAAAGTTTTAAGAAATTTGGTCATTTTTATATTTATATAAAAAATATATAGTAATAATCAATGGATTTTCCTTTTATAATTAATCTGTTTAGGAAATAAAGTTATTGTCTCATGCTTCCTTCCAGAATTTTAATTTTTCACAGTATTGGCTTAATTAATAAATAATTTTTGTTTAAACGTATGCCAAGTGATTGTTTTGGAAATTGGTTAGTTTTAATTGAGACTAAAAATGTTTTATTCTTTTTAAATAAAATAATGCTTAATTTGTAAAATCTTTTCGTTTTCTTAGAACTACTCGATAGCGAACGGCAAATCTATTAGATTTTCGCTCAAGGAGGTTATAAAGGCTATTATATCTTCCCTGTTTTCCTTTTTCACTCTTTAACATGTGGCCATTGCTGCTGTAAAATTTAAAAGTTTTAACTACTATTTATTAGAAATGTTTTGTTTAATTAAAAATAAATTATTCCTTTTAAATAATTTAGCGATAGGATAACCAACAAAAATAAAATATTGGATCTGTGCAGTGGCGAACGATCATTTTTCTTTTTCAACATTTAATTGTTTTACCTAGTCAGATTTCGAGAAATGAAGTTCAGACCTAAAGTTTCAGAGGTATTGACAGCGTACTTGAAACAAAAAAAAGAACCTTCTTGGACATCTTACTTCGTTAAATATTCTAGTGTTGTTAATGACCAGTTTGGCAAATCTCATTTTAACTGGAAAGTTAATTCTAGTAATTATCATGTTTTAAGGACAGGATGTTTCCCATACATGAAATATCATTGTACTAAAAGACCTGAACAAGATCTTACATTGGATGATACTCTATTTGGAATAATAAAGATTATTAACCTTGGTAACAAATAATTACTGTTATCTTTCTTTAGTGACAGCATCATATATTCATGTGTTTCCTTTTGCAGGGATTCCTACTTTCATGTATGGCATAGCTGCTACCATGTTAATTACTCATAAAGAAGCTGTCCACTTCCCAGAAGGTGTTATTTATATTTATTTCCTTTTAAAGGAACACACTGGGGCTGAATATTAATTTTCTCTTCAGATTTTTATGGATATGGAAGATATGATTGTATTTGCTTTAAGAAACCATGCATTGATGCCGCCTCAATTAGTAGCATAACATAACTGAATTAAAGTAAATTTATAGTCTCCTGGAAAGGAGGATGTGTACTTCACCTATAATTCATCAATGCTTTTTTTAGTTCTAGATTGAATGGTAATGTATGTTCTTGATTTATTAATATTTTAAATGTATTTTTTTTTTTTTTTTAGAAAGGACCTACTATCTGCAATACCAAAAAAAATGATCTCTTGTTTCAAATCTTCAACATCTTTATGTATGATAGTCTCAAATTAAATTACAAATTTGCATCAATTTTTTCCTTTTTGTATTCACATGATTTTGCTAAAAGTATTTGGGATTATTACATTAGTTATTTTTAAATACTCTGGTATTAAGTTATGATATTTAAAAAAAAAAGAAAAAAGCTTTCTAAAATTTTTTTTAAATATATTTTTTCTAAGAAAGAAAAATATAAATTTATTGAACACATGGATTCTAAATATGATTTCTAAATACTCAGAAATTAATTTGATTTACCAATGATTTAGTTTGACATCTGGTTTAGAAATAAACTTAGTTAAGTTAGAGCAGCTTCTTCACTGCTTTTATTTGACGTATTTGATTCAATCTAGTCAAATTGAGAGGAATATATGCTCATGTCCTTTTTGTGGTTTTAGAGGCTTATTTTTTTTTCTCTGATTCTGTTGTTAGAGAAATGCAATGTTTAAAGGAAGAATAATTATATTACTCATCTTATAACAACTATCTTGCTACATTATTCTTAATGTTTGTTCTATCATGTCTTAATCTATTCAAGTGACATTATTGAGAAGCAAACCTCTGGATTACAGGTTTTGAATGAACATAAATGTTTTGGTGAAAGATCATATTTTTGGCCTGATTCATAAACAGTAAATTAAAATTCTTTATTTTTGATCCCGTTACTTATTCATTCTCATTTTAGAATTTTAAGGAAATGTTCAGATCTTTTTAATAGATAATCTTTTTACTTGTTAATTTGTACTTTTCTTATTCCTTTTTACACTTTATTTTAATTTCTTTATTTAATTATGATTTTTTCTCTATTATGGTTCTACTGTAGCCTGAAATTATTGATTGATGTAATAAATGATGATCATTATTTTACTAGATTCTTTTGTACCTATGAATAAATGCTGATGGTATTAATTATTTATTCTCTTTTATTATTTTTTTTTTTTGCACTATATTTTCTTTGCAATGGAAATTTGAGTTTAATTTTATATCAGGGGTACCCAGACGGTGGTATGCAAAGACATTGCTGTTGGTACATGATCAAGTATGCAAAAATCATGGATAAAATAATATTTTTAACACATTCAATGAGGGATAACCATTTTTTTAAAAATTATTATTGTATATATTAATGATATTATAAATAAATACAATCTACAATAAATGAGGATGGTTACTGTAATTAAGGCGAAAGCACTCAGTGCTGAAGAGGACTTAAGAATCAAGGAGAGCATCATCAAGCGTAAGATTGATGTTCTGATTTTAAATAAAGAACAACATGCTTTCCACTGAAAAATATTTATGCTTTTCTTCAAAACATCCAAATTTCTAACTTTTGATTAGCATAATTTTTAGTGCTTTTATTTGAATCTTACTGTTGCTGTTTTTATATGAAATTGATAAACTTCTGAATTTGGACTTTTGAATTTTATTTTCAATTTTATATCTAATATTGTTTTGTTTGTTAAATAAGCTTTTGTAAATCAGTTTGTATTTCTTTTTTATGAAGACAAATGAAGATTCGGCTTCATAAAAAAAAAAATACTAATATCACAAGATAAGGTCATAGTGTACCCAATTATTTGATTAGTAGAAGCGGTATGCAGTGACATAAAGTCTGGAAACTGCTGGTTCAACAGCACATTTTTTTTTTTTTTTCAGAATTTATACTAATGCTGCAATAATGTTAATATTGTTTACACTAGCACTTTGAATATACTCAACATGTTTATTTTTAATTTATTTATACAAAATTGTTATTCCTGTTAATTCAAAACCCTCAGTTGGTTAGGTCCCTTCGTATCAGTTTAGGTCCTCAGCTTGCGTTTTAATCTGTAGAGCAAATATAATTCGACAAATGTGATTTAAGTGAAGCTATAATAATGTGAATCTATAAAAAAAGAAATTTTTTTTAGTGACTTTATTAAAGATTGTGGTCATTCCATGCAAACTCAACACAGGTTCTGAATCTTACCATCTTAGATTTTCTTGAAATTTAGCACATGTACTAATGGTATGGACTTATTAAAATAAAAAAAAATTACTGAGATATGTCTACTTATTTTTGACTTATACAGCCACAAATTTCTTATAAATGGATCCAATTTGTTTTTTGGAATTGGTGTCATTTTATAGATTTTTTTTTTTTTTGCCCTTTCTTATGATACACAACTCCATATTGGTTAAGATATAAAAAAATTCTCGAAACCTAATTTAAATTTTTTTTAGAAAGTACATATTTTAAAATTTTCCAATTTATTCCTTGGACAATTAATATTATTGTAAATCATAAGGCGAAATGTAAATTTGGGATGATAATAGTTTCCAAAAAAAATTGGAGACTGAAGCTCTATTGGTATGTTTTTAGAGGGATTCGATTACACTCCAAAAATGTATTTACAATAATCATTTGGAGTTTGGGCCTTTTAGCTTATCAGGGCAGAACTACTGTACTATTGGTTTTATCATTTATTTCTACCCAGCCTCACTTTAATTTATATGTTTTTTAGTTATTTATTTATATTGTGTTTTAGTTTATATTTTTTTTTACTGTAGGTTTTAAACGAGTTTTGTAGCGAGTGCGAGTCGAAATTAATTTTGTTGTTTTCTTGCTTTTAGTTTTTAATATTTGCGTAAAAAAAATTGATGTGGCAAAGGTGAAATTCGTAATCAGTCCCCAAAAAACAAAATTGAGAATATTAATCTCAATTTGACCTTACTAATATACATATAATAGGTTATATAAAAAAAATGACCGCTTTTCAACAAAAAGTTTATATTTATATTTCTTTAATATGATATAAAATTAATATTCAAAATATAGCCCTTTGTAATCCACTGTTGTCAACCATCTTTCAGCCAGTTGTTCGGAGCCATTTATGCTGGAACGGCAATCGAAAAACTCTTGCACTGCAATTTCAACCTCTGCAAAATGATTAATTTTTTTCTCTTGAAGAAAGAGGATCATGGAATGAAAAAAGTTATAATCTTAAAACACCAAATCTGGGTAGCACTCTAATAATTTCGCATATTTCCTCTCTAACTATTTGCAGTAAAAGCCAGAGTTCATAGAATCTCATAGCTAAAAAGCTTAGGCGAAATTTGGTTACTTATTTTAAGAAAACTTTTAGTCACATATTCTTGTAATGTGCAGCCTGAGTAATCAATTTTCACTTATCTGCCAACTCAAAGTGGTTGGGTTTCAAAATGGCGGCCAAACAAAGTCGGAATTTGAAGACGTTTTTGTTTTTGCTCCTAAAATTCCTAAGCAGTATATTCTATTAAAAATGTTGTATATAAAATTGTGAAAAAAAGTTTTCGATTTCCTCCTTATCCGCTTTTCTCCATTTTGAAAAACCGCTAAGAAATTTTTTTTTTAGGTTTTCCTCATTAACTTCGCTCCCAGTGCATTTAATTTAAAAATTTGTCATTACCTTTTTTAAAGAATGTTGAATTTCCTGCAAGTTTTGTAAATAATATTTTTCAATTTTCGGAACAGCTACTGAATACGGAGCCGTGAAAATGTGCAAAAATTTGAATGTCAGTTGTTTCGCATTAGATATGATTTATTTCAAACTAAAGACATCCCAGATGCTTAAAAACTTTGTCAGCCAACATTAGAACGGGCGAGTTTCAAAATGGCCGCAAACATTTTTTTGTTTTTAAACCTATAATTTCTAAGCGGTGCATTATATCGAAAAAGTCACTGTATATTAAATTAAAGAAAATCAAATTCTGCGTCTAATGAATACTTTCGTTGACTGGTGTGGTCGAAAACCAAGGTCAAAAAATGTCGATTTTGTCAAAAACATAGACGGTGCTATATATGAGACTGCATCGTAGTTTTCAACTCTGCTAATTCCACAAATTATTATGTTAGGGTACTCATTAGACGGAGAATTTATTGTTTTTTAATTTAATATACTGTAACTTTTCGATGGAATACACTGATAAGGAATCGACCTCTTTGAGTTGGCAGACAAGTGTAAATTTAAGAAAGTGTAAATTTAAGAAACTGTAAATTTATATACTTTAATGTTTATATGACCAAATAAGCCACCAAATTTTGCCTCAACTCTAGACTATCATGGAATCTCCTCAATATCCACTGATGTCTTGCTGAGCTCTTCTTCCGTTCTATGGACGTATTTCCACTGCTGAATTTTTTAAACCAACGCCGCGCAGTTAGACGGTCGCGAACACTTAACCTTCAGTTTGAATAATTTCAACTTTGCTTTTGCGGCTGTATTTTTTAAATAATACGAGTAAACTGTTGGACTGCAACTGATGAATTTAGGCTTTATCGTCCGGGTCAAATGTTTAAAAATAAGCTTATTTAATCCTTCATAGGAGAGTATTAGTGCTTGGTAAACATTGGATAGATTTAAAATACTTATTTACATTCCTTGATAAAATGATCTTTATTTCTTTTTTATACATCCCATTTTCGTCATACATACCACTTTCATCAAGGAGATTACTAAGGGAAAAATATAAAAATTGAGGTTAATTGAGATTAAATCATACCATATTGTCTCTATCTCAATTTTATAATCACAATCTAAAATTAGCCTAAAGCAATTGTGATTTTAACGCTTTAAAGGGTTAAAATCTCTCCTGCAGGTTGAAAATTTGTATGTGCTGATACAATGGATATTAGTCCTAGCAATCAGAAATGATACTTGAAAAATGTTTAAAAAATTTCCCCCCTCCATAAACCTGGGTGGGACATGTATGGCCAGTGCCCAGTTAGGCACATCTAATTTCATTTAAGTGTATTCATATTTTTTCTTTAATTATTTGCAATGTGTCATATATATTGTCACCTGCAAACACATTAAATATATATATATATATATATATATATATATATATATATATATATATATATTCATTTATTATTTGTTCCTTTCTTCAGATTCCTGGAGCTGCATCTACATCCCGGAAAAACAAACAGCCAGCAGAACTGCCTTCGGTGCTAATTTTAATTTTTCTAGATCCAGGCCAAGGTCTTCCGTACCTTTGTGCGGATTCTTTTGTGCTTTTGAGTATTAGTCCATTCGAGAAAATGACTATTGGAGTCACCAGCACTTTTGCTAGATGATAAAGAGATTTCAACTCTGTGGCAAGTTCTTGATACTTTCTAATTTGTTTAGCCCTTGTGGTCAATTGGTTCGAATCACTTGGGACTGCTACATCTACGATTTTGACCACTTTTTTTATTTTGTGAATAATCAAAATATCCGGACGATTATGCATTACTCTGTGGACCGTGATTATACTGTTCCAATCAACTTTGACACTATAATTTAACACAATAATTATTTTCTAAAAGTTTTTCTGGGGTATATCAATAATAGGGTATCTCAACCTCATCATTGCCCAGAAGTCCTAATGTTCTGTATATACCTTGGTGGTATATGTTGGCCACATTATTGTGTCTAATCAAGTAGTCCATCCCAGCCAAAGTCTCGCATCCATTTGTCACATGTTGAGTAGACTCGGCTACCCTCATTCCTAGGCAAATAGAGTCTAGCCATAGACGCATTTGGGTGATGAATATTAACATCCGTCATCATTGTGCAAACCAGACGGTCATAACTCAACCTTTCTGACAGCCAAAGTTCAAAAACATCCTAAAATGATTTTCTGTTTTTGAGATAGGTCTGCTCAAAAAAAAAAAAAAAAAAAAAAAAAAACCTCTTAAACGTCTACTTTTATGAGGAAGATTTTAAACTGGAAGTAAAGTGCCATTTTTCCTTTTTTAAACAAAGGGCAAAGAGTCTTGGGGTGGAGGCTCTATAAAAAGATTGGCAAAGGAATGTACCTATGTTTTGATAGACAATGACTCAATCAAAGCGATTTTTCATAAAATTCTGGTTCAACACAGTCTTCTTGAGCTGAATAAGCGAAGTTTCCGTAGTTAACGTATAATGGTAATGATTTCTATTGCTCTCTCAGGAAGTTGTGAGGTTTGCATTTACTTTTCATCGTAACGTCTTTGCAAACTGGCACAAGACGCCCCAACTCCGTCGCAAGACCCTTTGTTATTTGAAAACTCGTTTAAAAACTAGAGTAAAAGAAAATATAAACTAAAACATATAAATTAAAATGAAGCTGGGTTGTAATAAATGATAGAAAACAATAGCACCTTAGTTCTGCCCTGATAAGCTAAAAGGCCCTTACTCCAAATGATTTTCGTAAATAAATTTTTGTAGTGTGCCCGAATCGATCTAAAAAATATACCTTTTTTAAGACATTTGGAAGACTTAAAACCAAAGATTGGGACCCAACCATTGGATTTAAGGCTTTCTAATGTCATTAAACGGTGTAATATTTAGACCAATCCGGGTACATTATCATCTGGAGTTAAGCCCTATTAGCTTATCAGGACAGGACTAGCGTGCTATTGTTTTTATCATTTATTACAAACCCAACCTCATTTTAATATATATGTATCAGTTTATTTTTTCTTTCAATATAGTTTTTATCGTTTAAAGGATTTAATTTGTAAACTACACCGGATGGGCTATTCTACAAGTTATGAACTAGTTCTAACCGAAATAGGAATGCTGAGTTTTATTCCATAGTTCCACCACAAAATAACATTTTACCCTAAAATGGAAATTTCTCATCTTTAGTTGGAGTGCGCCTATATATATGTTCCAAAGTATTCGACGTATGCTTCATTAAACTCTGTTTATAAATTGCGTTATTGAAAACTAGGCGTAACACATTTTAAAAACCTAGTAAGTGTTGTACTATACTGTAATTCAATAAGGAAAGTTTCCTGAAGAATCCAATGCTAATACTAGCCTTTTCCACCAGTTCAATGTCCAATACTCTGATTGTTTCGTTTATAAATCTTTTTTTATAGATTTGAATAAATTATTACCGGGTTTAAAAAAAAATTGGATTTTTATGAATTTTTATTACAGCATAAACTATTAAAACACCTAATAGTAAAGGTAAAGATATCAACCTCAAGTTTCTTATCTGGTTCCCAAAATAAAAATAAAAAAATTATTAACTATAATTGCCCTTCGGATTGAATACTACTGGGCATCAACAAAAATATTACACTAATTTGTTTATAAGTTATGCTTGAAGAATTATTCAGTTTTTGTATATAATTTTCACAAACTGTAGAATGCCTGCACTCTGCAGGCTGGAATTGTAACATGTTTAGGAGTTAGATGTTAAGAAAACTCATATCAGTTTTCCCGCCCAACTTGTTCATAAACAAGGTGGTTGAGAATAAGTTATTATCTAATTGTCATTTGTTGTTGGTTGTTGCTCATAATAATCAATTGTTTAGATTCACGGAAAATTCAGATTTTAAATTCAAGAGTCTAATTTATACTATGCCTCCGAAAGGTAAAAAGAAGGTAAGGAGTTTGAACTTAAAAAAAAAAAACATTCCAATCTCTACATGATTATTTATTTGTATTGGGTGTATTGACCAGGTTGAAAAGGAAGATGTAGCAGATCATGAATTGAGTGATAGTGACAGTAGTAGCGAACCAGAAACAAAAAAACCTAAAGCTAAATCCAAGCCAAAAACTAAGAAAAATGATGTCAAGAAAGAACGAGGAACCAAACGGAAAAAAGAAGATAAAGAAGAGGGTCCTGCCAAAAAGACTAAAATTGAACTTACAAAACCTGATCTAAAAGATCTAAATTTCGACTGTGATAAAGCAACTTTAGATGGGGAAAAATGGAATTTTAAAATTACAACCTGGAATGTTGCTGGATTGCGTGCATGGATCAAGGTAAAGAAATTAGCATTGTCTCTGTTTCTATTTGTAATGATATAATCACAGACATAACAACAGATAAATATAATTAATCTTTTATAGCTTGAAAGAGTGAATAATATCTATTTATATGATTTTATTGGTATTATATTTGTTTATTGCATGATCCTTAATTTATCTTGAATGCGCCGGTCCTATAAAAATGGTTTAATTGCTCATTTTTTATTACCTGATTTTCATTTTTTTTTTTCAAAGTTGATATTTATATTTCACTTTACTTTGGAATGTTTTCTAAAGGGAAACAGAAGTTTCTTAATTTTTTTTATTATATTTTATAGAAAGGAGGTATAGATTACGTTAAAAAAGAGGATCCTGATATTCTTTGTCTTCAAGAAACCAAGTGTCGTGAAGATCAAGTTCCTTCTGAAGCTAAACTTCCTGGTTATCATACTCATTGGGTTAATGGTAAATGTTTTAACGTTTTATTTAATGATAAATTTTTAATGATTTTTTGTGACTTTAAAACATTTCATTTTTAGGAGTTAAGGATGGTTATGCTGGTGTCGCCTTGTATTCCAAAATTAAACCTATTAGTGTTGTGAAAGGATTGAACAATAAAGAACATGATTCAGAAGGAAGGGTTATAACAGCGGAATACGAACAATTTTATTTAGTCACTACCTGTAAGCTACTTTTTATATTTTTGATTATTTTTATAACTTGTTATTGATTGTCAATCATTCGAATATATATGCCCAGATGTTCCTAATGCTGGCCAAGGGTTGAAAACTTTACCTAAACGGTTGAAATGGGATGAAGATTTTAGAAATTACTTGAAAGAATTAGATGCCAAGAAACCTGTCATACTTTGTGGTGATTTGAATGTTGCCCATACTGAAATAGACCTAGCAAATCCTAAAACAAACACCAAAAATGCTGGTTTTACACCAGAAGAAAGGGAAGGTATGACTGAACTCTTAAAACAGGGCTTTGTTGATACGTTTCGACATCTTTATCCTGATTTGACTGGAGCCTACACTTTTTGGGCTTATTTCAATAATGCCAGATCAAGAAACACCGGTTGGTAAGTGCTCTTCATATTCTTCAACAATCGTATCACTGTTTAAAATTAATAGGTTTCATGAGTTATTTTATTTTAATTACTTCAAAATTTCAACAGAAATAATTATAATAATCAGTAGTACTCCAGCATGCTAGTTGAGACGTTTTGTTGTGATGAACCTGTCTATTCTCCTTCTATGCTGTCATTTCTGAAAACACTTCTTACTCCACCATTCTTTCATTTTTATTGTATTAACTTACTCCCTCTTCCTTTCCACTTTGTAAAATTGCTTTCAGTTATCTCTTAGGGTCAGTATTATAATATTCCTCTCTTTCATTTCCTTTAATCGATTTTGCTCTTTTATTCATTACGATATTTAAGGATTTGTTTTATGGATAGTCAGGAAGTACTTTTATTAAAAGTTAAATACATTCGTTATCTCAATAGTTTGTTGTCTATCCAACTTCCACTTAAAAAGTTCATGGATGTCAATGTTTAAGTGATTACCCTTTTGCTACAAGAGCAAAAGTTAATGACTGTCATCTTGAGTCATGAAAATGACAAAACGTTCATTCCTTTTATTTAAATTTATTCCCAACTGATGATATTGAAAGCCACCCTAAAATCAGTAAAATAATTACTTATTGATGAAACATTGTCTGAAACCAGCGGCACATTCTTTGCCACCTCTCTGGATCTGTGAACGTTTCTGCATTGGTGAAAATACTGGCCAATGCGTTGACATTTCCCGAGCGGTTTTCTTTCACAAATCAAAACGATTTGCATTGCCAGTGCCGGATGTTTGCGTGCCATCCAAACCAGTGACAAACTATTTGCCAAAGGAGTTTCTCATTTTCCCTAAATATTGGGTTTTAAAATGGTTGTTACTTCAAAGTTGTTATTGAAATAATCAATGATTCATAACTTGATAACTTTCAGTTGCTAATTCGTACTTTTTTATGCGTTATTAGTTTTCTAATTGTCAACCAATTCTTCAAAATCAGCTGATTTTCATAATTCAATTCCCCCAGATCTTTGAAGTTCACAAAATATTATTTTTTTTTTAAATATTTTTTAAACCACATATTTTCACAAACATTTGGTAAACGATTTATTAAACCGCTTGTCATGTGTGTGTATGCTCCATTTATTCATTTGTACTTTCACATTTCAAGCGTTTGACAAAGGATTTGACACTGGTGTGTAGCCAGCTTGATCTTGATATTATTAACTTTAGTCTAGGAAATTGAATTTGAATACATTTCGATAGGAATTTACATCACAATGTCAACATAACTAAACACTAAAACAATTACCCTCCGTAATGCTCAATCCAACTCACCGTTTCTGGATTCCATCTTGAGAACAAAATTGGGCAATCAAAATGTATTAAACTCCGATTTCCTAGACCAATATTAGTAATTTCGAGGTTAGACATGATGTTAGTACAAGATAGCCAAATTATGGAAAATCAGCATTATGACTGTCTCAAAATCATAATATAAATAGTTTTAAAAACTTAAAATATGATGCTCAATATGATCAAATATGGCTATTTTGTAGTCTCATCACGCCTGGCCTTGAAATTCCTTATATTGGTGTAGGAAATTGAATTTTAATGCATTTAATTTAATACAATATACAATTAAAATTACACTTAATACTAAATGTATTTAAATTCAATTTCTTAGACTAATATTAGTAATTTTGATGTCAGACATGATGAGACTATAAAATAGCCACATTGTGGAAAATTAGCACTGCGACTGCTTTTAATGTTTTGCGTATATGTATGCTTAGGAATGAGAAAATTATAAAAACAGGGGTGCTATAAACTTTGAGTTTGATGATAACTTTAGTTATTTGGCATTTTTCATTTGGAATAACTTTTTGAGTTGTACACATGTAAAATTGAGCATATGTTACTTTTCTGTCAAAATGATAAAATTTGCCTATATTTGACTACCGATTCTGACCAAACCTCCTAACGAAATTTAACGGATAATGAAATTTTAACGTTTAAGGAGACTATTTGACTCAAAATTTAATTTTCTTTAATTTAGGTAAGATCAAAATTTTCTTTGTGATGCATTCTTCTGATGTTATAATCTAAATCTTGAAAAAATTGTACAAATTTCGCAGTTTTTTGGCTTCCAAAAGTTTAGCTTTTCTCAGAAACCGTCCCAAACTATTCTTATTTAGGATGTCCAGAGTGGATTAAAATCATTTCCAGCTTTGTATTAATTTGAGACACCGCATTTTGTTGGTCTAGTTTGATTGGACTAGATATTTTAATGTGTAATTAAATTGTTTCTCTTATAATTTTTATTTATTCTATTACTCTGTGATTAAGTATTTATCATTATTCTACTCTGTGTTTTGTTTCATTTATTGTACTTTCTATGTAGGTAATTTTCTTTTATAAGATAGAGGACGAAATTGGAATATATGGTAATTTGTTCATCTAAAATGTGTATGTGAAATGTAAAAACAATTGTCTGTTACAGTATGATAAAATTAGTTTAGGCCAGGATTGGTTTTTACTATCATGTCCGTGTTTTCCCTTTAGTAATAAATAAGGTTGAGTCCCTTCTATTTTATATAGACACAATTCCAACTGTGGTTGAGGAACTTAAAAGTTTTTTTTTTTATTGTAACATTTGTTGGCAGCTTCTTTAGCACTAAATTACAGTATAATTATTATATTTTTAAGAAAAAAACCTGACATATTGCCCTCTTACATGTCTTCAGTTTTAACCTGGTCTCGTTGATTTTAGCTTTCTTTTCAGTTGGTTACTCCAACCTGCTGCTCCATACGTTAAAGTGCTGTTTTGATATAATGATCATTATTTTAATTTTTTATCTCTTCTAAATTAAATAATAGCTTCTTAAACCTTGTTGAACAGCTTGAAATAATTGTAGTTAAAGATAAAATAATTATAAAGAAAATGAAAAGGTTTTTACAAAGAACTAGAACTGTTACCGATTAGCACTCAGGGTCCTATTTATAGGATCAGGCAATATATTGCTATGTTTCTGGCAAACTGCTTTTATAAGGCAGGTGGGGGTTCCAGAAACAACATTTACTCAATTTAATGATCTAATTTAATCTCTATTTGCATCGGTTCCAGAAGGGAGCTGATCAATCAAACTATATTTTAACATAAAAGGCTAGAGACCACAGACCCTCCCTGCTATGGTCTATTAGCTTGGGATATTATAAATACCATTGGAGTCCTTTCCAAGAGTGTCGTGTTCACCATTTCACTTAATTAACTAGATGATGGCATGCAGAGTAAATAGAATGGTAGATTGTGTTACAGATCTTACTTTATTGACAATACGTTATTCATTAAACTATTGGCTTATTAATTTCTAATCTAAATTACTATCATTATAAAAATCTACAGACTGTAACATATGTATTTGAGAATACTGGGAGAACTCTTGCTTAATTAAAATATTATCTTGATGCCACATAATATTATACATTAATGTACACAATGAATCAAAAGTCTTGCACTTATCTCATTGTTGCTCTATGGTCTAGGTCTCTCTCTCTCCTGTCTCGATGTGCTGCTCAACTGTACCCTCTGCGAACCTCCGTCTTCTGGCTTCTCCCAAGAACTACACTACTCTACATTTTCCCTAGAACTCCCTACTTCAGTCTTCCTACTCGAACTCTCTAGTTCAATCTTCCTACCAGAACTGTCTCGAATTACCTTTCTCCCGGCCATTATTTTGTTCCCCACTCTCCTTTTGGGACATCTTATTGGCTGTCGCTGTAAGAATATTTTCATAGAACTTGTAATTTTGGGCAGCAGATTTTATTACACCATGTCGACCTGGCCTATCTCTAGGTTTATGGTGCTCTTACTTTCGCTTATCTTAAGCGGCCTATTGGCGATCTTGAACTGCACCTTCCAGGTACAACGGCCGACCTTGTAAATATTCCTTAGTCCGAAAAAGAAACTGGTTAATGTTGATATTACTGAACCGGGTGGCATCTCTTTAATTTATTCCTTATTTAATTACTATTACGAATCTTAATTATTTCCTTCAATCCCAGTATTCTCAATACATAACATTGTGTATATTTGTATTATTTATATATTTACATTTAGATATCCTATTTATAAGACGGGCAAAGACCAATAAATTTGGGCACTAATGGATTACTGATAAATTTTTATCATTTGCTATTAGCATGTTATGTACTCAAAACTTATGGAAGATTTTTTTAATTTTTAATAATGGTGTTTTTTTCTTTTTTCCTTAGGAGATTGGATTACTTCATTTTCTCAGAAAGATTTATGCCTCATTTGTGTGACAATGTAATTAGAAATCAAGTTCATGGTAGTGATCATTGTCCTGTTACCTTGTTTGTAAATATTTAGTTTATATTTAAATTTTTTTTAAAGTAATGATATTATTTTTGTCTACTTTTATTGGTTACCTATTTTTGTCTGTAATTATTTTTAAGTCTTTTTTTTACCTCATTATTAAAAATAGATTGTTTCCTTTTTTGTTTTATTTACATATTTTTTCTTATTGTTGTGTGTATCTTTGGTTCATCAGTGAGATAAATTAATGTGTTTTAGATTGTATCTTCCGTGACTCTAATAATATTTTGAGGAATAATTTCTGTAGAAAATTTGTGCTGCTTACTTTTTACTGGGGAGATGAGTAGCTCAGTGGTAAGGCACTATGTTACCATGCTCCCGGTCTCTGGTTCGAGACCGGCTGTGGCAGATAATTATTTATTCTGTTAGCCGTGGATCAAACCTCTGGGATCGGGAGACCCTCCTGGGGACCACACAGCCTCTATAAAGTGGGTACCCTTAATTGGGGGAAAAACATGGCGGTTGAGCGTGCTCTTGTCCAAATCACCTCCTTGCACAACCTTTGGCCTAGAAACAGTGCATTCCTTACCAAGTATACACCTATAGTGGTACAGGTTTTGTTTTTACACTTTTTACTTATGTTAAATTACGGATCTTCATGGGTAAAAGAGATAACAATTCTTAACTCTCACTCTGTTTATGAATGCAGATGTTTAAAATTTGTCATTTGTTTTTCATTAGATATTTAGAGAAATTAAAGATGTTTGGTCCTAATCATTTTTTGATGAAGATAGTGGAATCAAGGTAATGACACTAATTAACAATGTTGCTTTATCAGCATTGGAAAGTAATCATGTGATATGTTTTTCTAGTAGTACTTTATAACTACAATTATATTAAAATATACAATTACAAGAAATGTTTGAAGTTATTAGTATGTATTTTTCCAAAATCTGTAATGTTCACAGTGTCTGCATTAGGAAGTAATCATGGTTTCAGGTGGTTTGTACCATTAGAAGTGAGAGAAGTAATTGAAAGTTAAGTTGCTCATAATGTAATTCGGAAATTCAATAAACAGTATGTTTTTATTTTTCTCTTTTCACTATAAAAGTATTTATTATAAATATTTTTTTTGTCCTTATTTGTGCAAATAATATTTTATTATAAAATAATTGTTTCCACAAATAAAAACATTTTGTTTAGTGCTGGAGGGTTAGATCTTTGGGCACTATCCTTGCCAAATGTTCTATAAGAAGAGGACCTTTCAAACCCTAGACCACATTTTGGAATTCTGGCATCTCTTGTATAAATTTATTTATTTTTAATTTATCTGACAATCTTTTTTTTTTTCCAATGCAAATTTATGGCTCAATATGGTTATTAATACTTATATTGAATTACAAATATTTATTGAGATTTGCAATTTTTCTAGTTTATGTATGGATATAAATTAATTTATAAAAACCATTAATTACACTAAAGTCATAGTTATAATTTAATTTATCTATTAATTTATCTTATTAATCAGATTTGAGTTGAAGGTCATCATATCTTCTATGACACAATCTTC
Source organism: Rhaphigaster nebulosa (assembly GCA_948150685.1). Classification (NCBI taxonomy): domain Eukaryota; kingdom Metazoa; phylum Arthropoda; class Insecta; order Hemiptera; family Pentatomidae; genus Rhaphigaster; species Rhaphigaster nebulosa. The sequence continues at coordinate 59,639,979 of OX411310.1, read as the reverse complement.
CTTTAAATACCTATTAATTGATTAGTTTTTCTTTAAATAGTTAATTTTATTAGGAAATTAAAGTGGGCTTAGCTAATACCTAAGTCTTATGAAAAATCGGATTCTTTGAGAATGAAAAGATTATCTTAGAATGTTTAAACTATTCACTGGACTGATAACAAATACAAACTTTTATGAAAAGTAGTGATATGCTTCATAGGTGGACAAATTACTATAAAAAATCCTATAATGTATATCACCTAACCTTATCAGTGACATAGATAAGTCCCCCATCTCCTTCCCATAAGAATTGGGCTAGATATAACAATTTTTTTAATTGAAAATTAATTGATATATTTATCAATTCACTTAGAAAGAAAGTGTTTGTATGAAAAAATAATATAGTTTTATTTTTTAAATTTTATTTTGGGAGTACTACAACATCGTAATAAGGTTCAGTCAATATGAAATTAACTGTCATAATTTAAGCTTATTTGTCATAGTTTGTAGTTATATTTGACTAATATTTGCCGTATGTAACTATTATAAATATATAAATAATTTTATTTATACCAATACATCCAGTCCAGCTGAGAAAGATAATTTTTTATTCTGTAATATCAGCCTTGGATCGACTCTGGGTCAGGAGACCATAAAAGTTCTATTATTATTTATAAGGACATAAATTCAAGCATTCCTCCCTTTATTGATAATGAATTCCAAATGAGTTGTGATTTGCTTTGTATCCTGGTCTGTTTCATAATTTAATAAAAATAATCATGCAAGGAGAAAAACTGTAGGGCTACATTAACGCATTATTTGTGGTTTGACTATCATATATCAGGTTGTTGGGTATTATTTAATATTCAGTTAGTATTATTTAATTAAAAGGTTTCCTCTTTTCAAGCATTGAAGTTTGGAGTTATAGGCAATAGCAACACATAATCGGTGATCGGCATCCAATTTGTTAATTATATCTGGCAATACTAGATTGGGCAGATTGATACATTTTTTTGTTGACAGCTACAAAAAAAACTATCAACAATAATTATTAAAATGTATACACCGAATTAACTAATTAAAGAAAGAAAAAACTTATAAAGTAGAGATAAAGAAAATCAGGTTCCTGCAAGATTCCAAAGCAACACCTTAAATATCTCAAACAGCAGTAAATAACTAACCAGTCAATGTTTCATCTATTCAGGCATCATCACGACTGAAAAATATAAAATCTCATTTATGTAGACCAGAGATACTACTTTTCCCTTCAACAGCCCAAATTGAGATAGTATTGAGTGTATTGAACAGTTTCTGTATACTGTTTAGTCAGTTGTCGAGTTACAAAGTTCCGTTCCTCCACATCGGTCGTAAGTTGAAATGGTCTTAAGTCGAATAAAAAATATAACACCAAAATATTTAAATAAATATATTTTATTTGTTTGCTTAATGTATAAGAAAATAGTACAGCTATAATTACATAATATATTATATTTGGATATAATATTTATTTTTAGGATGTTTTTATCTTATTTGTTACTAATATCTTTTTGGCAACCGGCCTCAAACGCATGCAATAGGTAATACTAGTCCTAGTCCTAGTCCTACAAAAGTCCTTGTGCATTATTATAGCTTTATTTCAGATTACATATTTTAAACATTATTGAAGACTACTCTTCAAAGTAGAGTCAATTGTTTTCAACTACTTGCACCCATCTTTCTGCCAGTAATTGGATTTGGTGCTGGTACCACTCCTTTGGTTTTGAGGCAAAGAACTCTTCTCATACAATTTTTATGTCTTCCTAATTATCAAAGATCCGACCTTTTAAAAAATGAGCCATTGATCTAAACAAACCATAATCTGCTGGTGCAATATCTGGGCTATATGCAGGATGAGGCAAAACGTTTATTCCTTGCAAGCCCGATAATTTTTCCTTGGTCAAATGAGAACGATGTAGGAGGGCATTGTCGTGTTGCAAAACGGCTTGGTTCCAGTTGACCAAAGCGGGGTACTTTGCACTCAAAAGTGCATAAACTCTGTCTAGCTGTTCACAGTAAAGGTTTGGGTACACTGCCCGACCATCAGGAACAAGTTGAAAATGCAAAACGCCTCCGAAGGTCCACCAAACACAAAGCATCTCTTTTCCCAAACCGATCTTGGCGAACCTCCGGTTGTGCAGCTTCACCTGGCCGTGTCCACTGCTTACGTTTGCTTAAGTTTTTTAAAAATATCCACTTTTCGTCACTCGTGATAATTTTTTCCAGAACCTGCCATCTTTCGGATTTTGAAGCAAAATTTTTCACATATCAACTCCCTGCTGGGTTTGGGCATCTGCCAAGTCAAGTGGGTCGGACCTTGGTCTTCAATTCCGTACGCCCAGGTTTTTAAGATGACGAGCCACGGTAGCATTAGCAGCCCCTACTACGGCCGATATATCACGAGTAGTGGGTCCTGGTTCACACATTCAAGAAGAACGTCATCATCATCGAGATAAGGCCGACCTGATCTGAGGTCATATGCAAGGCTCATATTCCCATTGTTGAAACGCCTAAACCAAAATGTGGCAGTATTTCGATGGATAATTGACTCTTCTTCTATGGCACCAATTTCTTCGGCGGCTGCCTTTGTTCTTATACCTTTCTTCCAGTAATGTCTCAAAAGACCGCGAATCAGGATTTTTTCTTCTGACATTGCATGTGCGTTTTAAAAATGTAAATGACCCCATAAAGCCAACTCAAGTCACAAGGAATTAAAGGATTAGTCAAAGTAAACATTGACATAAGTAGTAGGAACAAAAACATTCTTATTGGATTAATTATGAGAGTTGGAATTAAGAGTTGTGTTCATGCACAAGGACTTTTGTAACAACATAGTATAGGTAATCAATTGCTTCATATTGTTTTACACTTATGATTTATTTGCAATTTATGACAAAAACATCAAAAAAATTATTTGGTAAAAGTGACTACTAGACTAAAAGTGACTAAGGAATAATGTGTATAATATATCTATATATAACATAATATCTCTAAAATTATTTTAATACTAAAATTTAATATGTATTTACTATAATTATTTCGTAAGAAGAAGTGAACGCATCGACGAACATTTCGAAGAAGAGCTGAAAGGCGCGAAATACGACGAAAACATTATGAATTCAGGGATTCAAGCTGATATTTAAAGTTAAAGATGGTGTAGGAAAGAAGGCGGTGGGGACAAGAGATCTATTCGGTAAAAGGCGGGAAGTCTGACCTAACCCTACATGACTATTCCAAGTGAAAAGGATCCATCGCTTTGACTATTTAATTGGGCATGCGCAGTGGGTGAAAGTATAGTCTGGTCTGAGAATAAGGGTAACCTAACGGTCACCAGTAGCACTTCGAGAGTTTTACCCTGGGAGAACTATAAAAAGTGAGATATAGAAATCACACGTGAGATTTTCTCTCACCCGAAGTTTTCCCTTTTTGCAATCGCATACCGATCACTATCTAAATACTAAATAAAATTATAATAATGTTTTTTTTTAAGGATATATAAATAAAAAACAAAATAAAGTAAGGCATTATTAAATTAAAGTGTTACAATAAAAATAAAAAATCTGATTTGGACAATACATGATTTCCTTGTATACCTATTAAACTGTTAATCGGTGGCTCAAAAAGTCATCCTGAATTTGGTTACTAGTTTCTGAAGACAGCAGTATCTCAAAAACGACAATCAGGCGCGGTTACTTCTGACGGTGACGGCTACGGCCCTGAGTCGTATAATTTATAGAGAACCATTAAAAAAATCTTATGTGACCAACACATGACCTTCCGCCAATTCAGTATAAAAAGCAGTTTGAAATTTTAAATTAAGCACCACTTCCGGTTACCGTAAATTAATCCCATTGATATAAAAGTCTCTAATACTATGCTTGAAAAGAATTCGATTAAATTTAGACATCTTTTTTCACCAAATTCTATTTGGAGCGAAAAGTAAAGTACAACTTCCAATTGGTATTTGACAGGCGAAATTTAATACTTTATTTGCAATGGTATAAAAGTCAATTTCCGGTTGGATAATAATAAACAAAATCTAATCAGCTCTTTCCAAAAAAAAGAATCTTAACTACATAAATTCACACCATTAGGTTAATTAGTATTTGAGCTAGAGTGTATAAGACGCACACACACTATATAATTGCTATAAACGTATAAGGTACTTGAAAAGTGCTTATTCATGGAAATCGATTGTGATTTTTCCTCCCTTTTAAGGAGGCGATAAAAAAAAAAAAAAAAAAAAAAAACACTTTCTGGTAAAGTATCACTTCAGGCTAGCCAATATTGACAACAATTTATCATATTATTTATGTTGATATAAAATTCTTCTATACCAAATTTGAGATGTTTTGCATTATATTTTAACATAATAATTGATGAAAGTTTATTATAACCCTTAAGTAAAGTATCTGGTTTACAACCACTATTTTCAGATGGGAGTTTTTTCTTAGCAGCTCCCAAGATTTATATTTTAGCAAAATTTATGTCCATAGAACATTCATCCTGTTCTATTAAACATTCCTTTTTTTTCAAGCCTCTTTTTTTCATGTCTCTTCTAATCGTTTTGAGCCTCGTTTTCAATAGATGCGTAAAACATGCGGTATCAGTTTTGTTGAAGTAAGCAAGAATATTTGTGACGTTTGCTGCAACTATTCGTCGTGTGATTGTCTCACATTTTACGCATCGAATGGACTTGAGAACTTAATCGCATAGAAAATCCAAACATAATTAGAATACCCGAATAACTGCGATGTTTGCCTCTACTTTTCGCACATTTTACACTTCGACATCAAGTTTCTGATGAAATAAAGGTATTACTTAAAAAGAAAAACCTTTGGTTGTAACATTTTTCTGGACTGAAATGTTCAGTGCAAAAAAAGTCTTCAAACATTATTACAATTCCTAAACCCCACTAAAAGTCAAGATGAAAGGAAGCTTTCGAAGGAGTTGGAGGATTATAGGATAGGAGATGGGAAGAGGGACGAAAAAGTATTTGCTCGTTCGTTATCATTGAATCGCTGAAGCTTTGATTTGCATACCTGGTGGAGTATACAAAGCATTTTTTAATAGCGGAAATTTCTGCAATAATAATGTAAAATGAAATAATATAAACTATATACTTAACTACTATATTAAATCAAATAATATGCAAAAGAATAATTACATAAATAACTGAGAATACTCAAATGAAATAGCTTTCTTGGAGGTGAGTGCAGAGAAATTTATTATTTAATTTATTACAGCTCAGTCCTCTTTAACAAAAGCACTCAGAGCGTAACAGCCTCTCTCAGGCAATAAAAGACGGTCTCTCAGCGTTTGCACCTATTACCTATCAAAATAGGTAATTAGGTATAATTAAAAACTATTAATTACGCAATATAAATTAAATATTATTTTACTTTAAAATAAATGTAATTTTGTAAACAAAAGAATACTTTCTCAATTCAGCTGGAAAGCGTAAAGTGGATTTACTCGGATCTGTGGTAGACTCGCTGTAAATCGTTTCCATTGATAAAAGAGAACAGGAATAATCATAATGGGTTCATTAAAAAAAGAAACCTACGCAATTTTCTTATATTCAACTATCACCTTTTCCCATTTTTACACCAAATTAAAATATTTCCTTGGGTCATATTTTAACAAATTATTAATATCAATCAGTCTCCCTACATTTACAATTCTCTTTAATTTAAGTTCTCAGTCCATTCAGAGTTCATATGATATCCCGTCTATTTCGATCTTTATACTCCATCCCATAAGGCGCGTGCACAATGAACCAACGAACGACAACAAATGTATTGGTATGAACATTGGTTCTCATTGGCGTTCGTCCTCTCACCCATAACAAATGAGAGCGGTTGGGGCCAAGAGATTTGATCCATACTACGAGAGAGGACCCAATGCCAATCCAACACCAACACTTTTATGTTTACTGCCAGAAGTCCGAATCTCGACCAAGGTTAGCCGGTTCGTTGGTTCTGATCTGCCTCCAGTGGACACTGACCGAATCGGCCAGCGAAGCGGTTAGTTTTCGTTCGTTGGTTGCGATTTGTTTAGTGTGTTCGCGTCCATAAAAGTACAGTCTTTGAAGGTTCCTTGCTCGTCCTGTCGTCTGGGACTCTGTCGTTCCTAGTATTTAATGAATTTAGTTTTCAGTTTTATCTAGGCCACATTACATTAATCGCTCTTTAAAGGTTAAATTTCCACTCGTGGAGGATTTTTTTATTAATATTTTTTTTCGACGATTATGTTTATTCTTTATTGAGTTTTTGTTTGATTCTATATTGATTATTTATTATTGTCCATCTTTCTAATGAACGTTTATATCTACCTATTTTACTACATCTTTTGGCTGGTTGATATTTTTCTTTCTATGCACATTATTATAATTCTTTATCATTCCATAGCACTTGTACAATTTTTCTTTCTTCTTGTTATCTGAAAATCTGAGATATCGGCTTAAGCGTATTAATTAATTACACTAATTAATTTAAGTAATGGATCTTGGATTACGACCTTGTTCAATATGAACGTTTTTTATATTTATATGCTGGCTATATGTTCAGCAATATTTTTAAAAGCAAAGGCATTACGACGGTTGGATAAGTGCACCAAGAGGGTCAGGAACTTGGAGTTTACTGTCTCTTGGGTACTTGAACTACCCCTCTACTTGATGGCCCATTGGAAGATAAGGATTACCATTAAGTATATTGCACCACTTCAGTTGGTGGCCTCTTGTCCGATTAAAATTTCAGCTCTTTAACAGTAGACTGTTACTGCACTCTTTGGGGGCTGCATCGGAAATAAATAATTCAGCCATCAGAATGAAATTCGGAAGCACAGTAATATTTTTTATCTCCTGTAATTGATTCATTTCTATAACAGAACTGTCATTCGCCATCATTAAGATTATTTTCTTGATTAAAATTGCCGGATCGAAGGCCCTTTCTCGTCTGTGATGGTATGAAAAGCGGACGGTAAATACTTCGTACTAAGAGCGTCCAAACTTTAAATCGGACCCTGCATACTAAGTTAGTATATTATCGCAGCTAATCGGAACAACAGTCGGAGAATAAGAGAATGCAATTTAATGCTAAAAATTAAAGGAATCAGCCTCTTGGATCGTGATGGACCACTAACGTAAAATTATTATTTTTTGTTCCTCCCCCGTAACCATCCCTCACGAGCATTTAATAGCTCTAAGTAGATTTGTATCTTCTTTTGGATAATTTTCCTATTACTGTAACAGTGTTACATTCAAAGGAAATTATGAAGTTAAAATAAATTCCTCTGAGATTTTTTTTTGTTTATTAAATATGAAACGTGATGGAGCTCATTAATGTTTTGTGTTATAACTGGTACTAAACTTAAAATTAAATCATTTGTTGATTCCATGCTAATGTTATGGTGCTAATGTTAATGCATGGAATAGGTTTAAAATTATTCCTTAATTCCTGGGTGCGCATGAACCCGTATGGTATGAATGAGACGTAGCCGAATCGTATCAATTGTCTCGAATATATCTTTACTATTATAGGTTTTGCCAATTTGATTTACATTGGCATTGTTTTGAATTTACAAATTAAGGGTTCGGAAAAAAAAGAGAAAAAGTCCAACTCACTGGCCGGCACTCAACCCCCTCCTCCCACCTTGAGAGTCTAATCTAATTCAGCTGTAAAAGTTAATTTTTTCTTAATCTTCACGATAGCAACGTCATCGTTTGTTAATTTATGAATGTTCATTCGTTATTATTATAACACTTCAGATCTATAAGTGTACGGGGCCCAACTTAATTTTACGAATGTTTATTTATTTTTTTGAACCATGAAACTAAAGTGTGCCATTCCTTCATTAAAACGCTGCTGATTATTACACAATGGTTTATTATTAATTACTTGTTAAATTTATTATTAATTACTAGTTTTGGAATCTTTATACCAACACTAAAAAATATTTTTAAAAAAATTGGATTTTTTTTTGTTCCAAAACATTTCATATTTTCCCTCTAACCTCAAAATGGCTGAGATATGAGTGTATGTAACCTCTGACAGGCCGGCATTTTGAAACAAAATGGCGAATGGTAATGCTCGAGTTCTGAGGAAGTTCCGAGGATCTGTAACGCGCCAAATCTACTAAAAAGGTGACCCGTAGCCTCAGAGAAAAACCGCGTACGACGCACAATAGGACGAAATGTTCGATTCTCCGGTCCTGGCTTTACACATGGCTCTACGGACACCGAATGATCCGATACGTTTGGAGGTTGGATTAAACAAAAAAAATTTTTTTTTTTAAATTCCTATCCTAACTTCAACTTATTTTAAATTCTAAACTATAAAAAAATACACCACTAAATACAATTAATACATAAAACCCTAGAACAGCGATTATTTTCATTTCTATTTTTTAAATTCCTATCCTAATTTAACTTAATTTTAAATCCTAAACCCGCTTAATTGAAAAAATAAAATAAAATCCTCCACTAATTATCTTAAAACGAAAAATCACCGCAACTGGAATATGCATTTTTTTTTTGTTGGTGTAAATAAAAACCTAGTGAATAACTAAATAATACATGAGCTAACTTGGCAATTTTCATCATATCGGTTTTACCTAAGAATTCGAGATTTTCAACTATCAAGTACAATAATAATCCTGTTTTTTTACTTCATCAAATATTACTGCATCATCCAAAAAATCAGAACGACGGCCATCTTCAGGAACCTAATTAGCAACAAGAAGTAATGCTTGGGTTTCTTGAAATAACTTCTTGGCCATTGGATTTTGGTGAAATTGTTGAAATCAAGAGATCAGGAGATTATCCTGGATATTTTCATTAGTAGGTTTCCGAATCTCCTTTTTTTTTTTTTTTTTTGGCTCCACTCTTCAGCCGTGAACAACTATAATAACTTCTTAACACTCTTATTAGTATCTTCAAATCGCAAGAATAAAACTTTCTATTATTTTCTTCCTAGTGATCAACACTTCATGCACAGTCGGTGTGATACTACCGGTCGTAAATTTCAGCGATTTCTTAGGCAAATGAACTAAAATTTGGGGCGCAAACTGGTTTCTTCTTCTTCGAGAGCACTATAACTCAATAATACCACTCGCAGTCAGAGCTTCTCTATTGCCAACTGGTTTATCTGAAGAAATTGTTTGTAAGACAACTACAAATCTTTTGATGATCTCTTTATCAAGTCCAGTGATTTTTTTTCTGTAGCCTTGGGATGGTCTAAAAATTGTCTTGCCATATTATAAGAACCAGCAACTAGTTTTAATCGATCAACATGCAGACCTAACTCATTTTTATACTATAAAAAATGTTTGATATTAATTTAAAACTCCTTTTCCGGACAAAAACGGACATTATTCTTTCACATTCATCTTACTAAATGCATACAGTGAATTCCTATGAAGTCCGTTTTTCGGCGTAAATAGGTTTTTTTTTTTCTAAGGCGCAACAACATCCGCAAATATCCAGAACTTTAGCTAACACCAAGGGTTACGAACTAATAAAGCATTATTTTAATTAAATCATATTTTTCTCAGTTCAAATAGACTTCAATAATAGCTAAAAAAGGACAGAAACGTTGTCATATAAGTGAATCTTGTAGGGATATTTAAAATAAGGAGATATGATGTTACGCAAATTCAAGACTCGAGCTGTCGGTTCAAATACACTTGCCTCAAATGGTATTATAACTTGATATCTCTGGAATGTCTTGAAATTTTCTTGTTCTCAAGAATCTATAAATTGATGTCGAGAGCTTGATAACTTGAAAAAAAAGTTTGACTTTTTCATCCGTGTCTGAGGCATAGGGCGTCGTCCCACTGTGCGGCGATTTTTTTTTAATTCGATTTTTGGATTTTACGCATCTTGAAACGTAAAATCTCAAATTTTTAGTGTGGACAAAAAAATAATTTTCTTGTTCGTTTGCAAAAATTCATAAACCAAGAGTAGTTATGTTTGTTGTAGAAGAGATTTTCGGCTGTCGGATTACGTTCAATATTCTAAACAAAATATGTTACATAAACCACTTTATGTGGGTAGGATGGGGGAGGGGAGAGAATACGCTATGCCTGTGCGCTTGAAGAATGTCAAACAAACTCACTTTGTCATTATTGTTTATCTCCCTTAAGCACACTAGAGTAAGAAGGATAGAATATCCTTCTGATTACCAACGTATAGTGGCCTGATTGCAAAAGCCAGAGTTTATGCCAGGTTTCGAAGTATGCCATAAAATTAAAGTATTAAAGTCAACACACGCAGGTCGGATTCGAACCGGTGCTTCTTTTGAATACACCGTATAAACGGAGCTATCTTGTTTTCTGCGCGAAAATGTTCATAGTTGATCTCTCATAATATAATTTAAGTATGTCCAGCCTGAGATTATTATTTTTTTAAATTTAAAATTTATGTTTGTTTATTATTATTTTATTGTTTATAGTTTATTTATTATTATTTGTTTATTAAATTTATTTTGTTTTTATCGCCTCTTTTTAATGTATATATAATGTACAATATGGACCAGCAAGATTGATTGTTGTTAGGATTCTGTTATTGGATTTATTGAATAATGATATTTGTTTTTATGACCCAATAATTCAAAAGTTCTCATATGAACTAACTATTCGAAAAGTTAATGCTTCAAATAGTAATTGTACATTATTGTAAAGGCAAACAACTTAAGGGATAACATTGTGGGCCGAGCAAAGGTCGGTAGGCTACGACAAAAGGAGGAGAAATGCTGTCTTCCTCTACATTGTTTTTGCATGCTGTCTCTCTTGAATTTTATTTTCCCTTATTTATATATGAAATAAATAGTAAGGAGAAATATTTCGATCGTGAAAATGTTCGCATTCGAGTTTTTAACGGAAAGACACGTTTTAAGGTTCCCTGAGTCCAAAGAACCAAGTCTCGCCAAATGGTCTGTGTTAGGGTTGGAACATCGAAAGGATAATATCGATATTCGATATTTTGCAATATTACAAAACCAAATATCGATATCCACCGATAATCGCTACATAAATATCGATATATCAATAAATCGAAAGGAAATGGATGAAAAAGCATAGACAAATACATCAAATGAATATAATGCTAAACTGTGAAGAAGGTTATGAAATAATATAATTATTTTATTTATAAAACAATATTTTAATTAGCCATGAATCATTATAAATTAAAAAGATAGAATAGAATTATACTTTGGCAAAAAAAACACGTTATAACACATCTTTACTTTCCCTTAACTATATAACGATTACCTAGCTCAGAAACGAAAAGTTGTACGATACTGAAATTACTTATTTAAGGAAGGCACATACATGTGATGTTATAGCAACCGATATAGCAAGTTATAGCAATCGATTTTACACTTTTTTACAATTTTCTCTAAAACCGGCTCTAACGATTTTGATGAAACTTGCCTAAATTATTATTCATAAAGCCCTTCCATTTTTCATATATTTAGTAAATCACCGAGAAAATGCAGGGAAAAAAGTTATGATTTAAAGAATATTTTATTTGCGCATAACTTAAGCAGTATGAATTTTATGGTAAATTATGTATAGAATTGTATTAAAGGTAATTAAATTATTCAAAAAAAAAAAAGAATCATCAAAATCGGACCAGTATTAGCAAAGGTTTGGCGGTTGCGTACTAAAAGGTTCTTTCTTAAGTTGTTTACCTATAATTTTCCATCTATCATCCTTCATAGCATGAATTTTTCATGAGATTATTGTTAATATTCGAATTGACTCTGGTTTGTTATCGTTTCTTTTATACTTTTATGAGTTATAATGATGTGGATGACGGAAATAAATATAATATAATAATCGAAAGATAAAATATTTGTTTGGTTGGTAACTACTTGAAAACCTTTTTTAATGAAGAATTACTGCAAATTCAAGAATATAATTTTTCTTCGAGGCCGATCACCCTTCGGCAATATTAAACTTTTGACAGAATATTAAAATTTTTAACCATTATTTGACTTTTTAAGTGTTCGCTTTATAGTCCGAAATAAGTTTTTATGACTATGAACTCCTTTTTTAAGTTTTATGATTTTTCTTGTATACCTCTCCCTTACACTGAGGGATTCCATAACGATGTGCAAGAGGGAAAAAACAGAAAGTGACGACGTATGATACATAACCTGATGAGGTACGTGATTAGGTGTCAGTGGGTAAAGAGGGTTGTCCAATCTTATACAGCATCAAGTTCTCAGAACCTACCACAGCCTTCTCGTCTAAAGAAGGAACTCATTTTCGCTATTTTCATTTGAGGTAAAATAAAAAAATAATAGGACGTATACGATATTTTCCTCATTAGCTTAGTTAATAAATAATTAATAATAAGCATTTCACACTAATTTTTATAATATTAGTATTTTAAAGACGATTTATTTCATGTTAAATTTCATATTAATATTAGTATCTTATATTTTAATCTTTATATATATATATATATATATATATATATATATATATATATATATATATATATATATATATATATATATATATATATTATGGATGAAATGGGCGAAATAATTTCATTCATGACTCTAGTCAAAATAAAACAAAATATAGCGATTACATAAAAACAAAACTATTTAATGATTTTTATCAAAGAGAAGATGGTTAGGGATGCGATCAGAAGTGAAACACATAGGAAGGTATTTGCGTATGCCCACGTTTCGGCCTAAGTTGTACGCCTTCATCAGGGCTAAGATAATTATGATACGAGAACAATTAGAAAAATAAGAATATATATTTAGCAGTTATAAATTACATAGGCCTCTGTGAAAAAAAAATGGTATTCATGCAAATATAAACAAAAAACAATTTATAAATTTTGTAATCATATTATTATGAACACTATTTTCTTTTTTCATATTTTTCTCGTAATCCTACTATATTTATTCGTTTTTTTTCTATTATTCTTGTATCTGTTTTTTCTTAGCCCTGGTGAAGGCCTTCAATTTAGGCTAAAATGTCGGTACACATTAAGCTTACTGTGCACTTTTTTTTCTTGATTTAATCATTAAATAGCTTTAAACATTATTATAGCTTTTTTTATTTAGTTCCATATCACAAGTTATTTCATATTTTCATATAATTTTACGTATTCCACTCTTTCATTTTCCCACATGTAGTCCAATTTTATTTTTGTTATCATTTTTTCTATTTATCTTATACATATTGTTCCTTAAGAAGGCCAACAACTTATGCCAGTAATACTAATATAAGCTTAACAAATTGGTAATAAATCGTACTAAAATAAAGTGTTTTGTTTTCATTTTAAAATCCTAATAATTAATCCCTATTTATTCATACTTATAGTGTGCTTTTGGCGTAAGTAAATGAGTATAAATTATTTTTTTCACATTTTTTATTGCCACTTAAGCACCTGATCGAAATAAGAAAAGTTAAAAATCATTTAAATTATGACTTTGTGTCGATCAACAGACAGTCTTTGTGTCTATTCATATATCTTTTAAATTAACAAGAACATGCCAGTAAGGACGTGGAGGAGTGATATACCATAAAACATATTTGTAAGTACTGTCCTAATTAGCCCGGTGGAAATGTCATTTTGGGTTGCAATCACGTTAGAATTACAATTTAAAGAGAAAATTCATAGATTAAAAATTTATTTTTCCTTTAATTGGTTACCTAACAGCTAACTGTTGTAGACCATCCACAGTTGCATTGTTTTTAAAAATAGATAAGTTGACCATAAGGAAAAAAACTCCATTCTATATTATCCAACTAGGAAACTTGAAATATCTACGTTTTCTCGAAACGCTGAGCTATCTAGTTGTTGAATTTAACTCACGATATCTAAATTTAAATGTGAAGTACTATCTTTTCTGAAAGTTGTCTGTGTTGGAAAGAGCGGTATAATAAATAAATCTATTCTATATAAATATTACTGTATAGCCATTTATAAAGATTTGGTCCCTCCCTGCTTTAGTCATATATTACTTGCTGTCACAGTCAAAGCTTGATATATCGATATTGACCGATAGGATATTAAATCTTTGAATAATATATGGCAACTTTATTAGAGGTAAAGTAAAAAATCATAATAATAAAAACGGAAAAGGAAAGTTTTAAAGTGTAACTTTAATGAATGTTTCTGTAAAATTGTGAATAAGTATGTTTGTCGAAAAGTATAACTTTTAAAGATAGTTTAAAATTTAAATTAACGTGAATCTTTATAGGAATCTTTTGATTTCTAATAGCGATATCTTCTTACCCCTTTCGTTTCTGATTTATTCATTTATATACGATGTAAAAGTTAATTCTTGATACCTAGTGGTAGAGCTAACTTTTTTTCATCATAAGTCGATTTACACACTTATGCACAATTTTTACTGCATTTACTTCTTTTGCAAGAATTTAATTGCTATCGTTCCTCTTGATTGGAGTCGTTTACGAACGCCTCAAAGTGTATTCAAAATAAAGTATTGTTTATATATTAGCAAAACGAAAAAAGGAGTTGAAAACATAAGTTTGGCCCTGTATATGAATGTTTAAAGTCAGGCCATATGAGGACCGAAACACTAAAGAGCAATCAGTGCAGAACCAAAGGGTTTATTTCCGAAGCGTAGGTGGGAGGATTATCAGGTCTTATCTTGCTGATTTGCGTTTTGACGGTATTCTGTGAAGTTATGCAGGCAAGAATAATTCAATAATTGTAATTGGTGGTATTGGCATAGAATCTTCTTATTCGCCAGAGTTAATTTTTCAAAGCATATAAAAAATTCATTCGTTACCGCATGGTTTGTTAAACCATGAAAAAAAAAAGTGGCCTTACTCATTTCACTGAATAGATAGATTTCAAGCAATTATGATTCCAAAAAGGCCCTAATAATTATTATTATTCTAGGTTTCGGTTTGTGTATAATGATTGTCAACACTTGCCATATCCCTAAGAATAAAGAGAGAAGAGGAGGATTGGAGAAGGAAGGATATAGCGAGCTGGAACACGGACGATTAGCTGCCCACCCAGCCGTCCACTGTCGCCCGGAGTCTACCTTTCATAACAACCAGTGTGACGCAGTGGCCACTTATGGTCACCTAGTCTTATCCTGCAATGTCTCATATGAACGGTAAACGAATATGTATTCTACTGATAAATTCTCGACTGAATGGAGTTCTAGGGCGAAGATATGTACTAAAGAATTTTAACGGCCGCAATTTTGAAACAAAGGGGCTGATGATAATGCCCAATTCCTTGGATCATTCTGGGATGACCAGTGACCTCGGTGCCAAATTAAAAAAAAAAAAATAGGCTTATTAGTTTAGAAAAACCGCGCACAGTGGACGGACGGATTTTTTTTTTCATTTTTTTTCCGGTTTTTGGGCTTTGCGTATCTTGAAATGTAAAACCTCAAATTGTGGGAGGGGATACATTTTTTTTTCTTAATCTATTACAATGGTTCATTATTGAAAATAATGAACTATAAATAGGATTGCGTATCCCAAGTTATTCAATACTCAGACCAGGAGAAATGTACATTTTACCTTGCAAACGATCAGAAGTTTTTTTATTCTGACGTATATATATTGGGGCCAGCATGGAAAACCCTGTTTTCGAACAAAATATCCTTCGAGAGAACTTTTTTTTTGGCCTAAGAACTTCGAAATTCTAGGCCTTTTTTTTTTTTGTATGTTCAAAATTTCTCGGTTTGTTGTCTTTAAGACAATGCTTATTCATTTCATTCTTAATAAGAAGAAAATTCTCTACAACTTTAATCTTTTTAATATTTTTATGCAGTCAATAGTAAGCTCGGTGCAATATATATAAAATAAGATAATTTTTCCAAATTTCTTAAATGCCGTGCCGTTTCATGCCGATGTTTCAAATATTGCTCATAGATTTATCCATACATGTCAGTTAGGCGTATTGGTAATATTTAATTGTTATTTCTAACCCTTCTTTCTGATTACTGTGGTTGAATGAAAAAGTTCGTTAAGTGAGCAATGATTAGATAAAAAGAAAACATATTCAATAGGAAATGAACAGTTTTATTTCTACGATAAAGATTCAATACCATATAGTAAAATTAGTTACATAATAACGATTGAATGCAAGAAGATGAAAAATTGTATTTTATAATTATTGATATTAACCTCCTATATTTTTAGCAACATTTTTGTTATTAAATTGAACTGTTGTGGTATCATCATCATCTGGTTTTGAAGACTCGTCTGTAATCTAATTGGAAAAAAACATCAAAAACATTCATCTTTTGTATATATACATAGTTGTATATATACCATTATAATATATGGTTATATCCCATTCATCAACCTTAACCTTTATATGCTCTACTGATACCATAGTGTCATTTTTATCTTCATGGGAATAAAATTCGCGTTCAAGTGATGCAACAGCAGTTTTTGCAAATCGAAGAGGACATTAATCCAGTTTTTTGGCGCGTCAATCCTCCAGCGCAATCTTTTTTTGCAATGACTTGCAGCAAAGAAAGTGGGGCTAAATATTTAATTATCTAAATGGGCCAATGGCCATAACTGATGTTTAGCCAGCCCCACACGCCTCTGTGGTAGCATCCAATCGAAGTGAATAGTGTTCGGTTGCGTCTATTGTTGGGGAAACCTGGCGAGATTTAAGGTAATGACTGCTGATTTCACGAACAGCTGATACAGGAACGTGTGTCTCCAGTGCTAATCTTCCCACTGAACAGCAATTGGAGAAACTGTTCCCCTGCAGTTACAACATCTTCGGCGTTGACACATGTTTCCTTGAAAACTTGCATCATTTCCCTTATTTGCGGATACAAAATTTTATCTTGCCATGGCCAAAAACGTAGGATGTGGTATCGCAGGAGGAGAATTTCTGCAAATTTCTCTCTTCCAGGTTTATGAGAAAATAACTTTTCATAATTCTGTCCTCTCCTTGTCATCAGCACAAGTAGGTCCTGTGTCTTCTCCAAGTTTCACTGAATTTTTAAATTCATCAGTCTTTTAAATGACAGTGTTAATTGTTAAGATGTCTGCATCCTCGTAAGTCTGCTCTACCTCAGTGTCACACTGTTGTAATAATTTTTTCGGACGTAATATCAAAAGTCTTTTATTATTTAAGTTAAGAATTAAAACAGACCAATTGGACAATAATAAATGTATTTTATGCAAATATTGATAATGTTTAGGCCATCTTAAGCCATTTTCAAGCCATGTAAGGCACATTATATTTACAGTCATGCTTTAATAGACAAAAAGGATGGACTGACTCACAATAAGGTTTTAGAAAATTAATAATACAAAAAAAAAAGAAAAAAATATAAACAAAAAGACATTACATGTTTTTCATGTTTAATTAAAATATAGTGTGCGTTAAATGACTTGAGAATGGTTCAAGATGGCCGAAACGTTGTCAATATTTGAATAAAAATATATAATAGTGTCCAAATTGTCTATTATGGCTTCATATTCTAGAAACACTATGAGGTGTTTTATTATTATTTTTACTCAAAAATGTGACCTATGGGACTTGATTAATGAGGTTCTCATTGATTATAATTGCTATAAGCTATCCATCGAATACGACGGCAATCTGGGCTCTAATGTGTCTTTTCAAATCTCTACGCAAAGGCTCTGAATGAAGTATGTTTAGCTCAAACGACTTTATGGAGGAGCAGCCTCCATAAAAAACGACAAATTTACCATTCCCAGTCAGTTAATGATCTTGGATGTGGGATGGCCGTACTATTATATAAGGAATACTTTGTTCGTTTTCGCATCCCTTCCTCTTGGAAGATTGACATAGAATACAGTGCTAGTTTATAAATTAAAAAACTGCATTAAGTCTTTTTTGGATTGTTTTGCCAAATATACCGTCTCAAATAGGTCTAGCGTATCAATTTTAGTATTTCTTATTTCGACGATACTCACGGATGCAAGGGTCACATTTTGTTTTTCCTTCTGGATTCATCATTCTAAAAATCGTCTTATTTTTAGCATAAAACTGATTGTTTAGTTGTTAATTTTACATTTCGCCATTTTACTTTTAAATTTCTTTAATGACTGCTTCCTTATCTGATGGTTTGAATAAATTTTGCTTGAAAATATTATGGGTTCATATATACTGGATGTTCAATACTCGATTCACATCCTCCTTAAAATCCACCATAAAACTTTTATTAAAAATTATTAAGAACATAACATTATAGAAAATTATTAAACATACCAATGTTTTGCTTTGAGACCTGTTTCCTATTTATATCAATAACAATACCGTTCGATACGTTATATATTCATGAGAACGATCCTCTAAAATAACACGTATGAGATAATGCTCCGTGGCACATACTCCTGGCATGTTGCTAATTAATTTGTTCTATAGAATTCGTGGGGAACATAGGGCCTGGCATATGCAGACATCTGGTTGATGAGCCTCTGTGATATCGGTTAGGTTTATTAACTGATTTTGACTCATAATCATTTGTGGGGTGCGTGTTGATAAATTTATGGCTTTAAGCCTGGTTGTGATTCATCTCTACGTCCTATATTGTGGAGAGATTTCAATGAAAGTTCTCTCCAAAACTTATCTTGATTAGAATCATTTCTCGCCACTCACCTTGATGGCGTAAACTTTGGTATCAGCCGAAGTAGATGATCTTTTGTGGTCGATAACGTCTGATCGAATTTTTAATGATATCTCTAATGCAATAGACAATTATCTGATAACTGGTGTCAACTTGTCAGAGGTTGGTGACATAGTTATTTTTATAGCTCTTAAATAAAAGAATAAATTAGTTTTATTAACTTCTAAATTTGAAATCGTGCATGTATACATCGAAATCAGCGAACGAACTCGTTCGACTTTATTGTCAGTGGCTAAAATAGTAGATCCATAATTCCACTTCTATTCATAATCCAATTTCGTCGGTTATTACCTGGAATATCAATTTATGCCGTATCCGGCTCCAGTTTTTTTATTTGTTAGCGTATCCTTTTGATTTGTCTTAAAATCGTAAGAATTTGAGCTGTGACTGCTGGGGTTGTTGACTACGTAATTTAGTTTATAAGGAAGGTTTCGTTTGATAACGTAGAAGATGAGTATCATTATTAGCACTTCTAATTGTTATGCCAGCATGTTTCTAACGTATGCCCATAAATTTATTTTTTAATTTGTGTCTAACATTCATTTAAATAGTAAGAGATTAATGTTAAATAGGCTGTTGATAATTTCACAGATACATATAATAAATGATAAATGGAGCCAGAAATGTTCCTTGATATATATATATATATATATATATATATCATATATATATGGGGAGATGGGGAGCAGGAGTGGCCTAGCGGGCTAAGATACTTGCAATAGGTAATCAAAGTTAAGCAACGTCGAGCGTGTTTAGTACTTGGATGGGTGACCTACCAGGGAAAAACTACGCAGCCTGCGGCGATCTCCTCTCCAGGTATGTGAGGCTCGTTAGGCTATTGGAGGCAACTCGCACAGACCGGACCTAGAAGTTATGACGCTACCCCGTGTACCTAAATTGTGAATCGCGTTGTGGTCTTCCAGGATGTTAAATAACTGTCCGGAGGTTTGTTCCATGGACGGTTTGCTTCGGGGGAAGAAATATAGGTCCTCGTGCGCCTGCTGAACCCGAACAGCCATAATCCGTGGGTCTAGACCAATTTGTCACTCTCGTCATACCCGAGAGAGTCGGTGGGAAGAACACTGCCGAATTGGTCCCTTCGGACTGGCTATGGAGCAATGGTAGCCTGCCGCTGGACCTTGGAAACCATGGTTCGCAGCAACGTGAGGTTGGGTGATCCCCTCCAGGCTGTCTGAGCTCAGGCAAGCGATAAAACGTCTGTAAGAAGACCACATCGCGCGGCCTAAGATCTACATGATCTATAGTGCCAACAGAAAAAAAAAAAAAAAAAAATCCTACCAATACATTTATTGATAAAAACTTATTTATTTAGTCATAATAGATGTTTCGATTATAGTAGTTAGTGAAGTATGACCCTCAATTGGCAATATTTTTCTGTTTTAACGAATTTATTTAGAACTGCAAAATAAAGAAATGCCATGTGGGTGAGAAAAAAGAAATACAATATTGCGTCAAAATAGAATATGTGAAAGTTCAACACAGTTAACTATTTAAAAACATATATTACTTTTAGTTACTACTATTAGTTAATAATATTTTAATATTGGGTGTAGGTGTCACAATAATATAGTTTGAAAATGTCCAAAAAATGTATTAGATAAGGCAAATCGTTACAAAAAAAATAATATAATATGACCATTCGACTGAATGACTTTTGTGTCATCATCAAATGAGAGAAATCTTCAATAGATATTGAAAGTATCATTGTAGTTTGTATTTGGTGTTAGCATTATTTCAAATGTATGAACTTTGGCCTGACATTGAATGGTTGTAATAATATCGAATTATTTGTTTCTAGAGAAAAGTTATCTATATTTACTTAGTCAAGCTAAAAAATCTATCCTCGAATTACAATCCAACCTTAGGGCAGAACAAAATGCTGATGTAATACAAACAAGACATGGCATTTTGGTTTTGTGAATGTTATCGTTGGGTGAATAACTATTGTAATGGCATTCGATTTATTGCTGAATTAACCATAACTCCGCTTAAGATCGAATATCAATTACTTTTATTTATTTAGAACCAGCCTTGGGATTAAAGTAGACCCGTATACGGACAGAATAAAATAAGGAGGGTGCCGACAAAATAAAAAAAAAAAATGAGTGTAAAATTATTTAATGAATGGCGACGTGCCGGCCCACTTTGAATACCTTTTTTTGAGCTATAAAGACAGCATATAACAAAGATGCGAATCTCATGTACAGATTTAAAAAAAAAAATACAATCAAAGAAGAATGAAGTTTCATAAAATGAAATAAAAAATCAGAGTAATATTTCAAATGATGGTTGTCATGATAAAATATCGTATGTGCCATATTCGTGTTATTTTTTGTTTTAAATTAATTTGAAATAAGACACCGGGAATCCGGGAAGATACCAAAACATACCACTGAGATAATTAAAAAATCGACATAATTATTCAATGTAGGTTACTAAAAAATATATAAGCCAAAATATAAAAATCATATAGGATATTTCCTAGTGATGACGATATTTATATAAGATATGTAGTTCTTAAAGTTTCTGTATTAATGGAAGTAAAATTTTAATTTTTTTATATTTTAATGATTGACAAAATATAAAGAAAATATGAATCGAATATGGACATGAGGAATGTGTATATATATATATATATATATATATATATATATATATATATATATATATATATATATTAACCATTTTAATGATTGTTAGAGTGCAGCAAATTAGAAAATAATTGTCCAGATGACGAGGAAAAACCTCGAAAAGTCACAATAGCACGTAATTATCGCTAATAAAATGATCTAAGGAGGAATATCAGTTCATAAACTACCTAAATAGCCCAGGCACAATATTATATTTTTTGAAGTAAATTGCGACTGGACTTTCTCAACGTGATAATTAGAATACAAAAATCGGTATGTAGCAACATAGTGAAAAAAAAATTCATAAAGATGCCAAAAGTATTTTTTTTTTCACGTTTACGATGTGAAAAGAATTTGTTTAAGAAAAATAAAAAACAGTACGTTTTAGTGTTTAAAAATACAGAAAAACATGTTTAAACAATTAAAGTCGGTCAACGACTAATCGCTAAAAAAATTAAAAACCGCGAAATATGGCTTCTTTGGACATTTTATTACAGGGCTTGTAAATATCGCAGAGACTTGTTTTGGGACTTACATTTTGGCTTTTGTTAGTGCCTATATACAATAAAAATGTTAATAAAAAATAATAACGAATAAAAACAACACAGCAATTTGAAACTCATCGCCTGAATGGAGGGACACGATTTTTTTACTTTTCCTGAGAATCACTTGTATAAAGTAAGAATAATATATAATAAATTCTATGCTTACACGTGATAGATCCGAATATTGTCATTAAAATCACATTAGTAAAGAAATCATACAAAATTTAATATATTTAAATTAAGAAAAGTAATGTTATACTTGTAAAGGAAAATAATGCAGATTAAAATTAGAAGTTATTATCTAATGAAGTTACATGACCAAGATAAACTATATAATACAAAAAATTAGATGATAATATACAAATAAATTATATTTTCGTATGAATACATTATTTTTCTCAGCCCTTTCGCATCTTATCTTTGTATCCTTAAATAAGTTATCGGAACTTGGTCATACTTAAGCGAGAAAATTAAGTGGATTTTTGACGATAGAAGCACCCATGCTGTTTTTTAAACTGACTTATAACATACGAGAATGAGACCTGATGGGCGAAAATACCCTCAGAGATTTTATTTGAACATTTAAAAGTATTACCTAAAAATAAACATTTTCTCTTGATTGCAGTGTTCATTATCTTTGTGTGTATTCTTCTGTTATAACTGAAATATCGAGGAATATTAGTGGCTTTTATGCTTTTTTAGTAGGCATATAGTATCTGTATATAGTATATATCTATTGAATAACTCAAATTTTTCATTATGCCTAACGTTAAAATACTATTAACTAATATAAATAATACTTATGAAAAGTTAAATCTTGACAGTAGTGATAATAAGGTTCCAGTACTTCTTAACACTTCCAAATGGGAGGAGCTGAGTGGGGACTTAAGAGCGGCTAGACTCAATAATGGCTTAAATTGAAGTGGATTTCCTTTGATGACTGTAATGTCTTAAGAGTAGGCGGATCTTGTGGTGCTGGGTTTCACTTAGAGGGATTTCTTCCATTAAGGAGATCTATTAGATTACGGTTCGTTAATGCAAGAAATCAGTGACAACTGAATCCATTGATATTAGAGAATCTGTGAAAAGTTATTTGCAAAAGACGCTTTTATCTAAATTACATGGTTTCTTCAGGAAAATGTTTCTTGGTCTCATTGATCCTGAAACATTAAAAAACAAATTTAACTTGGGAATTGATTTAACTACTTTAAATTTATCCACTGGAAATTGTTATAATTTTACATTGTGTCAAATTTCCTCTTAATTTGTTAATTATAAAACTAAAAAGCTGTTAATTATTACGTTATGTATGGTTTATTATTTCCAAATAGCTATATATAAAAATCTGGTGCGCGCATCACATAACTTTCCCTTATCGTCCTATAATAATTATCTTTTTTATATAATTTTAAAGAGTTCACACAAACAATACTTGAAATAAACTCTAATTAAGGATTGATAAATTATTTGCCACTTCTATAATTTTGTTTTATTGAAAACTAGTTTCGAATGTCAAACATTCATCTTCAGTTCTAAAAACACACAAAAAATTCAAAAATAAGCAATTCAAAATATAGTTTGGTATTATTATACATATTAAATAAGATGTAATATAAATTAGTATTATTAAACATTTATGAATTATGAATTTAATTAAGACAAGAAATCAAATACATGTTGGTACTCACCAAGGTTTAAATGGATTATATCAAAATATTTTGATATGATCCATTTAATACCAAACTATATTTTGATATAATCCATTTAATAGCAAACTATATTTTGAATTGATTATTTTTGAATTTTTTGTGTGTTTTTAGAACTGAAGATGAATGTATAGCATTCGAAACTAGTTTTCAATAAAACAAAATTATAGATTATAGAAGTGGCAAATAATTTATCATTCCCTAATTAGATTGATCCTTTTATTCCATCCTGCGGATGCCAACTGAAATAAACTCAGCAGCATTCACTTCTTCACATCTTCTTCTACATAATTATAATAAAACTATACACTATGTAGTATACCTATATATTTTAAACTTGTCAAGTTGAAAATATATTTTAAAAGTTTCGGCTAAGTTTCCATGGAAACATTTTGTTTCGATTAAATAATATAAAAGTAGAAATTATTAAGTTAATTTCTGCTTTTGTATTCTTAAATTACATTAGTACAGAGCGTATTGTTGACAACAGATAGACGGATTGCTGAGAGGAGGTTCGGTCGCATCCCTCTCCTTTCGGATGCACTAGGGTCTTGTACTTCTCATAATATACCCTGTATATTTTCTAGCTAATACTAGTCCGATTTTTATGATTCTTTTTTTGTTTTTTAGATAATTTTATAACCTTCCATACAATTCTATATATAATTTACTATAAATTGCATACTTTTTAATTTAAGCGTAGACAAAGTATTCTTTTCATCATAACTTTTCCCTGCATTTTATCGTTGATACACTACATATATGAAAAGTTAAAGGCATTTAAGGAGAAGACAAGCAAGTTTAATCAAAATCCTTGGAACCTTTTACGGGAAAATTGTAAATGATATAATAGCTACTTCCAGTTAGTCCGATGTGCTGTATCTTTGCTAATACCTTCCCGATTTTGATTATTCTTTTATTGTTTTTTATATTACTTAATTACCTTTCATATAATTCTGTACAGAATGTACCAAAAAATACATATTTTTTACGTTATGCGTAAATAAAATATTCTTTTCATCATAACTTAATTTATTTTATTTTTTAATGGCTTTGGTATAAGGATTTCAAAATACTTTATATTTTTCCTTTATCTTCATAAATGTATGAAACCTTTAATCGGCCGGGTAGATACGCACTAAACGGTTGACTGTATGTTCTGTTGGTTTCGTTTATAACCTACACTGTAACCTTTCTTTCTTATCAGTTCTATGTTTTTATGCGGTGTAGCCATAAGGAGGGCAATGTGTTTAGCCTTACCGCTTGTCGGTGTGTGATGATTTTTTGAGAGAACGATTCAAACGATTTTCATGTTTTACAGCTCAAATGATCCCGTGAATGTTTTGAAACGAGACGAGCTCAAAATACTAATTACATGTGTTTAACACGTTCGTTTGAGGGTATGTAACGATTTTTTAAGAGATTGGCTCAGCCGATTTTCAAGTTTAATGGGTCAAATTACTCGTTGCGATCCTGTGAATATATTGAAACAATTTGAGCTCAAAATAATAATAAAAAAATTGTATGAAATGTGTTTGTGAGGGTTTTTAACGATTTTTTGTGCCAGATTTTGCTAGGGCTAAAATCTTGATAATTTAAAAAAGGTTGCGAGATCATTGCCGTATTAAATTTCGAGGAGGATTACCTACAATTCCTAGTACATTTGGATGATGTAAGGTTATTATTCGAGAAAAATATGTATTTATTGTAATATTATATTTGTAATATTCTATGATGCTTAGACATTTACCATTTGAGACATGAATGTTCGGACACCCTTTTATAAAAATTTTTAATTTTTTTTAAAAGTACGTACACCTTCTATTGACGCTGTGCTATTAATCTTAATAAGTGACCAAGATCAAAGGTGGTTTTTTATCGTGGGCAATTTAAAATCTTAAATTTTTCCTTTTACAATGACATCAAAGTTAGGAAACAACAAAGTTTAGAAAGTGCATTAATATACTTCACTGTTAGCAACAATTAAAATTAAAATGGTTCAGAATGCTTAAGTTATCCTTTATGGGTGGCAATAAATTTCACTACTATTTTACATTGGCTACAAAAGAAAAAAAGTTCACGTTTAGTTGACAACGGAGTGTGGAAAAATGCCTGGTGATGAAATTTGAGTAACTTAAACAATTATAAAACAAATTATTCTTTAATATTTTAGTTTGAAGAAATGTTTCTCCACCATATAGCACTAAAGAAAAAATCAGTTCAAACTTTACTAACTGAGTAAAAGTTGTAATTGACTAAAACTTGCCATAAAATGAGAATAACCCGCATGTGTGATAAAATCTTAATTTTTAAAATGTGTATCACCTCCGGCCGATTCGGCAGCATCCACTTCGCTGGTCCTGACAACGTTTAATATTCGTTTAAACAGAAAAATTAAATAAAAGAGTTCCGTCTTCCGTCTCTTTGATCCTGAAAAAATAAAAATTAAATTAAATTAAGAATGAGTTACACCACCACCTGATATGACAGAGATTTTTCATATCATCTTCTTTTTTTTATCTCGGCTATTATGCTGCTATATAAAGTTTTTTTTAGTTTTTTTTCCTATCTCCTTGTTAGCATTTATTGAATTTCACAGTACTCTCTGCTTGAAATGACGCAGGGATAGATTCAGATAAATCTATTGTGAATCTTTTTTTTTTAAATTATTATATAATATATTTATTCATTTCCAGTACTTGTTCAGTGCAGAAACGAAGCAATACAATTTTTTCTGTTTGATATAATCTAATTAAACCTTGAACTGAAAATGAATGTATAACATTTGAAACTATTTTTCAATAAAAACAAAATTATAGAAGTGGCAAATAATTTATCAATCCCTAATTAAATCTACTTATGTATTGTTATTGAAAATCTAAGAAAAAATATCATTTTTTTTGTTTTATAATAAATAAGAATGTTCCAAATAATGCATTTTAATAATTAATGATTAAGGCTGAATGCCTTTCGATGCCTATAACACCTATCGGCATAACCTCCTGCACTATGCCGCCTTATAACAAATCCTCCCATCTACATCTCGGCCTACTCTTCGGACGGTTATCCCTAGGTTAATTGAGTTCATTAACATCATTCGAATATTCTTATTATTATCTAAGAAAAAATGAAAATACTAATTAAAATCTTAAAGTTTAGTTTAGATATTAATGTTTTAATTAGTTTTTTTCAAGAAAAATACCAATAAAAAAAAAAGTAAATTAACTTATTTAAAAACAAATTTTATCGATAATTTTGTTTTCTTTGATCAATAACTATAATTTCAAAAAAAAAAAAGGTATAATCTTATCTTACAAAACTTGATATTCCTACATCTCCTTACGGCACTGCTCTAACGTTAAAGTTCAGCTGCGGATTGTTCGTCCAAAAACTCTTTGAACATTACCGGTCTAGCGAACATTGGGTTATTAAGAATGAACAAAGCCTCTAATTAGTGTACTCAACCATTAATTATTAAATTAAATATCTTACGTGTTCATGTATATTTCATCCTTGTAAATTTTTAACTATAAAATAGAGTTAGGGTCTTGTACAGAAAGCGGACGCATTAGATTTTCTCTATGTAGACGTTTTATTTTTTATAATTATGTGAAAAATTAATTATTTTTTCACTGAAGAGACTCTATTGGATGAAAAATAGTTATATCTTCAATTATTTGGTGGAAATCTTTATCCTTATTCCTGTGTCGCCACATGTATTAGCATAAATATGAGTCTAATAATTCTCAAAGAGCTCCAGAATTTTTTTGTTGTTTCTTCTTTTTGCAAGCGTCCAGGTTCCTTCTTTGTTGTCAGTACAACCTTTGGACGGGTCTACGAAATTCGCTTCATGATAGACTATTTGATGTTTGAAATTATATCCTTCAAGGTTCGGTATTCCATTGTTATTCCTCTAACAATCAGCAACTATAACTGAACAAGGTTAATGAATTATTTTATCCTTCTTTAATATTAATAAAAATTAATATCAGATAAAAATAAATAACATTATAACCTTCCTTCCCTCCAAACAAAACTGGAGCCCCGTTTGGCTGAAACCAAAAGGAAAGCTATAGCATCCTTTTGGCATGTTAGATGCACTGTGAGCACCACTTGGGATTCCAAACCTAGTGTCATGCACCGGATTATAAGATTACATAATATTACTACATGGATTTTGTGTTCAAAAACTGAAGATTTATTATATATATATATATATATATATATATATATATATATATATATATATATATATATATATATATATATATATATATATATATATATATATATATATATATATATATATATATATATATATATATATATATATATATATGGTACATATGGGCTTTCTAAGGCCATAAAAAGGTTTAATTTTTAGAGAAATTTGGATAGAATATAGAAATGCATGATTAAGAATTTGTTGAGTAAGTTAAATAAAAACGTGCGGGCAGTATAGGACTTCAATGGAAGTCTTAAGCCGGAAAAAAAAAATAAAAAAAAAATAAAAATAAAAACGTGATTTGAGTTTTTAGTAAGATTTAATAAATCTTCAGTTTTTGAACACAAAATCCATGTAGTAATATTATGTTGAAGAAGTGTGATTAAGTCTTACAGTTTAATTGAATTAATAAGTTATTATGTATATTGAGGTGAACACTATGTTTATATTCACTATGTCTATATCCTATATGTTTCTATATATGTTTTAAATTTCTATTCAGTATGTTCCTTTTATAATAAACATACAGAATTACTTAATGTTATATATTTATTATATAATTTTTTAAAGGTTATACTATATTTTTTATGTATATCATGTTTTAGTTAAGGTTTATTCACTACATTTAATTTACAGCTCAAATTAAATCAACTTCTGTTAGATATTTAAATTTTAGTTTGCATAAAATTTATGGTTACTGTATAGTAGCCATCATGAAATTAGGAACTTTATGCACTTACTTTGCATTCCTAAATCCTTCTTCGACTTCCTTGCAACCTCGGAGAACGTTTTTCTTGTTTAGTCTGAGATGAGCTATCCGTTTCCTCCATGAAATTTTAATATCTGAGATGAAAAACAACGGGATATTTCATATTACACGCTGGAGCTCACTCACATAAGATTAGGCGCCTGATTTTAAAGACTTTTGAGTTTCGTTTACAGAAGTCGTTCAAAAACATCGGCCGTTCAACCAAACTTTTGACCGAACCATGCCTAGGGATATATCTATCTAGGAAATATATAGTATCGATAGTTTTTTGAATATATCGAAATAGTAGTTCGATATATCGAAAAAATATCGATATTTCGATTTATCGGACCTCGATATTTCTAATGTTCTTTTAAAGGGACACACATATATCGATATTTCTTTGCCGATGTAATTAAGATATTGTTTTTAGAATATCGATATTTCTGTGCCGATATAATTAAGATATTGTTTTTATGAAGTTCATTTCTGGCGGAATTTAAATATTAAGAAACACGTTATCTCCTAATCTTCCTCCATTGGTTTTGACTTTTTTTTTAATTTTATAAAAATATTAACGATATTTTTATGCCCATATTATCAAGATATAGATATTGTTAGGCGATATCTATATATCAATATCAATGTCGATATTTTGATTTCGTCATCCCATCTCTAGATCACGGCCGCTGTGAAAGTAACACGAACACACCACATCACAAGTTTTCATGGTTCTTTGTTTGTCGTACCCGTCGCGCTTGAAGATTTTTTTAATTTTATATATATATATATATATATATATATATATATATATATATATATATATATATATATATTTTGTTTTTTTCTGATAATATATAGATTTTCGATACTCAAAGTTTAATATCGATATTATGATGTATTAAAAAAATAATATCGGACAAAAATATTGATATATTTTATATAAAATATCGATATATCGATATACATACTCTTATTGATGCTCGGATTGTTAATTAACCTTGCTTCCAACTGAAAAAATATTGTACAAATTTCTTATATTTGATGGATACTTATCTGCAGAATTTTTGGTTAATCTTACTGTTGCTTTTGTTATGTGATATCTATTTCACTCTTGATTTTGGATTTTTGAACATTATTTTCAATTTATTACTTTCTTAATAACATTTACTTTAAAATATATCGCGTTGTTTGTTTAATAAACTGTTGTAAATTAGTTTTAGTTTTTTTTTATGAAGACGAATCTGTAATATTAATACCTTAAGATCCATAGTGGTACGTGGTCATTTGTAGTGTACGCCCGATTATTTGGAAAGTGTAAGTAGTACGAAGTGATGCAGTCTGGGAACTTCTGCTCTAGAGATTATATTTAAAAAAACGTGGTTTTACGAATGTCTACAAGGAGCCCTTTTTATACAAGGAGGCCTTTACTTTTGAATATTTTCTTCTCGTTTCTAGAGTCAAAAATCTTTTAGAATCAGGAGTCAGTTCTGTAAAGTTCAAAGTAGCCTCAAAGTTTAGTGAACTCAATTTTCCTGAGGCACCGATCAGAGAAGGCAGCATAACTTATTTGATTCCTCTATGGAAGAAAAGTTTATAAACATTCCGTCGAATGAGGCAAAAAAGGATTCTATAAAGCTGCAAAACTCTCATTCTTATTTTTTTTTTATGATTATTTTTTATTTTTATTTAAGCTTTGTTCTGATCTCCATCAGATTTTTTCTATATTCCCATGGTTTGTGCTGGTTATCCGTCATTACATACCGTCAAATGTGTAGAATGGAATTTTTAGGATGTTACTCGAATAGTGAATTTTACATCTCTTAAACGTAGGATCCTATTTTATTATAAGATGTCCAGTTAAACAATAATACGACCAACTAATGCAGCAGTATTACAATACACTTGCCAACTACCGCTTTGATGTAAATTACCTTTTGATATCCAATGACTATATTAGCTGGATCAAACGTTTGACCAATTCGCGAACTTCGTCTGACAAGTTGTGTAATAGTTTACCTGAAATTTGCATTATTGATGGACCATTTAATGTATATTTTGGGAACATAAATTTTTTGATTCTTCAAACTTGTCTTTATGTTCAAACAATATCTTTGATTTTAATATTTAATGATCGCACTTTCGAGTGAAATGCAGCACAAATTAACTTTTAAACGAAATGGGTTCTTATTCAACTCGTTAGTCACCAAGTCACCCATATTTGGTTTTGTCCCTCCACGGAAGCATACCCGCATTGAAATATGTATATGTAGCCAGGGACTTGTTTTATTGGTATTTATTAGGTATAATTGGCGTTCAAACTATTTTTTAAATTTACTGTAATTGTACGTTTATTGATAATTTTGAAATTTTTAAAAACTCGACTGATTCACACTTGGTGACAAATGTGCTACATGTTCTCAATTTCTTGATTGTTACTTCCTTGTATGAAGTAAAGGAAGTATTGTAATTGCGAAAATTTTCGGTTTTCAGATTTCAACGGAAATCCATTTTGACCATCCCTGAATCCATTTTGACTAGTTTCGTCATGACGTCTGTACGTACATACATTTGTATTTCGCATAACTCAAAAACGGTTAGCCGTAGAAAGTTGAAGTTTTGTATTTAGGATTGTAAAATCTAGTTGTGAACCTCCCTTTTTGGTCACTGCTTAATCACCGGAAGTGGTACTTTACTTGAAGGTCATTATTGATTTCCATCAAAAATTATATTAAAATACTATGCAAAACTTCTCAAATTTGGTATTTAAGCTTATATATTGATTTAAATAACATACTAGATTTTGGTCTGAATTGGAAAACCGGAAGCGGTACTTTACTTGAAGGTCATATTAGACTTTCATCAAAAATTATATTAAAATATAATTTAAAACATCTCAAATTTGGTAAATAGGACTTTTATATCGATATAAATGTATTTACTATATTTTGGTTAAAATTGGTGAGCCGAAAACGGTAGTTTACCTGAAGGTATATCACAATAAGCTTACATAAAAAATTATATTTAAATTAAATACATAAATCATATGTTTCGGTAATAAAGGTTACAAACGCAATTTGGTTTCCAATCCAATTAAACATTTTTATTACTTGTTTTAAGTGTTAAAATTGAGTGTAAAATACTGGTTTTCCTCCCTATTTGTGTTTGTGTGTGTGTGTCTGCCAATAGATGGATGTAGCGAAGACGAGTGTTGTTTTTGAGATACAGCAATCTTCGGAAACTAGTAACCAAATTCATGATCACTTTTTGAGCCACCAATTTATAGTTTAATAGGCGTAAAGAGAAGTCCTGTGCTGTCCACATCAGATATTATTAATTTGTTATCCAGATGGTCGTTAATACAATTGCAACACACTATTTGGAAACAGTTGTACCTTTCATTATTATTTAGCGTCATTATCAGCATTAAAAGTAAGTGAAGATAAAATTAATAATTTTATGTTAACCGATTGCATAATAAATCTCATTTTGATAAAATATTTTATAAGATACGAGTGGGAGGTTGAAAAATCAAAAAAACATAATTTTTATAAAGTTATTCCACTTCGTTTCAATAAAAAATATGGGTAACAGATGGCAGCAAACGATAGTCCCACAAACATAATTAAATAAAATGATAATACAGATATTAATAACCCATATTTTTTAAAGGTTGTGGACCTACAAAAGTACAAAATGACCTAATAAATGAATTTATAATGTTCCAAATTTTATTTATTTATATGTGCAATAGGTTTAATATTTAGAAGACTTTGGCATATTAAATTGTAGGCAGAAAAAAAATTAATAAACAGTTATATTAAAGTATGCGTTTTTAATAATTTATTAAATAATTTATGTAAATTTTAATTGCGATAGAGCTGTTATCTTGATAATGGTTTGATGGCCGAAACGTTGGTGTAGTGATGGAATTAAAATTTTTGAGACAAAAGGATCTTTTAATTATTACTTAATGAACTAAAAAATGAATTTATACATTTTTCCTCCCTCATTCTCTCCCAATACAAATGAGAAATAAGTAGCAAGAATTAATACATTTTTTTTGGAACCCCTTTCGTCTCTACTTTTGTTATGCTTCTTTTATAACGCTCGTTTAATAATCTTTAACTTAATGTTAGCCTAATAAAGTGTGTGATGTGAACTTGCTTCCACGTGTATGAAGTTGTTATGACAACGGACACCTACCAACCTTCGTACGCAAGCTTTTTATTATGTAGAAAACAAGTTGTAATTGAACATGGTTCTGGTCATCATAAAAATAGCGTTAACAAAAAATGCGAATTTATTTGGTATTAATTATTTTTATTACTAATCAATATAATCCTTATTTAAAGGGGATCCACAGTATAACAAGAGGACATTATTTCTAGTTTGAACACCATGAAATTACTACCAGACTCCTTTGAAAGCCCAAAACTTATAAAATTAAATTGTTTTGAGCGTTAAAATGAGTCTTCTTAAGGAAAGCCATTAGATGCTAAAAAAGGGAGCTTCACAAAAATAGCATTATAGGTGTAATAGTGTTAGGTACAAGTTATTAAAGATTTTTAGTCAAGGAAAGGATTACTTTCCTTTAAGAATGGAGCTAGTTTGAAAATATTATCTTAGAACAAAATTGTGTTTTGATTGGCATCATTCGTTTTATTATTAATTTTTTTTTCCAAAGTATATATGCCCTTTTTTTGGTTTTTTATTCGACCAGTGATTCTATAATGGTTTCTTATTTCTTCTTCGGTAATCACAGTAATTACAATATTTATAATTACATGTAATGTAATTATTCAGAAATAATAATTTGCTGGTTTTTTTTTAAATACTGCTGCTATATCTCACCTCGCAACATTATGCTAAATACAGATTATTTACTTCTGATCTAACCTCTAGGATCATAGATTGATCAGGAAAAGCGGCGTTTAATTAAGCCTCCTATCAACAGAAAGTATAAAAAAGAAAATAAAAATTATAGAACCCTGATTATCGATGTCTCTTCAGAAAACTAATATTTAGGAATAGAATATACAATATAATGGAATAGAAAAGAATTTTATTTACATATGTATTTCAAATAATTCTAACTGTGTGGCATAATGAGGGCACAGGTTCAAATAAACTGTATCCTTGATTACCAAACTTTTTTAATATCGATTTTGTTAGCTATAATAAAATTATATATAAGATTAGAGAAAGAAATAATTTAATCTTTGGAGTTGAAGATTAGTATTTTTGGAGTAGAGAAATGAAATCCTCCAATTTTATTTCTTTATTGAAAAATTGAACTGTCGTTAACTTCAACGTTTCGGGGTGAGATCTACATCTTCAGGACAACTTTTTGCTATCTGATGCTGCAGTATTATCATTAATTTTTCTTTGAAACGTCTTCTGATTGCCTTCATCTCTAAATACGGCAATATGACTGGAAGATTGAAGTTCTTTGAGAATTAGTGAAATGAAATCTTCCTAACTAAGATGATAAAATACATGGACAAAAGTTAAGACCATTTGAAGTTTCAAAGAAGCATTAGAACATAGTGAACAGTTGTCCTGAATATGG
Source organism: Rhaphigaster nebulosa (assembly GCA_948150685.1). Classification (NCBI taxonomy): domain Eukaryota; kingdom Metazoa; phylum Arthropoda; class Insecta; order Hemiptera; family Pentatomidae; genus Rhaphigaster; species Rhaphigaster nebulosa. The sequence goes on along the minus strand of OX411310.1, from coordinate 59,605,873 downwards.
GGTACTCACCATAGTTAATAACATTTGAATTTCACAATAAAGAAAAAAAACTTCAATCTTCATGCCATATTACTGATTTAAATCAAAAGCATTAGGAATTTATTTTGATCTAATTTAAATAAAATTTTAATATTTTGATTTAAAATTTAAAAACATTGTTGAAAAAAATAATTATAAAAAACAAATTGTCACCTCAAAAGAATGCTCATTGCTTTTAACAAAAAAGCAAAACTAGAAAATTTTTTTAAGTTATCGATTAGTGTTCTTAAAATATGTACTGAAACAGAATTCGCATTTTACATAATTCCTTCCTCCTCCCCCCAAAAAAAATCCTTGTTAATAAAATCTTACGGCATGCTATTTTCAATGTAGGAAATATAGAGGCTGTTTTGAAATTTTGCAGCTGCAAAAATCCAATTTTCTTTCTACCAATTTGGTTTACGCAACATTTTAGGGATGAAAAAAGCTGTAATAGAATAGCTACTCTTTTTTTATATTTAACTAATGGATATTTTAGTGTAATATCGAATTTCGTGAGAACGGATCGGGTACTTTTCAAGTAAATAGCAGCATTATTGATACGCATTAAGTTAGGAAAATAATATTTTTTATATTAGACACTTTCTGGTGTGGTGGCCTAATTTATATATGATACATATGTATAAAATCAGTTTGTCATTTATTGGACGTTTCATTATAGAATATGAAGAAAAATTATACTTAAGAAAAGAAACAAAAGTAAATGTTTAAAAAAAATCTTAAATCTGCTGAAGAAACCCAAGTCTTTTATTAGTATAAAAGACTTGGGTTTCTTGAGCAGATTTAAGATTTTTTTTTTAAACATTTATTTTTGTTTCTGTTCTTAAGTATAATTGTTCTTTATATTCTATAATAAAACGTAGGGCTAGTGCATAAGCTTATTTATATAAAAGCCCATGATTAACAAGTATGGATACATTGCTATAAATGCCTGCGGTTCATTATTCTCACCGTTAGAAATGGTTTTAGGCTAATCTAGCCCTATAGATGGGTTACTAGTTTGGGACAAAACGTCGACTGTCAGTATAAAAATAATAACCAACAAGCAATGTTTTGTTTCTATCTTTAATTTACCATTGACTGATCCTCGACATTAAATAATCATCATATTTCAAATTTGTACTATAAGACGTATACTTACATGTATTTGTTAAATCAAGTAATGATTCTTTTATAGTCTTTATTAATTATATACAATTGCGTAGATGGAATAATTTTATATTAATATAATAATTTTCAATTAAAAAAGTTTGCTAAATTATTTTGAAAATCTACATTTTTTTTTGCCAACTTCTTTTCTGTTATTAGAGTGGAATAAGCTTCAAATCGGTTGATTGACGTGTTCTTATTGGCGATAATAAATTCCAGCCGATACGGACCGCCATTTTCCGGCTATTTTTTTCCATTAGGGACGTCAATTTGACTTAGTATCGATGGTTCAACCTTTGCAAACGTCCAGAGTCCCCTTTTTTCTTCTGATTTATATTTCGCTATTGTTGGTGAAAACACTCTTTTTATGGTTTCTCTGAATCGATTGATATTTTAACCCACGAGAATTATTCACATAATGAAGCAGTTGAAGTGAAAGTGGAAGAGGGATCTTCTGCTGTTATGTCAAGGAACAGTTCTCCTCCTACCAACTCAAGATGGGTAGTTGCAAAAACCAAAGATAATTGGTTTAATCTAATTTATTAGGCAATGACATGGAGTTTCTTAATCTCTTTATGATAAGAAGGCGTAATGATTCCCGAATCTTGAGGTTGTTCCTGAAAACACTGGATGGAATATGTAACAAGAGTATGGAATTAGATTTGCTGGATAATAACCAGAAACTTGCCCTGTCAAGATTATGGTGACTTATCCTTGGAAGAATTTTTGGGGTAATCCGTAATTCTAGTGATAGAGGACAAATGAAGGGTTGATGAAGCTATTTGAGAGTGTAGTAAACTTCTTTACAGTAAGTCGCCTCAGATAGATCTGACACGTTGTAAGAATGCTTGAGGATCCCGAAGTAAATGATACAAGAAGAGATCCTTAATAACAAAGGAGATATAGACCTAGAATGTGGCTGGTGGATGAAAGATTGAAGATATACGGTCCATCCTTGGGATTCAGATTTGGGAAACAGCAACACTGAAGAGAGATATTTCAGGAGACCCTGTCCTATGCGAGATTTAGAATCGTATAAGAAGAAGAAGTAATGAATCGAGATTATTTTTGGTAATATTTTGGCAAATATTTTCAAAAGTCAAGGAGATCATGTTTTGGACGTGGTCAGAAATGAAATATACTGTCTTTAATGTACGTTAAAGAAAAATATTTGATAAAATAACAGAAAATGTTAATGATGAGTTAAGAAAAGAATTAATTTTCATAAGTCTGGCCTGGTAAGCTAAAAGGCCCTAACTCCAAATTACTTTTTCTAAATTCATTTTTGTATTCTACCCGAATTGTTCTAAATGTTTTACCTTTTCATTAAAAAGCCTTATCTTGAAGAGTAAAACGGCAAATTTTGAGGGGGAATAATTTTTTTTTCTTGGTATGTTTATTGCAAATGCCTATTATTGAAAACAGTCCATGTCATATTTTAATACTTCAATTCATCACTGAACTAATTTTTGCCACAGCTGCTGCTTTTCCTAATATCGGAAATACATCAAGAGATGAGCTGGACAGGCCGGTCGGACGTTTACTCACTTTTATAGCCCAAGTCATAAACCACAATTGACCGGGATCTATTCACTCACAAACAACACCATCATTGGGGTAAAAATTGTGATTAAACTTTATCGTTTTCCAAATTATTAAATGAAAAAAATCTACCAACTTTAATTAATCAATAAAAAAATCTGTATTAAATTAATTCTTTTCTCAGCCGGTCGGACATTCAGCCTGACCTCGACGAATACAAACGATGAACTTTGATGCTTATAAAAGGGACGGAGGATCTCTGAGGTGGTTGGAGAATTATTTATTTTGTTGATCGAAAAGACTTGGATTAATATTTATTCTCCTTGCTCTAATGAACACTGGGATTGCAAACTCATCTCCAGTCGAGGAAGGGCTTCCTCCAATTCAAGGAATAACCTTTTCGAACTTGACAGTTGTAGTCGTGAACGAGTTGGAGCATGAGCCGCCGTCCCTAGTTATTACTTTTATAACTACATAAAATGCTCGAAACTACATGCTTTTGTTAGGTACTAAACCTATGATGGTTTTGATTGAACGATTTAACGAATGATTTAAGAGTGACATTGAGTGGGAAAAAATAAAAAAATAAATTATTAGTCATCTATACTAGAGATGGGAATCATGGTAAAAAATGGCTGTAGGTTCATTTTATTTCGCCTTTGTTCAAATATTTTTTCGAGAACACTTATTTTTCCATTTTCTCAATTTTCGAAAAATCCATTATTTTTGTTTGGATACATTTTTTATTATATATTGACGCTAACAACAACCACAATTTCAGCATCAAAACAAGTTCCTGAGATAATTACAAGTCCTTTAATAAAATGGCCATATTTCACGGTTTTTAATTTTTTTTTTCCGAAATCTTGTGGACAGACTTTAATTGTTTAAAATTTATTTTTCGTATTTTGGAACGCTGTTACGCATTATTTTTTATTTTTCTTTAAAAAAGAATCACATCTTAAATCACATTAAAAAACACTTTTCGACACCTTATTGAATTTTTTTCACTACATTGCTACATACTGATTTTATCTAAAACATATAAAATTTGTTTCTACTATTTTTCTCCTAGTTATCACGTTGAGATAGTTCATTAGTAATCTATTTCAAAAAATGGATATATTTATTCTATCGCGCCTGGACTAGAAATAGTTCGGTCAAAGGAGCCAAAAAATTGGTTGCAAATGGAAAAAAATCCCAAATTCTTGAAACTTGGCATCTTTGCTCATTCGATTGTACTGCTTTCTGAAAGTGCCCGAGGGTGGAGGGTGAGTAGGAGTTATTTAAAGGTTTCTTTTTACACTTTCTCTTATATATCACAGTTAATATTGATTTTAGCAAAAAACTAATTCTAAACAAAATTAAACTAGAGTAAATTATCTTCACAAAAGGTCCTATTATTCCCGTAGTGGCAATATTTTTTGTGATGGAGTAGAGAGAAAATTGAAAACAATTTAAAAATCTTGTTGTTAGAAAGAAAAAGGCCATACGGTCACCATGCTTTTTATTTTACATTAGAACAACGTTTTTCTAATAACTAATTAAATATATGGCACCAAAAACTAAGAAATCGATTAGAAGATTAAAAATCTTGGTTTTTGGTTATATTTGTACAATTACAATTACAAATAGATAATTATTATTATTATTCAAACATAATACACACTGATATTATTGTATATAGTGATTGTATTGTGTGATAGTATTGATAGTTCAAACGGTGAATTTTTAAAGCATTCTCCATGGTAAAAGAGTGTTTTTAAATTAAACTGCTCGCTTTGGGTGCAGTACTTTGATATTATCACAATAATGAGGGATTTTATTTCTGCAGAACGCTCTGGAGATCGGGATGGTCATTTACGTTGTGGTCAGCTCATGATCCCTTTTTTTTTTACACTCATCCCATCTGTAACATCTGCTTCCCAAGGAAATTCTACAGTATTAAGGACTTACTCTCAATTATCTAAAACTTGGTCAGAAATGATTAATTGAACAGAGCTTGATGTGCAGCATGAGAATCACAGTTGTTTGACCCATGGGAGAGGAATTAAACATTCTGTATTGGTCAAATGGTTGAATCGACCTGCTAGTATAGCTAATAGCACTATTACATCTTCTTCATCAAGCCAGAACAAGAAACGCAGATTTTTCGAGTCGGGAACTCCAACAACTTGAATTTAGCGATAGCATTCTCTTTCTTCATAGTTTCAGTCGATGAACCGCACCGAGAAATATAAAGTGTAAAAAATAAAAATGCTTTAAATTATTCACGCGCCCTCACGCTCAACTCCCACCCTCGGGGACATGCAGTATGTTGTACAGTACTACCGTCATAACAACTCCAACAACATGCTATTTAGTAAGTATTCAATGATAAGTTCTAACACTTCGGGATTTTTCCCCTATTTAGGCTTGAATCTAGAATTTTTATTTATTTCATTTTATTAATCTAGAATTTTTATTTATTTTATTTTATTTATTTATAATCTAGAATTTTTATTTATTTTATTTTATTTATTTAAATCTAGAATTTATTCATTTTATTTTATTTATTTATAATCTAGAATTTTTATTTATTTCATTTTATTTATTTATTTTATTCTATATTTATTTTATTTTATTTTATTTCTTCTTCTTTGTTAACATTGTATATTTATTTATCACCAGTGTCCTTTATTTTATCAATTTATTTTTCTTTATATTTATTTTATTGTAGGTATAGTTGTATATACAGTGTGAATGGGTACTTCAGCCCAAATACTCATTGCCCTTGAGTGTGGCAGCTTGTATTATATTCAATAAAAAAAAAAAAAAATGTCTATTTAGGCTAATTTAAATGGACTTAAAATAGGACTTTTCCAATTTTTGATTATTTTCTGTAAGGAGTGTTCGAAACCGTCTGGCATTATTCGATAGTAATGATAAAAAAGATCTTCCATTTCTCTGCATAATAGGTGGTAATTCATCTAATATATTTCAGGGATTAATCCAGATAAAACCGCGGGGCATAAGCTAGTTTAGTAATAATTTACTAATTATTAAGTATTACTTTGCTTATAACTTGATTATAACTTTGCTATAATGCAATGGAATTTGAATGGAACAAATTATGAGTGAAATAAAATACTATTTTTGCATTTTGAATGCAATAATAATAAATATGAAATGACGGCACATTTTTCACGTTAAGGTTTATATTTTATTATTATAAATTATTAATTAATTTGTAAGTATTTGAGAAAAATTATTTTGAACTTTTAGTTATAAAAGTTATACAATTTCATGTAATTCATAATTAATAGAATGTTAATCAGCATAGCAACCAGTTCGTCATTCCAGCCGTTAATTTAGCAGTAAAATATATGATAGTTTTTACTTTGCGCGTTAGTGTCAAATCTTTTGAATTTTTTTTAAATATTTTAAATATATTCAATAGGGAACATATTATTTTTACAGCTATTATTATAAAGTACTCAATAAATACTACAAAGATTCAACAACAATTATTGTTAATTAAAACATCTATCTTTAGAAATACCACATTAAAATTTTCCAGAAAATAATTACTTCAGAATATATTTATATGTATTGTTAGTAACTTATTCGTAAAAAAAAATTGACAATTATAAATTAATTAAAGAAATGGGAATGTAAGCAATCACTTTCACTAGTGACTAATGACTTAGTAATAGTCAGTAATGATGCAACCATTAATTACTAAGTGATAATGGTTTTCTGCCCGATTACATTGGTTAATTTAACAATATATATCTATTACGTATAGCTTGTATATCGTGTATGCTTATATACACTACCGCTCATGGAAGTATGAAGACCTTTAAAAATTCATTTATACAGTGAATAACTTTAATTTTCACAATAAATGTTATATTGAACACTTTACTAGTTCATTAGGCAATATTATTGTTTTGAAAAAATAAAATAAAGAAATAATGAGATCACTTTTAAGCTTTTTATAGAATGCTATCTGTCAGTAATTAAGTATTAATTAATTGAGTATTTATACTTAATTAGTTATTAATACTTAATTTTTTTCCGATGTTGAGGACTGACAGCCTTTCTTGATGTAATGTGAGAATGGCTGAACGAATTTGAGAGAGGCTCACAACGGGCCTTTGAATGTAAAAATACAAAATCAAACAATTAATCACCAACTGGTCTGATAATAAACTGAGAGCTATGAAGTTCCTTTAATTTAAACAAATATCTAAAACTAGAAATAGAGACATTGCAGGACCTAAAAGGATTTTGATTTCTTTATTATTATTATTTTTTAAAACAGTTATGTCGTCTAATGAATTAGTAAAGGGTTCAATATAAAATTGACTGCGAAAATTATCGTTATTCACTGGTGAAATGAATTTTTAAAGGTCTCCATACTTCTATGAAAGGTAGTGCAAGTGCTGCTAGTCACGTAATTGCTATAGAATGATAATAAAAAAAAATAAATAATATAAAAACTAAAATAAAAAAATAAGATCATTCGTCACCTTGGTAACCTTGTCCAGGGCAATATTGATGACATCAGTATGCTTGGCTAACTTAATTTCAGAGTGGAGAGGGTGAAGAGCAGGCAGAAGGAGGATTTTTATTTTACTATATATAAATCAGAATGGAGGGACTCTACTTGGTACATGACGGAACTGTGGTCTGAACTCTCTAGTGATCTGAATTTTTGTTTGAGTCATATTTTTTTTTAGGAAAACATTCGCCAGCCATTTAATCCATAATATTTGGGAATAGTAAGCAATTTTAAAAGTACTAAATCATGTAATTAGTCTGATTTTAATACAATTGCATAAATCAAATTACCAAGTGGCATCTGTGGGAATTGTCCTTTGTATGTTGAAAGATCAATATAAATTTAAGATCATTAAAATATTGTTAATGAAGTCACCTTTTTTCCCGTTCACTAATCCGAATTTTATTCTAATCCGAACCCCCTTGGTTTTAGTTGACATCCGCATGATGGTATAGAAGGATCAATCTAATTAGGGATTGATAAATTTATTCCCATCTATAACAGAAAAAACAATTACTCACGGGCATTACTGGAATCCTTAAACCGTTTACCTAAAAACATCCTGCCTACCTCTCGTTCATTGTTAGTACAATGCGAGAAGAAACCAGTACAAACTTTTCTGTTTGATATAATCCATTTAAACCTTGGTGAGTACCAACATGTATTTGATTTCTTGTCTTAATTAAATTCATAATTCATAAATGTTTTTTAAAACTGATTTATATTAATATAATTTAATATGTATAATAATACCAAACTATTTTTGGAATTTTTTGTGTGTTTTTAGAACTGAGGATGAATGTATAACATTCGAAACTAGTTTTCAATAAAACAAATTTATACAAGTGGCAAATAATTTATCAATCCCTTGGTTTTAATTAATTCGGATTAGCGGGAGTCTACTGTATTGTTAAAATCAAACATCTATCAAGATCCTACAGAAGATAAGGATCCTGTTGTAGCTGCCTCATCGACGTCCTAAACACACAGCTGTTGGGGGTGATGCCCATTATCTTACGGATGTAAGGTCAAGCATCACAGTTGTCAGCGTAGTGGACAATTGTCTTGGGGTGGGGAGAAACATGGCTGGAATGTATTGTAAGTGGAAATGTATTGATATTACTCCTTTTTTTTGTGACTAAAACAAAAGATGGTTGCAATAAAATTTATAATTTAAATTAGGAACGAGCTAAGTTTTTGGAACAGATCCTGCGAGGCAGAATAGAAAAGTACTTGGCGGGCAGCATGTTAAGTTTAATAATTTATCAACTATATTGGCTTAAGATGGAAGAGTTTGCTGCAAAAAGGAGGTAGGTTCCATCCTAGGGTATATTGGTCTTGTAATATTTATATGTAATATTTTGTGGCAAAAAAAAATTCTTTCGAGAACTTTGTTGCTACAATTATTAGTTCTGATATAACTCGATCCTTTGGCATCGAACTACTTATTTGCTTCCTCAAGCGAGCAATGTTTTTTGTTTGGAAGAAGATTACATACAACTTATTAACAATATTAACAGTGTTTATAATTTGAGCCGTGAAGGACGAGCTAGAGGTAACAGAGAGGATGTTTCGATTATACATGATTGTTCATTTTCTTTCTTTGTTGAATCCATGAAAAATCTCACACCTAACCTTCCTTTACTCCCTTCAGCAAAAGGATCTGTAAAGCAACTCTCATTTAGTGTTCTTGCAATTACAGGAATGGCTAGGGAAAACATTATTCCCAAACGAGAGAAGGATGGCACTTTGGGCCAATAAAAACCTTGGACTTTACAATCCCCAATTATATTTTTTAAGTAGGCACCTTTGTGTTTTAAGCAGGTAATTTTAAGGGAAGATGTCGCTGTCTAAATCTGATATTAAATGCTGCTCTGTTAGTACCTAACTCTACAGTAAGTTTTTCGCTAAACGCAATATTTAAAAACAAATTTAAGAAAAAGTGTATGTAAAAAAAAAAAAACGCTTTAAATCAATTTCCCTCGGGCACTTTTAGTATGTTGTACAGTACACTTCAATGAGCAAGCATGACAAGTTTCGACACGACTTAACCCCTATTTAGGCTAAATTAACTGGACTTCTCCAGTTCAACCACGAGCTCTGTTTCTATATTACTGGGAAAACATATTGAGTGTTTCGAAATCGTTTTTCGACATTCGAAAGTAATGACAAAAATGATCTTGGCATGATTCAATTTCTCTGGATAATTGGTGGTATTCCCCTAATGTATTTCGTAGGTTAATCCAAATTTAACGGGGTTGATATTACTTCTTCTTTTGTGACTAAAACATAAAAGAAGATTGCAATAAAGTTAATCATTTAAATGAGAAATGGGCTTATTTTTTGGAACAGACCCTGCATGGCAGAATAGAAAAGTATATGGCGGGCAGAGTGTTAACTTTGATAATTTATTTAACTACTCGATCGTTTAGCATGGAAATACTTCTGTGTTTCCTCAAGTGACTTGTTTGGAATAAGGTTACATACAACTTATTGTTACGAACCAGACGTAACAGAGAGAATCTTTCGATTATAAATTATTGTAGTTGTTCATCTCATTTATTAAGCAATATCGTCCTCATTACATTTAAGTTTCGAATGTGAATATAGCTACTTTTCAGTGGACCGAAAAATAACTTTAGATTTTACTTTTAACTTTCCTATTGCGAATAATTTTTTCGTCTCTGGGCCTTTTTACTTCTCTGAGCCCTAGATTTGTGTTTATAAAATTTTAGTTCGTATGTACTTGTAAATTAATTTAGACATTTGAAAAATGCGATTTTTCACATTCGTTACTTGAATGTGTTGGCGACAATATATATGTTTTATTTCACTTGAAGTGTTATATAAATAAAATATTGTAATGGCATTTTTTTTTTCAATAGATTTTTTTCCTAGATGTAGATAGAACTTAGAAATTTCGTGCCAAAAAAGAGGTAGCTTCAACAATCAAACTTGTCTTACATTATCTAGAAGTTAAATTTTTGTCTGAAAATACTGTCCTAGTATGTACGAACAATTAAGGAAATTGATCAAAAATAATTTTTTCTCAAAACTTAGAAATTTGAATTTTCAGATGTTCTTTATAGTTTTCGAAACATTTGAAAAACGGAAGCTATCTCCTTTTGTGTTGCCAACCCATTAATTGGAGAATCAAATACAAAAACGTGCTATTATATAAAAATAAAAATTGCAATGATAATTACATATCCAAGGTAAAAAATACAGAATTGTTTACATTCAAATTAAATTTCGTTTGATTTTTTTTTTAAATTTATTTTTTTTTTTTTTTTAATCTCAGTTGTTAACTCAGCAATATCAACATAAATTTTTGTTACTTCAACCCTAAGATTGCTGTTAAAAGATAAAATGCACTCCTCAGGAGTTGCATTAATAGTGCATAATGTCTAAATAAATGTTTACACTGTTTTGTAAGTTCATAATTATTTTTTTTATTTTTTATTTGCGCTTTCGGTTAGTACCTTGCGGATTTAGCAGTTCAAGTCTTTAAGATATTTTGATTTGCATGGTATTTCAACACTTGTTTACCTTAAAATTAAGTTATCTATAGCAAACCTTCCATAGTTGCTATAGGCTAACCAACAGAACTGTGGTTTCCGAACCCAAGGGATTACTTTCTGGGTCAATTAGACGATGTTGAATTATAACTGGATCGTGCTTACAATTGCAGCCGAAAGATCTCTTCAGTATTCAGAGTCAGTCATGTTTAGTATATGAAATAAATTTAATTTATTGTGGTTATAATGTTAAATCAAGCTTTACTCAATTTCCTCGTAACAGGTCTATCAATTATTGAAGGGTTATCTGTCCGCTTGATAAGGGTTGTTACCCCCGCCAGGCAGCCGTTAAGATGGATTATATAGCTAAATGCTTGATTTAGTTAATGTCCCCTGCTCTGAGTGCTATTTCTAGGAAAGTGACTTAAATGATTATGCATATTTGTTCTGACGTCAGTGTTTGAGGTCATTAATAAAACAATAGTCAACCGAGATTTTATTAAAATTATCCATTTTCATTTATTTTTAAATAGATTTTAAATCTCTGTTTAATAATCTGAACTATTTTTGTTTTTTATATCTATGTTTTTTTAAACATATTAGCTTTGTTGCATTAGTTATTAAATTTATGACATTTTATTAGTGTATATACTGATTTAGGTCACTAATAGAACAATAGAAAACCAAGATTTTATAAATATTATCAATTTTCGTTTATTTTTTTATAGATTTTAAATCTCTGTTAAATAATCTGAAATATTTTTTTTATATCTATATTTTTTAATCGTTGCATTTTTTATTAAATTTCTGACATTTTATTCGGATTTTTGTTGTTTTTTTTTACTTGGAAACGTTTAGCCGCTGATATGGTTCATCGAGGTACTAGATAACACGCCTTCATAATTTATCGAACGATTACATTTCCCCTGAGGGTCTTAAATTTTAGCCATTGTGAAAAGAGGTCCATGTTTTTCACCACATGGCTTCTTCCTGATAAAGAAAAAAAGACACATTATTTTATTTAGATGACTTAAGGTTTTAGTTTTTTTTACAGAAACATCATAACGTTATTTTAAATAAAAAATACGAAATTAAAAGCGCGCAATTGCGTGCGATTTTTTCTATGGCTTTCAGAATTTTATATTTTCTTATTAATCGACTTTATTTATAAATAAATATACCTTCTACAAATATCAACTAATCTTATGTTTCTATTTTCGCGCTAATTATGCTATTCTGACAACTGTGTAAGTTCGCGCCAAAATACACTCGATAACATCATGGTTGCCAGTGACGTGACGTCTCTTGGCCCTACGTTGCCGTGGTCAGAATAACCGAATTACCTGGACAAAATTATTTTATAAACATATCCTATCGAAAAATTAGTCCTATAGTCCGCCAAAAATTGAGTTACCAGCTAGAGCAAAAAAATACTGAAAAACACGTTTCGGCTGATCTCTTAAAATAAAATATTGATAGTGGTTTGAAACTTTTTCCCAGATTACAAAAATAAAAATTGACTTTCATTCTTTTTCAGTGTCTAATCAGTGGGAAATGTTTTTAATAAATAAATGAAAGGTCATATAATGAAATAAACTTTTTTTTATTGATTTGTGGTTATAAGACATTAGAATAACTCATAAGAGGAGCAGATGGGTAATTTTAAATCACTCATAATAATATTATTAATTATCTATTAAGATTTTTTTAAATTTTCATATTAAATTTTTGAAATGGTTTTCTGTTATAATATTATTTTTTCATCACTTAGCTTCATTGTATATAAATCAATTAATTCAAAGAAATTTAGTTAATAGTTATTTTTAATACTTATAGGTTTTAAATTGAACCAGCGAAAGTTTTCTGATGTATATATTTTTTAACTCTTCGAATGTTTATATTTCGAGTTAGCAGTGGAGCTCATAAAGTATCATGTCTTATCTCTTCGCCGTGGGAGTTGTGCCTCCATCGGGTAACATTAGTCAGCCATATTGAATGTTCTTCTCAATCTAAAATTCATAGAATTTCCTAATAGTTTTCTTCGTAAATGGTTATAAACTTCCTTGTCGACAACTTAGTGGACTCGTAAATGCTTTACAATATATATATATATATATATATATATATATATATATATATATATATATATATATATATATATAAATTTCCCCCTCCTCCTCTCCCTTACCCGACCCACCCTTCCTTACGCGATTCCTAATAGGCTTTTCGGGCCTAATAGCTTCAACGGGTATGAACTCGGAGATTGTTAAAAACAGTGGCTTTTCGTAGCGGTTCTGTCAAACGCTTGGCAGTGGATTGTATTTCAATTACTATTGTTCTCTTGTAGAAACGCGTAGGTAGAGTTGAAGACAACAGTTTAAATTGCTTTATCTCAAACGAATTTTGTATCGTATAGTAAAATAAAGTAATTATTCTTTTTTAGCTACAGCTCACTCGATCAGCATTCCCTGCTGTGTCGTCCAACACAGCATTGGATGCCCGATTCATTTCTGCCTCACTTCCATAATTTCTTTCAAAAATTGTACACCTTCCAACATATAAATATTTAGTTAAAAACTAGATTAGTTTTAACTTCGGAATTTTCTTTATTTAAATTTTCTTCAGGATTTACGATGTCCTTTTTTCCCCGCAAAACAATTAAGATGATTTAAAATTAATTAATATAAATTCTCGAAATTGCTAAATTATAATATAATTTTTTCTTTTATAATTTTCTGATTAGTTTATAGAAAATCAAAAAGAAATAATCATCTCTGCACACATCGCATATGTCTCACTATATTTACACATCGCATAAGCTGGCCAATATTTTTTATTTATTTTTAAATTGGATTAAATATAACAATTAAATTCTCCTAATATTAATATTGGCTATAATTGTTTTCCATAGTTGTATAGTTCTCTTTTTCTATAGTATTTACTTTCACTGTTTTTTAAAAATTAAAACAATGTTCCGTACGGCATTCATATATGAAAAAGCCATCAACTTATTAATGACTGATTTCAAGTTAAATTATGTAAGATTGAAACTCATAATTGATGAATACTGCAAAAAATATTTATGAATAGTATTAAATAATTAATAAATGAAACAAATTAATTAAATTTTAATCAATCAATTGTTTAATTTAATTTGAATATATTAATTCAAATATCAAGTATATCTTCTATAAGATGGTCCTAGATGGTCTCATTTTTACGTTTACACAGGCGCAATCGTATTTTCCTTGACACATCTATATTTCGAAAACTGCTGTCCGATTTTTCCAAAAATTGCAGAAAGTAGGTTTATAAGGACGCTGATTCCGAATTTGATATCAGATTTATATTCAGAAATATATTATATATTTATATTCGCATTTGGATTTACAGTTGTTGTTAAAGTTTTCTTTGATATAGGAATCGAGACAATATAGACTGTAGCGCCAAAATGGCTATAACGATTTTGATAAAAAGATTCCTACAATCTTCTTCTTAAAACACTTTTAAATTTAAATTCACTCCCCCCTCCCCCCAAAAAAAATATTAATAAATATCATTCAAATCAGACCCGTATTAGCAGAGATATTGCATTTGAGCCTATATTGACAGAGATATTGCATTTGAGCCTATGTTGACAGAGATATTGGCAAATGCTTTTCTTTATGTAACTTTTAAAAGCCCCCATTTCTGAAATTTGTTTTCTTTTCTAATGATTCCTTAAACATAACTTGATTTTAAAATGCAACAATTTAATATGACGAAGTAATTTTTAAAATTATTTGACTTCTAAAGTCGCTCCCAAAAATAAAATAATAAAAATTTAAACCTAATATTTAATTTAGATCTGTATCTATAATAATCTTATAAAATTAATTTAAATACCAAATTAAGTTAGTGGAAAACCCAAGAAAATGAAAGTATAAATTATATAAAATAACAAAGATTTTTAACGCAGAATATGTTATAAGAGAATACATTGCGTGGATATGGATGGGTGGCTGATAAGAGTGGACTAACATCCGGTCCGAAGAATATGCTTTCATTCCCCGTCGAGGCAAGAAACCAATCGTAATAGGAAGTCGAGGAAATAGCTTCCAGATTTGTGTTCTAAGTTCAAACTGAGATAATTTAACAAGTTGGCTATTGAACGATTTGCAGCTTTATTTGTCTTTTGTATGCTTTTTTTAAAGCCTATTAAGAGCTGCATTCAATGGAAGGTGGTTTAGAAGTATGGTTAACTGTAATCTAAAAATGTATAGGTATTTTAGTTAATTAGATAAATTAAATAAAAACATAGAATTAAATTCTAACTTCTTAAATTTTAAGTGCATCTATACCTAAGTACTTCATTTATATATAACTAAAAAAGGGCTATATAAAAATCATTAGTACTTATACACAAAACCTAAATATAGAGTCAATCTGTTGAATTTTCACAAAAAAAGAGTACGACGTTATACAACCACTGATATCAGATTAAAACTGAAACTTTATTTTTAGAAATTACAAGAACAGATTTTCAAAAAAATCGTAATTACTTTTCCAGAAAAGACGGATGAAATCTTTTTTTAGTTTTTAGAACAAAGATCTTTCTCCAAGAAAACCTGTTGAATTTTATTTTGAATAGTAATTAAACCTGCTTTTAAGTTTGAAGGTTTCTTTTGGAACTGGTCTAGAATTGTCACCTGATTTTCCAAAAAGTGTGGTGTGGAATTTAGGTTTCCCCGACATAGAAGTGTTTTGAATATGAAATTTATTAAAATCACTTCGTTTCTATTCAATAAAATAACGCGGAAATACAGATTAAGAAGTTTCTTTATGAAATAATACAAAACTTTGCCAACAAAAATATCTATTAACTAACCAGAAAAGGAAAAAGGAGCAAGAAATAGCAAGCAGGAGATCTGAATTAAGACTACTTAACTTCTCTCAGTAATCCTCTATACATACTATCTGTATTCTGTTTACATTTAGAGATGGTATTAAGTCTTATATTGTATTAAGTCTTATATTTGCTTTTTCTAATTAACTAAAATACCTACACATTTTTAGATTACAGTTAACCATACTTCTAAACCACCTTTCATTGAATGGAGACCTTAATAGGCTTAAAAGAAAACATACAAAAGACAAATAAAGTCGCAAATCGTTCAATTCTACCAGACCTTAACTCTCCCCTGCCAGTTTACGACCATCCATGAACATAGCTAAAATATAATTACATACAACTAAATACTATTATAAACTAAAATACAACAACACATAATAATGTAATATATGCAAATTGTAATAAGAACATAACTCAATATTAATGATAACACATAATTGTATAATGATAACACATATTTAATGTCATATTTTAACACAATACTGAGCATAACACAACCTTACGCTTCCAGCCAAACATTTTCTGATGCTGTTAGTTGATTGTTTCAATTTCTCGCCCCTTCCAATGTTATCATTAAATTTCGTGAGAGATCAATTTTGGAAGAGGTGGAAGAATTTTTTATGTAAAAAAGTCGAAAATAAAAGAAACAAAAACATTTATTTGTAGTGGAAACCCAATTCCACGCCACTCTTTTTGCCTAATCAGGTGCCAATTCTAGACAAATCTCAAAAGAAATTTGAATTTCATATATGCGAAATAAAAGATTGATAAATGGAGATGTTTTTCCTGAAAGTGGAATATCTGTGGCTCAACAGGGTACAGAGAAAAATATTCACTATTAAAATGTGATTTTAAAAATAAAATAAAAGGTTTCGCTATTGGTTCCCCGAAGTCCTCCATAGAAATTGGATTTAGTAAAGCCAAATTATATTTCTTAAAGAAAATGTTGTATATTTTATGATGGTACAATTAGAACTTGTAGAAAATCGAATCACAATCCTGAAGAGGTAATTATATGCTTCTCATTAGACATTAAAAAAAAAATAAACTATATGTGACATTCTCAGGATGAACTCATATTTGGGATAATTGCCTAATTTTCCCGATCAATACCAAATGAGATCAGTTTTGGGCGAACACCGTAATTATTGTCGTTATCTTGATTCTTAGTTCGGAACACCTTAATTTTCATGGTGGTTTAATTGAGCATATCGCTTAGCAAAGGTGCGTCTGAAAGTACGGTTTAGGATGTAAGCCTCTTTTAAATAGCTAATAAGTCTATAGATTGCCTCGTTCACTAGACGCAATTTTTATGAGTGTTATAGAGAATCACCCTTTTTTTAAGTTGTTATTATTATCTTTCCTTCCCTAATGATTAAGGTAAAGACGCTTAATTTGTACGTATGAAATATAACTCATTGCATGACTTCCATCGTAGTAATTCTTGAGATCGTCTTATAAATACCAACCTTTCAACTTAAAAACAAAAGTTTATTATACTTCATGCGTTCTAGAATCTTATTTTTTTCTGTCTTTAGTTCAAATGGTTTAATAAGCGTTACATTAATTATTTAATTATAAGATTTTAACAAATTTCCTTATTTTAATTTTGTTTTCTTTTCTGGAAGGAGGTTATTCTTCTCTGTTTACTGTTTTAATCATAATGTATCTGTCTGTTAAAAAATGGTCAGAGTTATGTGATTTAATGCTTGTATTTTCTCTTCGTTTCATTGATATATGCCATTATCCATTAATCCATTAACTAGAAATATCAAAAATAATCTATTTAAATCTTCAGAAATGTTTTTAAATTACACTAAAAAAAGTACTATGGGTAAGTATCATTTATAAATAATTTAAAATTTTAATATTATTCTCATACATTTTGCCTCTCAATAACATTATAAATTTGTTATTCATTTTTTTAAAACTATGCTATAATTAACTTATTCTTTTCGGAGTGTCATTGTTGAATTATTTTTAGTGTTACAGTTTCTGGAATATTTTATACACACCCTGTATATTTTCTTTAAATTTTTATATTAATAATTTAATTTCGACATTTCGGATCACCTCTATAATATATGTATTTTTATAGATTAATGCAGATAAACCATTTTTATTAGAAAGTAAATAGTTAATTCTTTGCTAATAAAAAGAATGTTTTAATTGATGATGATTTTATGAATGTCTGTGATTTTATTTACATGCCACGCTACCTAAAATAAATTTTAAAATTTTCTATTTAGCTTCCGTGAAAACATTTATTTTACATTAAATAATTCTAAAGTAGAAATTATAACTATAAAAATCATTTAAAGACCTTTTATTGATGCTGTTTTCGTCTCTCTCCAGTAATTTCTACGACTTTATATTTTTGATATTATTTTTTCTAAAATATTTGGCTTTCCAACGGTATATTATGTATCTATATTACTATCATTATTTCAGGAAATTTCTTTTCAACCTGGGAAAATATTTCTCCTTTAGTTGATTATCAAATTCCTTCATAGTTTATATTTATCCATGTTTTAACCATTACATTCTTACAAAGAAGAAGTTCAATTTTTCCAAACAAACAGAATTATAGGTACTTTAGAGGAAACCATTTTGAAAATTCTTTAACTCCTGCCAGATTATTTCAATGAGGATAAAACCTAGCTGGTATTAAAGAGAATTTAATTATACATTGATAAAACGAGTTTGATCAAAATCGTTAAAGCCTTTTTCGAGAAAATAGTAAAAATCTATGATGTAAAGTGGTACGGTACTTCTGGATAAGTAGACTTTAGCGAAAAAGTTACTGTAACATCACAGGCTTAGAGATACGTTAAATACGCAATTTCAGTTCCGTAGAACTTTTCGTTTTTGGGCTGGACTTACTGCTCTTTGCTGCAAAATTAATTTTTTATAATAATCTAGACTATTTTTTGGTAGAATATTTTTATTAATCGTAGATGATGTTTATCTTATAATTAATGCGTTCAATAATAATTTTAAAAAAAGTATCCGCATTGAACTTGTATTAGACAATAGTTTAATTATTTATTTTCTATTTTAATACGTAGATAAATTATTTGAACAAAATTTTTGGCAAAATATACAAAAAAAAAAATGCACAATAAAATTTAATATATCTACGCCAAAGATGTTCGATGATTTTCGTTGAAAGGCGTATAAAAAAAACAATGCATTTGCATATAAATCCGGTTATGCCAAATCGAAAAAGTATCATTTATAAAAATAGTAGTAATAAAAAAATATAAAATGCAAACCTATGTCAGTTATTCAAGGGTAGGATAAGACCTTACGAACATACTTTTTTAAGAAAGTAACATTCGCTCATACAGAAAAATGAAACAGCAGTTTGATGTTATCAGGAAAATTTAAGATAATCAAATTAACTATGTAACAATTTGCTATATACTTAGCCCTTTCAACTTAAATTTTTTTAATCTTTTGGCGTGGTGTGGTTTGTATATTGTATAGTAAATGGTCACTTATTTATACTGCGTGTTTTCCGTTACAGTTGTATGGACCATTTAGATCGATACCTAAGGTATAGTTCTTAATTAAGAACATTTGATCTAGATAGAACAATAGTAGGTACTATTATAATGAATTAACAATTTTATATTAACATTGTTAAATATTTTTATGTTACAGATGTAAATATGTTTTAGTTTTATATGCTGGTTTTTTTTTCTGTCTACTTATTAGATGAATTTATTTTCTTCCTTTGATATATATATATTATATATATATATATATATATATATATATATATATATATATATATATATATATATGTGTATAATATATATATATATATATATATATATATATATATATATATATATATATATATTATTTTCTCTTTGATGTATATACATATGTTTTTTGTTATTATAAAGATACCCCATGACCAGAAACAATGGTTATATTTTTGCTCATGTTTGTTATTCTGAAGAGACTTCGTACCAGAATAAGGTGTTTTTTTTATTTCTATCTATATACGAAAAGAAAAGGGGAGCAGAGAATTATGGAATATTTTTCTAAATAAACGGCTCTCCGCTTTTTGAAATAGGATAACTTGAGGATAGGAGAGATCAAAAGGGGATGGAATACGTCTGTCTTTTCGGAATATAGGAGGGGTCTTTTTTACGTTTGCCTTGTATGCTGTTTCAATCGGATTTTTTTATTTGATTTTTTTATTTAGAGGAAAATGTGTGAGGTAAAATGCATTGGAAAAAATTACACATAAAAAGCAATACGTGACCGGTCCATTACTTCTTGAAATTTTGATTAAATAAATAAATAAAAGGCTTTGTGAGCTCGAAGGCTCGATACTACCAACGAATATTATTTACTAAAAATTCCATATACCTTGAAAAAAAAAGTTAAAGCCCTATACTTTACAAATTATGTTCTTTAAACTTTTTTTTATTACTAAATTTTATTATTTTTATATTATATTAACAATTTTACATGCAACTTTTATGCTTACCAGTAGATACATAAAGAATTGAAATAAATAAATTCATTTCATTAAAAGAAATAGATTCAGATGAACCATGAAATGCACAGGAATTGTTAACATTTCATTGAAAATAAATCACAAAAAATTGAGAAAACTGCAAGATCGTTCTTATAAACTCTGATCTGTGTTATGTGTTTTCCGCGTTTATTGTTTTAACTTCTACAAATATTTAAATTTTCGAAAGTACCAGAGATTCGTGCTCAAAAGTTCCAATGAGTACCTAAGTATCGTATCATAGTTTTCAGTAAAAACATTAAAATTTTCTCATGAATTAGGTAAGTGATTTTATATTTCTTTTATTATTTTTTTAATAAAGTTGATTAAAAGAATAATAACGTGTGAGAAAAACTATTACGGGCGTTTGATGCAAATAACTTAAAATGTTACAACATAAGATATAAAATTTAGTTGTAGGCCTAGATTTGCAAAGCTATTTTGGTTATGCGTTGTGATTTTAAAAGAGAACATATTGTAATTGTTTAATTATTTGGCTCTGACTATTTATTGAAACAAAAATGGGCCAATGCAAAAACAAATTAATTTTTTGTTGATGAGGTAGGAGGGATGAGGCTTTAGTCCGACATCTCCAGAAAAACATGTTTAAAAGAATTATCGCAGGAATGAACGGTAAATATTTCATATAGATTCAAGGGTTTCCCTCTCCCACCATCTGGTTAGTTAATAATTACCATCAACTTAATTAAAACTTAATGTAATCGAATATTGTTACTCATGTATTACACTAGAATTGTACAAAAGATATTATGGATTCCTTAGTGAGCGTTATATGTTTCATACCTTAACATAACATTAACAATACACAATTTTAAATGTGTCAAATATCTCATTATTTAATTAAATTATTTTTGATTGATATTTTTGATCAATATTTGATTCATATTACTTTTAGACCAGAAAATCTTTTCAGTTAGAGTGATTCCCTTTTAGGAGTGTAAGGCGAAAAAATCAATAATGGTAGCTCCTCCTTTTGATTGTATTTAACTTTTAAGACTTTGCCTAATACTGCAGGCAATCAGAAAGGAATAAAAAAAAAATCATCATATTCATGAATATTATCCTTTCGGTGTTTTTTTTTTAAGTGGTCTTTTGAAGATGGAACTCCTTACAATTTGAGGTTTCAATCTAAAAATTTAAGCTGAATTGGTTCTAAAATATAATTTTTTAAACATATTAATCAGCAGGCAATCTGGGGTAAGTTCGCACTAGATTTTACAAAGTTTGACTTAAAATTACTGTAAAATCATTATTTTTGTTGCTTGATTATTCCTCTTTTTTACTTCCTTGTACGAAGTAAAAGAAGTATTGTAATTGCGAAAATTTTCGGTTTTCAGATTTCAACAGAAACATTCATTTTGACCATCCCTGAATCCCTTTTGACTAGTTTCGTCGTGACGCCTGTACGTACGTGCGTATCTCGCATAACTCAAAAACGGTTAGCCGTAGAAAGTTAAAGTTTTGTATTTAGGATTATTTTAAAATATAGTTGTGAACCTCCCTTTTTGGACACTACATGATTACCGGAAGTGGTACTTTACTTTTAGGTCATTATTGATTTTCATATAAAATTATATTAAAGCATAATGCAAAACTTCTCAAATTACGTATATAAGATTTACATATTAACATAATAAATGTTGGTTAACATTGGCAGAACGGAAGTGGTACTTTACTTGAAGGTCATATTAGACTTCCATCAAAATTTATATTAAAATATAATGTAAAACATCTAAAATTTGGTAAATAGAACTTTTATATCAATATAAATATATTTACTATATTTTGGTTAAAATTGGTAGGCCAAAAAGGGTACTTTACTTGAAGGTCATAATAAACTTACATCAAAAATTATATTAAAATTATATACAGAGATGATATGGTTCCGTAATAAAGATTACAAACGCGATTTTTTTCCACTCCAATTAAAAAATTTTATTACTTGTTTTGTGTTAAAATTAAGTGTAAAATATTGGTAAGATGAACAAGTCTGCATTAGGAGAATAAGACATACGTTAAATGGATTCTTCCGCTTAAAATGTCGAAACTATCAATTTCCAATGCTTTACCTAGTGATATTGACAGTTCTAATGTTGTCACGGAACACGAATAAATCTCTTGGAAACTAGTTACCTCCTGAAAGAAAACGACATATAATAACGGAATAAGACCTTCAGAAACAACAGTATGTGTGTGCGTGTCAATAGATGGATATCGCGATGTCGAGTGTAGCTTTTGAGATACTGAAATCTTCGGAAACTGGAAACCAAATTCCGGATCATTTTTTGAGCCACCGATTTATAGTTTAATAGGAGAACAAGGAAGTCATGTGTTGTCCACATCAGATATTTTAAAAATGTTTCTTAGACGATTTTGGTTAAATATTACATTCAAGACTATGTTTCGATTTTAATAAAATTGTTAATTAAATATAATAGTACCTACTAGGCACTTGTCCTTTTCTTAAGGTGTAAGTAAAACGTTTCTGGAAGACTCATTATTCAAGTAGGAGAGGTTTTTGGCCAAGTTCAAAATAATTCCGGCTTCAGTGCATTATTATACATATGTAATCACCGAAAAAAGTTAAAGCTTGTATTGATTCTCATTTTACAATCTTCATTCAGTTATAAAAGTGGGATGTAGAATCTAATTGAATACATGTATTGAATGAAATAGTTTTTGTTTTTATTTGCTAGTCCGTAGTTGGCTCGACCAAACTTGATAGTAAGTGCTCAGAACAGAGGTCTCCACTTGCTGGGTGACTGCGGATAAGCGCTTAAAAAACAGAAAAATGTCAAGTTTAAAACTGTGAAATGTAAATCACAAAGTACTTTGAAGAACAGCTTCCGTAGATTCCGCTTATGGCAACAAAATAAAAAATAAAATTATATACACGACAGTCCTTTTATATTACTTTTGAGACACAAAAAAAAAAAAAAAAAAAAAAAAAAATAGCTTAGACTCTGTTTACAACTATTATTTCACGCCTAGGCTCCTCGGAAAAAAATCTCTCTGGGTTTTTGTATTTTGGCCAATCCGTTGTATTCATATCGACCTATGCAAATCAGGATGAGTGGAGGGATAAGGAATATTTATATTGAAATTCAGCTGTCTTGAGTTTGAGAAGCAGGACTTGCCAAGGGAATAAACTTATGAAAAAATGAGGACGAGAATAAACTTTATAAACAAATTAAATCAGGACGTAAAATAAAGAAATATCCTCCAGCGGTTGTAATCATTAATTTTTTTACATAAAATTAGGGATTTAAAATATTTCTTTTCACATTTACTTCATACTTAATGCATAAATTATTATGTATTTTACTTTCATTTGTGATAAACAGTTCCATTTTAGAATTTTCTCATTTTTTTTTCTCTAGATAGAGCATAATTTAAGTTTAGAAACATTTAGTGAATATTTTAGAATCAGAAAATAACTGTTCTATCTAGATCAAATGTTCTTAATTAAGAACTATGCCTTATGTATCGATCTAAATGGTCCATACAACTGTAACGGAAAACACGCAGTATAAATAAGTGACCATTTACTATACAATATACAAACCACACCACGCCAAAAGATTAAAAAAATTTAAGTTGAAAGGGCTAAGTATATAGCAAATTGTTACATAGTTAATTTGATTATCTTAAATTTTCCAGATAACATCAAACTGCTGTTTCATTTTTCTGTATGAGCGAATGTTACTTTCCTAAAAAAGTATGTTCGTAAGGTCTTATCTACCCTTGAATAACTGACATAGATTTGCATTTTTATATTTTTTTATTACTACTATTTTTATAAATGATACTTTTTCGATTTGGCATAACCGGATTTATATGCAAATGCATTTTTTTTTTATACGTCTTTCAACGAAAATCATCGAACATCTTTGGCGTAGATATATTAAATTTTATTGTGCATTTTTTTTTTGTATATTTTGCCAAAAATTTTGTTCAAATAATTTATCTACGTATTAAAATAGAAAATAAATAATTAAACTATTGTCTAATACAAGTTCAATGCGGATACTTTTTTTAAAATTATTATTGAACGCATTAATTATAAGATAAACATCATCTACGATTAATAAAAATATTCTACCAAAAAATAGTCTAGATTATTATAAAAAATTAATGGCAGTAAAGACAAAAGCTCACAGACAACTTCAAGTTTGTGTGATCACAATCGCACTGAACGTGTTCCTGTAGTCTAATATCATTTAAAGTATTTCATTCCATTTTAAAACAAACAAAAATTAAAAGGTCAGATATTTTGAAATAATGTTTAGCATCGTAATTTTTATAATTTTTCTAGAGTCCTTACTTCCGAGTACTTTTTTTAACAAAGTAAAAAAATACCCTCTTCTCCTTCTTTGGAATTTCATATTCAGTCAGTCAGTGTGCTGTGCGTGTTATGCTAAAATAACAACGTTATAATTTTCTCACATAAACCAAAACAGGGACACATTTAGTTCCATGTTAAACAACCCTTTGAATTCAATAGAGACTGTTTTCCTCAAAACAAATTTTTTTGCTATGAAAATGTGCACTGTGAAAGAAATTTTCGAATAGACTGGTACGTGAATGAACTATTGTTGGAATTTTATATTCTATTTTGAGATAGGAATGCCACAATAGTTTATTTACTTTAATATTGAATGTGAATTCATTCATCAGCGGCGCGACAACTCACTGAGTCAAGGCCTCCTCCAGCAGCCTTCGCCATTCTTCCCTATCTTGTGCGGCTGTAATCCAATTCCGCACAGCAAGCAGATTTCCGCCATAACTTGCGGCACCGTCATAAATCCATGGCCTATGGTAAAATTGAGAATTTTTTTTACTTACAGTCCTTAAAAAAAAAAAAAAAAAGTTGTAATAACAGTATTTCAAGATACTTGGTCTAATTAGGGAACACGGTAGGGCATTAGAGATCTGAAACTTTGGTAATAGCAATTTTCGGTAAGGCCGGCATTTATCGCTCTGGGGCACTTTTACATGCCTTATCCGGACAGAGGCAAACTGCATCCCTTTGGAATGGACAAATCGTAAATAAACATATAGTAATTAATTTCATAGAGTATAAAATAGTGGTATTTAAATTTATTTTCATTAAAAATGAATGTACTAATATCCAGGTCCAAATCGTTAATACTATTTAAATTGATCCAGTTATTTGCATTATTTTAAGATATAATTATTCATATATTTTTAATTTGATTTATAATTATCGTAATTATGTTTATTTATTTTTTAATTTTGATTTTTCTTTTTTTTTGTTAGTAGATTTAGATATTATTATGTATTTTTTTAAATTGAAGCTAACTCTGTTTGTATGGAAGCTCTTCTTAACGACAAATAAATAAAAGAAATTTTCAAAGATGCTATGATACAAAGAAGTATTTTCCAATAAACAACGTTCAGATCAATGCTTAATAACTTTTATATACATTCACATTAGGTTTAATAATGGATTATTTCATAACAATAATTTAAAGAAATGTTGTAGGTTTTTATTATTACCAGTTCAATTTAACAATGAATTAGCTTAGCAATTGTTTATAGATGGGATTTCGCAGGACATATAAAACAAACATTTTCGTTATATTATTCACCGTCCCCTTATGCCCACGTGTTGGTTCTTCTTGCTTTGGGGAAGGAAAGGCAAGTGGTATGGAAGAAGGAATAGCAGATGAGGGAATTGTGCGAGAAGATGGGGCCGAGAAAAGCTTTTGATCCGATGTAACAACGATATTCACGCTCACTCAATTTGTATAGAATGTAAAAGGGTCTTCAACAGGTGCATGTGGGGTTTATTTTTCCATAAGGCGAGTTACATTTTTGAATCGATGTGAGGATAATTTAAAAAAAATCTTCGTGCAATTGAATATTAATACTATCATGCTGTGAAAGTGAAAGTTAAAAATCACCATTATAAATATCCATATTATTTATTTATTTTAAAGTGCTACAATCAGTAGGGTCATTTACACTTGAATAAAAAAGTTACAGAATCATATATAATAGTTACAATATATATATATATATATATATATATATATATATATATATATATATATATATATATATAAAATCTAAAATTATGCTTATATAATTATAGTTTTTAAAAATGCATATAAGATTTGCTATTATTTCCAGGGTTTCCTGCAGTTTTATGAGTGATTACCCGAAAAGAGGCAATGTGGAACTCAGAGGCTATAAAAATGGTAGTGATATAATAGGAAAAATTTAGGTTTATTTTATAGAAACCCTTATTAAATTAAAAAAAATATTTATTTGGATGAGTACATTCAATTAATTAATTAATCGATTAGTTTAAGGTAATGCAGTTATGTGTGTTAGGAGGAACTGCGTAAACTTCGCGTTAAATCCAAACCCTGAACTAGCAAGAGCAGTCCTCTTTAACCCTTTTTAAGAGCATGAATTCGAAACACTGATATATTACAACTCAACCATCAAAGTTTGCTTAGTTGAAGCATAACCATAGGCGTGCTTAGTATCGTTTATTAGAGAGTGCACGAACCGTAAGTACCGGGATGCCAAGCTCTCTAGTCGGTCGGGGGGAGGGAGGGTCTGAGGATATTCTTTAATCCTCTTCATAATCCATGCATTCATAAACATGCATATATTCATGATATTTTAAAATATCTTAAATAAATTGTTTTTGTCTCAAAAGTTACGTAACACATTAAATCAGTCATAAAAATATTCTGATTAAATTGAAAAATAAATATATCCTTTGGGTGAGATATTTTGGCTATTCAAACGTGCCATTTTTCGCGGTATTTCTGTGACGTCAATGCACAAGCCAATAATGCTATTTAAACGAGTGTCAATTGATTCTGGTGAAGCTTACTAAATTTGATCTTATTTTGTGGTTAGTAACACCATAATACAAGAAAGAAAACCTGCGTATAAGTATTGTCTTATGCCTGTGTGATAGAATGCAACGAAAAGTGCACCGGATAAAGTATTATTTCTCGTTCCAAGAGAATCAACTGTATGAGCAAGGTGGTATATAGAGCCATGAGAAGAGATAAAATGTCTCCAACAACTTGTTTGCATTGTTGTGAAAACCATTTTGAAATTATATAAATGAATATGTCGTTTAATTTACAATCGAATTTACAATTTTGTTGTTTTATGTTAAAAAAGTGTCATAACCTCGAAAAGTTTTGTTTGAACATTTGATGAACTTTGATCACCTTATATTTTTTATTTGTGGGCTATTTATTTGCATATCAATTTTTTTTTTGTGTGAATATAATTAGATGTATTTTTCTTCGTTTTAACTAGAAGATAATATATAAAATCATATAAAATACGAAATAATGAGTCTATACGATTCTCGTTGATATCCATAAAAAAAATTTTGGATATAATAATTCTAACTGTATTATATTCTAACAACTAAATCTGCTTACTTGGTAAAATAATTCGTATTCGTATGCTTGACTGCATTTGTTGATAAAATTATTTTTTCTGCATTTATAGGTTGTTTAGTTTTCCTTAAAATTAGTTATAGTTTTAGTTTAAAACTATTTACTATAAGACCTTAAAAACTGAATTAATCATCACATAATTATCTTGTAGCTTTTTCTCCTATAAATAGACTAAATATAAATATGGATTAGAAGCAAAAAAAAAGACAGGATAAATGTGTCTATTCTTGGGAGATTATACTACTGTTCTTTAACAAATTCCCTTTAGGTTATTTTAATTGATTATTTCAACGAACTTTCAATGAAAGAAACCGTGATAAAATTCAATTTATCGTCGATCACATAAAAAAATTATTCAGCAATCATGCGAAGTAGCTATGCTTACATAGACTTTGACGACACACTGTGGTGTAACCATTAGTATTGCGTAGAGATGCTTTAAATTTAGCGCGTATTTATTGCATATTGGCTTAATTAAAACTTATTTTATAGCAAAAATTTGCTAAAAATTAATCAATAGCAAAAAGATTTAAATAAAAATTTAACTAAATATCTTTTTCATGCATATACTCCACTCACTACTGCTTGCCTGCATTGCGTCCAAGTCAATTTGCATTGCTCGGCTTAAATAAGCTTACCAAAGCTCTGCAAAGTTGAGTATATATAAGAGCGAGATAAGAGGAGTCAGTTATGCAGATGTGTTAAAAATAATATAAGCACAAGGTGCCGTGAACAAATACCTCGGTATGATTTTCTCTCTTCCTCCTGATATTGGTAACGAAACTACCGTTTGGGATTACTTTCTAAACTATATCCTGACTTATAAAAACAAAAGAAACTGTAGTAATGTTATGTACCAAATATGGCATCAATGTGTAACATTATTGGATGATGTATAGTTCTACATCTCATCCTACTCCTCATCCATTGGCACTACTTATATACTCCATTAAAACAATAATTATCACTTTATGGGCATGTGTATGGTGTCGATGGCCCCAGAGCGAACGATGCGGATCGGTGTGGGTTCGATCTCCATATTTTTCACCTAATATCTATTTTGTGGTGGACTAGCGAAAAGATTCATGACTAATGATGGCAAAAACAATTAAAGCATCGATTTATCCAAAACCTCGAAAACTGTTTGCCATTGCTATTCATGTCTCACTCACTACTTATATTTTATCATGCCGTAGTATTCACTTTGATAATCATTTTTAATTTATCTATATTCGTTTTTTAATACACTTTACTATTATTAAATCTACAAACATTTTTAACATGTGCCTATTCATAATTTGCAATAAAATAGATTATGTGGGCACATAAGTAATGCCTGAGGACACGAAAAATGTAAATGTTCAAAAGAAATCTCCTTTCATAGTGTTGGTATGGTAGGATGAGAAAAAAAAAAGTAACTATTATCATTATTATTTTTCTAGAATACTTTCTTTTTTTGTTCTCTATTATCATATTAAAACTATTATCTCATAAAACTTCTTAATCGACACATTAAATTTGAATTTTATTTATCAAATATTTTATATATAATGGGAGCGGAGTAGCTCAGTGGTAAGGCACTGTGTTGCCATGTTCCCGGTCCCGGGTTCGAGACCGGCTATGGCAGATAATTATTTATTCTGTTATCAAACGTGGATCGACCCTGTGGGATCGGGAGACCCTCCTGGGGCTCACCCAGCCTCTATAAAGTGGGTATCCTTAATAGGGGGGCAAAACCTGGCGGTTGAGCGTGATCTCGGGCAAATCACGTCCTTACACAACCGTTGGCTTAGAAACAGTACAGCCCTTACCTAATACTGAGCAAAAGACCCTTCATGGATTGTAGTGGTACAGTTTTTTTATTTATTTTTTTTTATTATTTTTTTTTTTTTACCAACGTTCTTTGTCTAATAATAATTTTTAACAAAAATTAAGTTTCAGAATGTAAATATTGATTAATAAATTTTTTTATATTTTACCATATTTTGGAACGAAACGTATCCAATTTAATTATTTTGTTCAATGTTCAATTATTGCTAAAGTGATAGGTGATTTTAATTTGTTTGAGTTTTATAATCAGAAGATTAGTATTGGCTGCTCGGTCCTTACCTATCAACATTTCCGCCTACGAAAATTAAAACGGGTCTAATGTAGCATTTATAGACGTTTGACCTTTTTATAAAGTTTAGATTTGAAGATCTATTTTGTCTTCTTCCCAAAATATAGAGATAAAATTAGCAAGCACGAACATTCTCTTCCTCGTGAGGAGCATAATATAATAATTGCCCACCATCTATATTAAGCTCTAGTCATTTAAATGTTAATAGTCCAATGGACAGCTGACACTGTGGAACGTTAACTTCCCTCCAATTATGATTATTGAATAGGAAAGTTTTGTTTTAAGATCTGAAACTTTTAACCTTTTCTATAGCAACCATCTTACGTCTTTAGTGCTTTCTTGATGGCTAACGAAAGAGGAAGCTATGAAAAGAGAAATGCCTTCCTTATTCCTTAGAGATCATGTAAAATTTTTCTGTTCGCAAACTTATAAAAAAAGACTGTTACCCTCGTAAAAAAGCAACTGGTTAGGTTCTGTATATCTATTTAGGCATTGTGTTATATTATCTCACCAAATAGTCAAACTTGATGTGTTCCGCATTTCATGCATCAATATTACGAATTCGTAATTGTATTTAAGCCCGGTTGGGTATTATGAGAGCTTAAAGTGCTAAGCTGCTAAGCTGCTACGATGAAGGATATCCCGGCAGTTTAATCCAGTCTCCAGTTTATATGCCACATGATGGATATGATGGAAACGTGACACAGGGTTTGACATTTTTTTTATCATGATATATATTAGTTTCACATATAATATATATTTGTTAAAAATTTATTATTTTTTCTAAAAGGCCTAAAAATATTATTATATTGAACTAGATAGATAGATATGTTTATATATAAATGCTTTACAGTATATAAGTTAATCGTGTTTAGTATGAAAAGCTTATACATTGGATATGAATAGTTTGTTTACTGGATATGAATTGCTTGTGTAATGGGTATGAATAATTTGTATACAGATGGATTTATTTTTATTTTCTACCATATTATATTAGACAAAGGAAATAAATCCAACTGTCGAAATGTTTATATCTGCTCTGCATACCAGAAAATAAATCAGATGGTTAAATATTCTGATCTCATGAGAGTATTTATAGTGAATATACGCCTGCGCTCACACGCACGAACACCCCCCCCCACACACACACACACACACACACACACACACACACACAAACACACACACAGAGTGGTAGTTTTTACCCCACGCCATGTTTTGCTTGCCACCGAATTTCCGCGCCAGTCTTTGTCTCATATCTCAAAAGGTTCGTCTTAAGATCTTTTGAGACAGTTGAACAATAAATAGTTGTTTATTTGTACTCAAAAAATACAAATCAAGATATATTTCTTCTTCTTAGTTTGAAAGCTTAATCTCATAATAGAAAAAGGAACTAATTCAGTCTGCAAGAGGAAGATTTATTTTTTTTCGACAGAAAATATTCTGCAATTAAAAATAATTTCCAAGACTAGATATATAACGCTGGTACTATGAAGTTTTTCCCAACTGTGGAGGTCATCTACGTGTGCCCGCTGTTGTTGAATTAAAAAAAATGTATATATAAAATTTTGTATTTGTTTGAAAATATTCATTAAGGTCATAAGTTTTCTCTTTTTATGTGCAGTAAATTTTCTTTTTTTATTCCCGAAATTATATCTTATTTTGTATATTAAGTGTATTATTAACACTATCCTACTGCCAGTTTACATACACACACATATAAATAAATGATGCTTCCCGACAGATATCCTAAAATGTGGCCCGAGATGGATAAATGTTGATGGACTCCTAGATACTAACCTTCTCCCATACAAAAAAAAACACTCTTAATTTTTATATGTACTGAGAAAGTAACAATGACTTAATTAGCCCCAGTATTATTATATCGATATTATTCCTCACTTCCTAGACTTCACTCATTCCGAAGTGTCATCAGTATTATCTTAGTTCTTTTATTCAATCCACTCATTCCTATATAACATCCTCAAAGGTTGTGGCGGCAGTGGCCCGAAGTGCCGTGAAATTCAGCTATTGTAAAGTTGTAAACGTCTACAATCATAGTTCGCCACTATTTGAGTGAGGAAGCGTTCGGGCTAATCTATATATAAAAAAATTCAGCCTGCGTACGTTTGTGTTCTCAAAACTCGAAAAGTAGTAATCGATTTTGAGGCGGTTTTCACTATCACTTAGATAATTTCTTCAGGAAGGTTTATATGTATTCAATTTTTCGAAATGCTCCCCTTAAGGGAAGAAATGGAGAAACACTATAAAAAAAATAGGTAATTTTGTGTTCGTTGTGTTGAAAACTTCATATATGTGGATGCAAGTTTCCTACAAAAACATTTTAACAAGAGTCAAATTATTGTGTGTAAGCGTCATTTGTTAATAAAATCAGATATTAAGGGAAAAAAAGTTTAAAAACGTGAAGTTTATTGACAAATTAACTATCATTTTGATCCTGTTCCTAGAAAACGTATTAATGAAATAATACGATTTCTAAACAGTTCAGTCAATTACCCAGACAATTTTTCACGCCTTTGGTCTTGGAATATTAAAAGTCAAAATTTTTGTTGTTAACCCATTGTTTCCTTCCTTAAGGAATTTTTGTTAACCCTTGAAAGTTCTGGTAGCCCCCTCTAAGAGTTCTAATAACTGAAGCATTGGAATGCAAAAGAGTCTAAGTGCTTTTAGAAAATGTTTTCAGAATTCAAGTTTCAACTTAATAAGAAATATGACTGAGAAATTAAAAAGAAAAAACTTGAAATTTAGTAGGGCATTTAACTCGCAATTCTTTTCACATGCGGGTACAGTTAGTATAGTATTAGAAACTTTTTTTCATGAACTCCAAGCAAAGTGATAATAAAGCATATAAATATGAATATATAATGTATAGATTATGAATGTGGGCATTGTATTATTGTTTGAATGAAATAGATCTTTATGAGATTTTAATATATACTTATTAAATAGTTTTAGCAATTAAATGAATACTGTTGAAATATTAATTAATATAAAAAATCACTTATTAAACTAACTTACTAAACTTATTACGGGCTAATGTTAACGACTTATTGTTATTAATTTAAAAAAAAATTTACGAATGAGAAAGGATCCACATAGTCGGTAGAAGAAAACTGAGAAGCTCCTCGAACAAGGAAAAGGTTGAATCAAGATTGTGAAATCCGAACAAAGGTTATTAGAAATCTTAGTGCCAAAAAAATACCACCATATATTATATATTAAAGCACCATATATTATTTATATATTATTTATTTTCATCAGTTTCCTATTTTATTAATTTATTTTTATTATTAATTCATAATTATTATTAATATTGTTTTGTATGTGTAGGTTTTTGATTAATTTTTCCTACTGTTGTTCCAATTATATAAATTCACTTATGAGATAGGACATATTCTCAAAAATCTAATTTATTGATTTTAAGGATAAGTTATCCGAAATCATGTTTAAATATTTGAAAATATTGTTAAAGTGTACATATGTAAATAAAATTTTCTATCTATCTCTAGCACTATAAAACTATTTTCTTATTTTATTATTCATCCAAATATTTTAAGATTATCATTATTATTTTATATTGTAGTTAAATAGTTGATATTTATTATTATATAATTTTTATTCTAAAAATATGTTTCATATTCTCATAAGATTTTATTACGGTTCGACAGGCTTCGTCTCTTTCAAGAGGTGTTGAGTAACTTATAAGAAATGTTTATTGTGGATCATCTTCAACATTTTAATATTTAAAAAATTCTTGGCTTTTTTTCATTTTATTCTTTATGCCGTATGCATGACAGAATGCTGGAAACGGATAGGTATGAGAGGATTAGAAAAAAAAAATTATGCATAAAACCATACAAAGCGTCTCTTGTCACAAGACAAAATCTTTAAACAATCGCACATTTCTTCATAGCTACGCAGGTATATTTCTGTGCAGCTACTCATTTAAAATATACGCTTTTGATGTTTTTTAAATTCAATTTTTAATGGCTTTTGATTCGTTTAAAACAATTTTTTTTATATTTTAAATCACAATGTGCCTCGTAGTAAAAAAAAATATATGAGATTTATATATCAGAGACGCCATGAAATTCCACTACTCACTTATTTAACTCACTCAAAATTAGCTTTGGAGGTGGATAAAAATACCCTGGAACGTTTCATGAATAAATTATAATACAGATATTGGATGCCACGTGCCATTTTACTGATAATAAGTCGACGTGATATTTGTTTATAGTGTAAGAGAGAATACATTGAAAATACGTAAAAGAAGAAATAATCGTATTAATGCGGGGCTATGTGCATCAGAAAAATTATTTTATCTGAAAACACGTTCTAAATTTGCAGTTATTTGTGTTTATCTGAAAATTTAAAACTAACGTACCTTATATCAACAATTGTTTGTGCGTTTTCACATTATGATATGAGTTTTTTTTTTAATTAATTGTATTTAAATACATTCAAAAGAACATAAATATAAAATACAGAGCAGTATTTATAAATATAAAATTAAAGTAAATAAATATAGATAACTATTTTTTACATTGTAAAATAAAGATTCATCTCCAAATTATAATTTTAAGTATTAAAAAAAAATTCAAAACTTATGTACTATATATTAAAAATAGTTGGTGCATATTAGCACCTGCCACATTATGATGTTTTGCATTTTCAAAAGCTTGTTTATTTATTTACTTTTTTTTTTTTTTTTTTTTTTAGGGAGACGGGTTGATAAAAAATAATAAAATACATTCTAAGAGAAGAGGAACAAATAAAGTTGTATTTTATAAATTGAAAAATACAAATATATATTTCATTGAATATCATATTTTATTCAAAAAAATACACCACTAAAGTAATTTTATTTTCGAAAATATTATAATTTGAAATCATAAAATTATAAATAAATTAATACAGATTAGGCGATTTCTCAACTCAAATACTCTATACATGCTGAATTAATTAATTTTTAAAGTTTACATCTATTCAATTACGATTAAGTACAAGATAAGTATATGGAAAAAATATCCGTTGTATCAAGACCTGTGGCATAATACTTCTTAAGTTAAATGTTTCAGGATCTCTTTTTTTTTTTTCAAGGGGGACCTGAAAACAAATAAAATAATGCATAAAAACCAACATTAAAATACTAATTACAACGATTGAAGGAATGATTTTTCTTAAAATATATTAGTAACACAAATATGGCAGAACAAAAAAAAAACTTATAATAAGGGTTTTTGGTGAAGCAAGAAATGAGAGGATAAAGGAATAATGTTTCTTGTTCAAGGAATAGACTAGCCAGGCAGTTATGCTGGTCATCATCACGCTCAATTGCTAGGTTTTTATTTTTCCCAATTTTCTGAAGGCCCAAGTACTTTATAGATACTGGATAATTGGGAATAAGATTGAAAATGTGTTTCTAAATCTTCAAACAGCTATGATTAACAACTTGAGGGAGGATCTTTTAGTGCGCATAGTTTGGGGATGAAAAGCGTCATCCTCTCTATGCAGCATTTAAGCATCACATGTCAAGCCTATTGAGGAAAAATATTTTCAAATCAATAATAATGGTTGATTGCTACCATTCTATTAACCGTAACTTGGAGATTTCGATAAGTTTTAAGACTGAAGAGGAAGTAGAGATGTTGAAAAAATTTCGATGTATGGATCGACCAAACCCATTGTTTCGACAATCTCCAAATTTGACAAGAATATTCCTTAAAGGCATTTGATTTTTTTTTTGTGTTAAATCATAAATGCTATTCGATAACTGTTGACTAGCTGAGAGGAATCCTCCTCTCTGAAATTTATTTTTCGAGCGTAAGCGATTTGTCTGTTGATTACGCGATTACTACGTAACGCGAAAACCAAACGCGTCGTTCGGTTTTCTTCAAATCTGGCGCATATGTTTCTTGAATCGAGTAAAGATAGCGTATACGTATGGATTTTTATTTTTCAATTCCGATCCAAGAAATAATTCCGATTTATGGGCCCAGTATCACCCAAAACGTGTTAATTTCGCTTTCTTGACCAAATTTGCTGTGAATATTCGTTGAAAGCCTTTGATAATTTTTTTTTTACTTTTATAAGCATTGACACGGATGGTGAAAGGAAAATAAAATGAGATATTTACAATAAATGCGAGCAATAATTGTGAGGAGATTAATTAAATGATCAATTCAACAATGGGTTCTGTGGTTATTTGTGAATCGTCATTGACATCTCGAACTTTATGCCCGACTATGCTGGTCATTGACTGAGGTTATTGCGGAGCCGAGGTATTTATAGCTGTCTACTTTCGGGAATGTTCTGCCTTCCACGCAGATACTATTGTTAGGATGGATTTTTCGGGTAACTATCATATATTTTGTTTTATCTTCATTTACTTACAAACCGATTTGCTCTGCATCTCTTAACAGAGTCTAAGCGAGTCTCTTATTATCTTCTTCATTGCTTCCAAGGCCAGCTATGTCATCTGCGCAGGCTAGGATTTTATGTATCATTCCTACGTACATCCCCTTATTTTCGCGTGATGTTCTAATCACCTTCTCAAGGGCTAAGATATACAGCATCGGCGAGAATCCATCTCCCTGCCTCAGACCTGTTCTAACTTCAAAGGTTGCAGACCCATCTCCTTGTATCAGGATTCCGCATTTGGGGCCGTTTGTAAACGCCTTCGTCAATCTTCCCTAATCAAATTTCCCGGAATATCCAGCTCAGCCATGATTTTCCATAGGCAGTTCTGTCCACGGAATCATAGGCTGCTTTGAAATCGACAAATAAGGCGTGCACATCCTATTCTACTTCTCATCGTTTTTCGAGCACCTATTTGCGTGCTCCATCCTCTTAAGAATCCTGCTTGGTGGTCGCCTATCATATTTTCATAGTGAGGAAATATCCGGTTTAGCAGGGTATTGGTCATTATCTTATACACAATTTCTTGTGTTTCGAGGTCTTCCGCCTGGTCCATGTCTTCTTCGTTTGCGGCGTTCCCTTGGTTGAGAAGCTGCTGGAAATGTTTTTTCCGATGCTTAATACCTTTTCTTTTGATGCCGTCAGTTTGCCATATTTTCCTCGCGTTTGCGTGTTTCTCGCTTTATATCCTACCCTTTCTTTCCCGATGTCTGCGTAGAATTCGTATATATTTCCGGCCTGCCAGTTGTCCTCAATAGTTTGCAGTTTTTCTTTGAGAAATTTTCTTTTTGCTTTTCTTATTATCCTATTTGTCTTTGTTCTGGCGACGGCGTATTTTTCCAACGTAGCTTGATCAGCTTTGGCTTGGCAGAGGACTTTCATTTATATGTATAAATATATATGTAGAAAAATCTAAAATTATAACATTTTTTTATTCATTATTACTTTATCAATCTTTACGGGTTACCTTCGATGGCGTAAAATTATTAACAGCGCTTTATGGATGTTATGATTTGGATATTATCTGAAATAAAATAATTTTTATGTCATTTTTAATAACTGACATATACTTTTTCTCTATTAAAAGAATATTTCTAAGAGATTATTCGTTGGGTAAATTAAAAATTTATATTAATAATACAATATTAAATAACAGTGCTAAATAAATCAGATCAAGGAAGTCGGCCAACATGAGTCCAGTCAAATCAAATCTGCCTAACTGACTGAGTTTTAGCTTCAGCTAGACGGATTGGGCGTTGTGCTGCTCAATAAACGAGTTATTTCTCAGCTTGCTTTCAGAGACTAACATAGTTATTTATTGTTCAGTCATTTCATGAAAATCTGTTCATTATTGCCGAGCAAATGACTTCATCGATTTCGTGAATCCAATAAGGACTGAACCAAGAGAAAATATTACTTAGTAAAATTCCACTCGCTCTTTTGGGAGAATGAAATAAGACTATTTTCAATAGTGGACTTCGAAACTAGTAAATTTCATCTTTGTCTTCATTTTCTCGGTACTATATAATGTTTTATCGCTTTTCTTCGAAGTACTTGATCCTGAGGATAAGGCTACATTTTATTTCTAAAAATGATTATTTTTCTCAATTTTCACGTTACTATTCATCGTACATTAATTTTTTTAATATTATAATATATTTGAATTTAGTTTCTCATAACTTGTATTCTTTAATAATTTGATATGTAAAATTGCAACATCCAACTTGCAAAAAAGTAATGACTAATTAGACATTTGTGTATAATAAATATTTTTGTATTAGTATTTTGGGCTATGCGTGCACCCTCAAGAAACAGGCTAAAAGTGCTTGGAAGTCTCCGGTTTTAAAACAACAATCAAGTACAAAAAATAAAAATGCAACTGGAATAATATAATTAAATATGCCACAACCATCATACACAAACACTAAGAGTTATTTAATTTAATGATATTTTAATATATTAATAATCGAAGATTAAAATTTGCGCACATGAAAGTTATCGAAAACCGCCTTTTGAACTTTGATAAGTACATAAACAATTATTTGGATGTGAAATCGGGATGCAAAGAGTTTTTGCTTCTATAGTGAAAGAGTGAATTCAGTAATGGTTTATAACTGCTTGCATAAATAGTCTCTTTTTTTTGTTTACGATTTAGTTAAAGTAATGTAGATAGTTGGTCAAGGTTCATTTCTTACACTATTACTTATACTCTCTCTCTCTCTCTATATATATATATATATATATATATATATAGCACTAGATATAGAATAGGGTATTTGGTTTGTTAAAGAAACCAAATGTGTGGATTAGGGTTGTTAAAGAAAAAATAATGCGAGAATATAAGTATTGTATATATATATATATATATATATATATATATATATATATATATATATATATATATATATATATATATATAAATAAACAGAGAGAGAGAGAGAGAGAGAGAGTGAGAGAGCGATACAGACTAGGGAGAAGAGGACGAGCTCAGCGACGCCTTCCCCAGCGAAGAGGCCCTGGGGCCCTTTCGTTTATGTTGTTGCTCCAGCGGGGCCTGAACGCTCGTGAGTCGTAGTGCCTGTCATCTTGTTGCCGCAGCACCTTCCGGATCGGAGCCAGTCTCGACAGCAGCGTCAGCGCCCTCTTAGCCTCTGCGGAAAGAAGTAAGTACATTAGTAAAAGGTAACGCCCATTAGTACATTAGGCAACAACACTGCTATAAGAAAAAAAGTTATGTGTTTGGGTTGTGTAGTCTTTAATTATAGCCATTCTCTAAAGCGGCTCTCTACCAGTGCAGAAGCACGTATTAAAGAAACATATCAATAATTTAGCAAAACATTATTTGTGGCTCTCATGGAAACATTATTTATTATTAAAAATGTAGACCTTCGTTAAGATACGCTATTAGAGAGCTTATCTAAGTATTAGTTGAAATCTGTCGTCAACCGAACAGAAAACAAAGTTGTGTTCTATCACATCCTAGGTCATTTGTGCAAAATATAAAATAACATTTAACCTACAGGCATTAGGTTTCTACATTGCCTGTGCAATGTCTGTAGTCTCGGAGCTATGGCCAAAAATGATTACTCATTTTAGGAGAAGGCTTGAATTTGAGTCTGCCTTTGTAAGGCCGGAGCAATCTATTGGGAGATTCAAATATAAAATTTCAATTTTAGGAAGTTTGAAATTTTATTATATGTTCTCTCTTTATAAATAATAATATTTATAATAATGAAGTCTGCCGTTGGTAGACCGTTCGTTGATTTAAG
Organism: Rhaphigaster nebulosa; assembly: GCA_948150685.1. Classification (NCBI taxonomy): domain Eukaryota; kingdom Metazoa; phylum Arthropoda; class Insecta; order Hemiptera; family Pentatomidae; genus Rhaphigaster; species Rhaphigaster nebulosa. Next base: position 59,566,344 of record OX411310.1, on the reverse strand, counting down.
CTGGCAGACTGAACTTGAAGTTGAATAGCTCGTGAAAAATAACTTGTAAAATAAGTAGCTGATGAACTCTCATCTTGTAGTAATACCTACTATTCGGTCCATATTCAGTAATCAATTTGTGGAGACCTACAACTTGAGTCGAGATCTACAATATATATATATATATATATATATATATATATATATATATATATATTGTAGATCTCGACTCAAGTTGTAGGTCTCCACAAATTGATATGTATATATATATATATATATATATATATATATATATATATATATATATATATCAGCGATATTTTATACTTACAAAAATTGGTGAGTATGGACTCTTTAAACTGCAATTTTTGAATTTGAGACTGTTAATAGATTAATCTCGGTTAACAATAGCAGACAATGCTGTTTATTTTCTATGTAACACATATTTTTTTTGTAGTTTAAATTTCAAGCCTCCAAAATTGGTAAATATGTTGCGCCTGAAGTTACAATTTTTTGAAATTTTGTCTGCCAATGTATAGATGCAGCTTATAAACAGCAGAATGCTCAATTCCGACACCTTTTCGTAGAAATATTCGTCCATCAATATTTCATCCATCCTGGAATCAGGATCATTTATGGCAATTTTTGTCGTCTTTACCCTACCCCGCTTGTCCCTGCCTCCCGAACCACATTTACTGACAAATTTATTCATTCCTTTGCGCATCCGTTGTTTAACATCTTGGAACAAGATAACTCCAAATAACTGACTCATTTTCTGCGATGATACTAATAGAGGTTCATGATTGTCATACATTGATAATTTCCGACAATCTAGGTTTCTCTTTACTATAATGAACCGTCACTTCTTCATTTGAACTACTTTATACTCTTGCCCGTATCATTCGTTGGACAAAATGCTGAACATTATGCATTGCAACGAGCGGAATCGCGTGCCAGTGGCGTAGCTGTCAACAAAGGTTCCTAACTGAACTTGTTATTCCATTATTATGTTATAAATATTTTCTTAGATATTAGCTATGAATTATAAATCACTTTTACCATGAATGATTTTAGATGGACTAGACTAATCATATTTCTTTATCAGTGCTATTTTAAGATGAAAAATAGTTCCATAAGATTTCTTCATCTTGAAACCAGATTATTGTCTAGACTAGTGGATTTCAAACTTTAAATAAAATTATTGATACAAATTAAAGGCACTACGATCTTATTTTTATTTTATTATTTTTTTCCTTTTTTTTAGTAAATCATGAAATACGAGAAGAATTTTAAAACAATATACATTTTTTTGTAAATTATGTATGTTTACAAAGTTTTTAAAGTAAGTATATTTCCAAACTATACAAAAATATTCAAAACTATACTTTGCCGATATAGTGCAATCCAAAGATATAAGATCAAGAAGTTGAATAATAAACCAAGGCAGTAAATAAAATAGAAACATAAAAATAACAATATTATTTTTTAATAACCGTTTGAATGTCTTGTTTAATTTAATATTTTATTTAAAATTTCGCGGCCACTTTGTGGCGAACTTGGTCACTAGAAGCACTGGAGAACCATTAGTCTAAACATTTGACTGCAGCATATATATAAAGGATATTAATAGATGAAGGAAACATTAATAATTTACCATCTTCGAATATGGTGGTTTATGTAATAATCAAATTTAAACTGCTAGTGGCCTTGAATTTACTGGATAATTTTTCAATTATTTCTATCAAACCAGCAAAGCTTGATGATATTGTCCTTTACTGATACATCAAGAGTGCGTGATGTTGTTTGCAAGTCAATTTGTCGATATAAAATTCCTTTTAGTGTATTTATCATTTTAGTACTGGCTGAAGTTCAAGCGATGTTAACGAAGGTTTAGGTGTTACTTCGACCATGAGCTCACTTCTTACCCAACCAGTGGAACGTGACCCGACTTTATTTTTGGCTAAAAAATAATTCCCTTCGGTTTTCCATTTATTTTATTTTATATTTACCGATTTCATACCACATGGTTTGATTCTAATATTGAGTTATTTATTCTCTTTGTAATATGCCAACGAACATTGCAAAAAATAATATTTGTAAACCAGCATTGTGCTTACTATTAATTAATTATTATTTATCAAAGCGAATGAGAGCCGTGATTTATTTTTTATTTAAACGCACGTGTAAAAATTTGATCAATTAATTTCAAAAAAGTCAATTTTCGCATCAGTGGTGCTTTGCTGTCTGGTCTTCCAACAGAGGTTCATTTAGCATGATATTAATGACCTCGTCTGTTAAAATTCCTTTTCCTAATCCGTGGGGGGTGTTGGAATCGCCATTAATATATCTCGTACCAGCGTGAAAAATCACTTACAAAAGTTAGGTTGCCTGATCAGACTTGATATTCAGGTCACCCTACAATCAATTCCGAAGTCAATTTGCTAACATCATAGCCTATTTGCAAATCTTCTTTCTCTTTAATGACGTTTCCCAATCCCTATCGTTTTCACTCGATTCATTATCTCTTCAGAAAAAAATTGAGAACTCCTTGAGCAGAAAATGATTTTAATCGGCCATCAAACAGCATTTGGGTATTTAACAAGATTGTTTCAAATGTTCTCGCAATCCGGCTGGATAAATTTTGTTGGGTATAGCGATGCAACAAAAAAAAAAAAAAATCAATATAAATCTCTGACCCTGTTTCAAATAGCGTCGGCCGTCTGAGCACTTGAAAAAAAAGGCTACAGAGAAAAAAATTAAAATGCGATAAATAAAAATTACTTTCAATTTTGAAACGAGAGAACCACACATGGCAAATTAAAAAAAAAAAGTAATGTAAAATCATTAATGAAAAAATTAAGTGAAGTTAAAGCTATACATAAATTAATATGAAAGAGCAAAAGCTCGCAATGAGACATAAATAATTGTTAAGGCAGAAATGGAAAATCCAAAAAAAGAAGCCAAGAGTCTCAAAAATAACAGGGAAAAATAACTAAATACCGATATTTAGCCAATTCAGGCATTATCAGGACAGTAGGAGAGAATTAAATGGCATATAAAGAAAAAGAACAAAATGTAGCACATCTCACATTCAGAGTCAAAAAAGTCACTAACCAGAGATAGCACCCCACACCAAGTGGTGGTATTAACTCTAATATCGACAGATGATTTTTTTTTCTGTTATTTTGAATCTCTTGGCTTCTTTTTTTTTAATTTTTCCATTTATGTCCTGCCTATAAATAATTAAAAATAAAATAATTTTTCAAATCTAAATACTAATAATAAAACAAACTTAATTGGTTTTAAAATAATTTGTTTAGCTATTATAGAAATTAATATACAAGTAAGTTACACACCTAACAAAATAGGCATCTATTGAAATATTTAAATTATTAAACTGGTAAACAAATATAATACAAAACAAAATTAATGTTCAATGAAATCCTTTTTGGTTTATTATAATAAATTGACCACAAGAGATAAATTCAGTTTATTGAGCTCAATTATTTCTCTCTGTCCATAGGCTTACTTACGAATGCCGAAGAAACTACAAAAAAGAATTTGTTACCAGGTGTTGATCGATTTATCTTAAGGGAACATTTCAAAACTTTCATATACGAGAGTTGTAGTTGGTAACTGGTAGACGTCGGTCGTAAGGAAGAATCACGTATATGTATTTATATATCGTCCATACCATGTCCAACTATCGAACATGCAAAAAAATACTATTTTCATAATCACCACTTTAAAACGTAAAACGGTAGATTCATTTTAAAAACTGAATAGAAAACAATTGAAAGATTCCAAAACACAAAGCCTCAAATCCCTAAAATACCGGCAAACAACTAACCAATCAATGCAGGCATCATCAGGACATACACCAAAAAATCAAATTATGAAGATCAAATATAGCACATCTCACATCAACCATTCAGATCCAATCAAATACTCTGATGTCCTGAGTGATGTGCTGTGATGTGATGTGATCTCTGGTTGACACGTCTTTCTGGATGGTTGATGTGAGATGTGCTGTATTTGATAGGTATGATTTTTTGTTGTATGCCCTGACGATGCCTGAATTCGCGAAACGTTGACTAGTTAATTGTTTGCCAGTATTTTAGGAACTCGAGGCTTTGTGTTTTGGAATCTGCCAATTGTTTTCTAGCAATTAATTTATGTTTCTTTTTGAGTTTTTGCTCTTTTATATATTTCGTAAACTGAATATGAACAAATATGAATATAAAGGGTAATAAGAGCGACTGACAACTGAAGTGAAGTGATTGGAAGAGTGTCAAGGCTTCGGCTATCCACTCCTATTTTGAGCTTTTTTGTGGTAGACAACTTCCATTTTCGGTAAATTTCCTTATTTAACTTGAATTGTGGCAAAGTCTTGAATCCCTGACCTCCTCCATAAGACACAAATACATAATACACAAAGAAATAAGACCCTTGAGGATTAGGAATTCAAGGTTCAAATCGCATTTTTGCATATTCGATACCTGGACATGATAGGGACGATATGCCCAATATGCCTAAAAAATGACGCTCGGTGTCTGGCAAAATGGTTATAGCTCTACTCTGTTTGGCATTCCTAAGGAAACTTGTGCGAAGGGCGGGGGAGTGGAGGAGGGGGTACACTAGTATCTCGCATTGATCCGTAAACAGTTTACAACTGACTAACTGTATATGCTTCTAATTATAAAACACTATAATGAAGATAATATTTTGCCAGAGATCAGTTGTAAAAAAAAAAAATTATTTTTTTTATTAGCCTATTCAAAGTTTCGTTCAAACTTCTCCGGTCTTCTTTGGGACTGCAGATAGGGACAACTAATGAGACAAACGAACTTCCGAGTTGACTCTGTAAATAATTTAACCTTGAATGACCATCAATAAAATATTATCTTATTTTGCTATCCAACCTTGCTAACGAAATTATTACAATTCCATCCTGTTTTTCTCTTAATTTTTCTATATCATTTTAAAGTAGCCATACCAACATGTTACTCTAATTTTAAACAAGGGTTGACAATAACAACTGACACACTAATAACTAAAGAGGTGGTATTGTACTCCAAAAGATTAATATGAACCAAGAAGATTTACAAAACATACATCCCGAGTATAAAGCAGACGGAAGACAAGAGTCTGTAGTTTGCCGAAGGTTAGTTCCTTCCGTCCACGTTATTTCCTCATGGATGGCGGATCAAAGGGTGAACAGATCGTTTGGCAATACTGATTCTAAAGGCAGGGAAGGGGAACCTCAAAACAGAAGTAAATTTTTTTTTCTCCAGTCAATCTAATGTGACCGAAAGCTCAACTCTAATCTAAAACTGTGGAAAAATTGTAAGCCAAAGTCTTTACTGTAACAATTATTATGTTCATCTTAAATGATTAATATTCATACTAAATATGTCTAATATTTCAGATACCAGGATTAGGAAGCTTTGTGCATTCTAAAACTAAAAGCAGGGATGTCGCCTTGGACGTAGGGTTAGAGGTGTCATCCTCTCCTCCTCCCAAATAATTTGAAAACCGAAAAGCTTAAAAATTGCGGAAATTGTAATAAAACAGTAAAAAAACAGTTATTAAATTTAAAACTAATACCAATTACTATAAAGTTGAGAAATAGGGATTTTATCGACACAATTTTGTGTTTGTGATTGAATAAAAAAAAGAAACTTATTGCTCGGAAATACGGTCACAATTGTTAGGACATTTTAGATTTTACCCCTTTTCCCTCTAATAACTTGTTGTACCAACGTTCCTAACTAAAATCAACGATGAAACGCTTTAATCAACTCATAAGAAGAAAGTTGTTTAAAAAGAAAGATGGTAAAAAAACCGTAAAATGGTAAAAAAGAGACATAAAAAATCCGCTAAGTTTGTGTGAAAAATGCACATTTTTTTCAGTAATGAGTGGAATTGAATTTGAATAACCAGCTGACTCTCGGGTAGCTGACCGTGTACAGGAAAAAATAAAGGGAAGAACCTCTATCATTTTTCCAAAACTAAAAACTTTTTAGTGATGTAATTTCTACTTAGCAGTCAGATTTCGTATAAAACACATTAATAATTACATTATGTTTTAAATAATATATTTTAAAATTTGGAAGTTATTAAATTTTAAATGTTAATAATGGGATGTGAAAATTCAGAATCTTCCATACTATGGTTTCATTCAAAACTCATTCGTATCACACCTTGCCCCGGCAGAATTCGATCGAAATTATATTTTTAGTTTAAGTAAACATCATATTGTTTTCTGCTTTTTGATTGTTTTGGTCATAATTCAGTCAATAAAATGAGTTAATATTACAAGGTGATAACTATTTCTCAATATATTACCTAAAATACTGTTATTTAACTTATTGGTGGAGGAGAGGCGAAAGAAGGGGCGGCAAAATTAACCTTGTCCTGCTTGCAAAAATCTTAGTTCCAGCCCTGCACCATTTGCATCGTTATCTCTTATTTTTAACTCTAAAAAAATGTTAATTATTTAATCGTTGTTTGTACACCTTCATGAATAGATAGGTATATTGTATTTTATTCTAATTATATGAACAATAACTAAATACAAATCCGCATATGGAATGAGAGACATCTTCGATTTTAGTGTGAATCTGAGCAAAATACTTAATAAAAAAAAATCTGGATTGCCGTTTTAATTTAATACGTCAATTGTGCCCATAATTATGAAAGTGGTCTAAGTCATATATTTCTTGTTTCGAGATATTTAATGAAACGCATTTGAATAAATTAAAAAATATTTTTATATCATGCGACATTTCAATTTATAATTTTATTAGTCTTGATTAATGGAAATTTATTATAGATATGAAATTTTGTGTGAATTTCATAGGAAAATGTTGTTTTTAAAGCTTGAATTGACTTAGACCATTTTCAAAATTAACTGGATGTCTTATAATTGACTTAAAGCGTTAAAAAATTGTGATTTTTATTTGAAACAATTTTAACGAAATAATTCATAAACATTTATTAATCATTTTTAACAAGTAATCCATTTTTATCATAATTTCGAATTTTTAAGATTTTTAAAATGTTCCTGAAAAATTGGAGGGATGCATGGTAGTAAACACATAAGATCTTTATGTTTTTCTTCCGTTACTGGTCTAGTGGTGTTGTATAATGGAAGTAATTGAATATTTTCGTATATGTTTGGTCTTCCTCTTTTAGGTGAAAGTTATTTCAAGTTATGTTTATATAATTTCTTTAAATTGTTGACTTAGGCCACTTTCATAATTAGCACTAAATGAATTCCGTATAACGTTGTAATTACAACTACTATCTAAAGGTTCATTTTTGACGATATCGTAATAATTACATTGAATAAATTTAGTTTAAAATCATGTCGTGTGAAATAAATTGATAAATTCATTTTTTTTTTAAATTTTTACTTAGACCACTTTCATAATTATGGGCACAATTTAATTATTTTTATTACAGCCTACGCATAGATTAATGACTGGATAGTTGTATCTATTGTACAATCCTAGCCATGTACCTCTAGCCAAGTCCATCAATGTAATTAATTGAATATAATCAATTTAAATGTATGGGTATAGTCCCAGGCTCATTTAATTGGTTTCCTAAGCATGATATAGTTTGTTTTACAGATATACGACATGATATCCATGTCTGCCAAACAACATTAGTTTGGAGTTTTGATATTAGAACGTCGTTAGTCATGTTTTAAAAAAGTTTTTGTGAAAAAATCTTTTTTTCCAATAGTAAGGATCACTTCAAATATAACCAAAATATAAAGAGATCAAAATATAAACAAGATGTAAATATAAATAATGCTAATATCGGTTTTATTTAGCAAAATGAAATATAGCTACCGAGCTTTCTACAACCGAGTATTTGGTTGAAAGTAAGCTTTGAGGTAAGTAAGTACTCAACACCACCTGCTCCGCAGGGGGCACACCAGCCCTCTATCCTGCTTGACAGGATAAAGCTTTCTGTATTTATTTAACGCGTTGTGTGCTGCGGGGTGAAACCGAAACCTTTGCCTGGGGCTGAACTTTTTTTGTCCAAATTAGTTCCCTTTAATCTTGATATGAACACATTATGAAGTATTTTATCATTTAATATATGATTTCAATGAAGCATCTCCGGTCCACATCGAATTCGCGACTAATTATACTATCCCGCAACATTTGAAAAGCGACTTACTATGAAATCCGCTTTTCATCAATATTGCAATTTTATAACCTTGTTATTTTAACTTGAAAGTGTAGATAAAGTTGAAACATTGAGCAGATAAAAAGGTTAAGGAATGCCCACCTGAATTGGATTTTTCACTTGATAAAAAGTAAAACAAATTATAATTTCACTTAAATCTTTTTGATTATAGTATATAATAAAATATGAAATAATATGGAAATACAAATTATCTATTTAAAAAAAAATACGTATTTTATATTTTATCAATTTTAAGTGACTAGATATATTGAGGCTTGGATTTTCAAAAGCGTCGGTAAGATGGAGTAAGGGAAAGGGAGCCTACCTCCACCACCTAAAACATTTGAAAATACCGTTCACTAAAAAGAAATAATAGTGAATTACTACAATTTTTTACACGAAAATAACCCACGTTCTATATTAATACTACATATATATATATATATATATATATATATATATATATATATATATATATATATATATATATATATATATAGTAATAATAAAAGAATGATAGATCTGTGGAAAAGGAAGAAACAGAAAAAGGAGTAAAAAATAAATAATATATGTGTGGCCCATAGCTGGCCTGTTCACACACACACACATAAAAAAAAAATGAATTTTCCTTTTTATTATTGAAAAAAGCATGTTGTACGTCTTCTAAAAATATTTTAAAAATTAAAAATTCTACCGAAAAGAAATAATAGTTAATTTTGTTGACTAACCTTCGTTTATGGGAATAATTGGAAAAAAAAAATAAACAATAAAATAACGATTATTCTCGACGGATGGTATCTACAGCTTCTAAAAGGTCTCATAAAGGGTTGTACCAAATAATAAGTCGCTACATTGAGGCGGCGATTTTCTAGGCTCTTTTTAAATGCGCAGGTAAAATGTGCTTCGGCACCCGTTTCAGGAAAGCAGAACGATTTATCGAAGCATGTTCGACACGCACCATGTTAACCATTAGAGATACAAACATTAAAAACAAATACATATACAAATAAAAATACAATACAAACAAATACAAACATTTGGGCACACGCATCGCCGATTTACAACAATTCCAGACAGGGCCACATAAATAAACTAGAAAATTTCTCTACCACAAATATTGTTATTGATTCACATGCATAATAGTACACAACAGAAAAATAAATCTAGAAAATTTATGATACAGCCAGAACAGTGTCCATTAGTGTGTCCTTTAGAAACGCAATTAAATTTCCAAAACAGTTTTTAAAGCAATTAAATCTTTAATTTCACCCACTGTTTGAATTTAATAAGTACTTTTGCAATTATTTTCAGAAAGCTTAATTTAAACGATTTAGAAACTCGGCTTATTATTCTTATTGCGCATTGGAGAGGGAGATGATAATAATTACTAGTAACTGAAACAGACTAAAATTCAATTAAAAAGGTTGAATGAAAATAATTTTTATGTGACCAAAAAATAAAAATTGGTAACATGAATGAATAATGTTTTTTGATCTGATAAAATATTATCAGATATATTATATAATATTATTAATATATATAATATATATATACTCTATATACTATATATATAAATATATATATGTATATATATATATATATATATATATATATATATATATATATATATATATATATATATATATATATATATGCACATCCTAGCATTTGCAGACGACATGGTAGTGTTTGGAAACAACTGTCGGAGCCTGCAGTTCAACCTAAAGATCCTCCAAAATGAACTAAAATCCATAAACATAGAAATAAATGCAGAAAAAACGCAATATATGAGGATCGGTAGAAGGAGAAACCGTGGGGACAGGATCGTCAGGATAAGTGGAAGACGTCTAGAACAAATGGCGGACTTCAAATACCTGGGGACTCATCTCAACCAGCACGAATGAGTTGACGGAGACATTGACGAAAGGACCAAGATAGCAGGCAGATGCTTCCAATCCCTCAAGACTGGCTTTCTGAACAAGAAAGAAGTCTCTAAGCAACTAAAAAAGTTATATACAAAAATGCGTGATTTTTGGAGAGTCTTGGACCCTCACTTCCAGGAAAATTGAGGGGAAAACAAAAAGAGACAGAGTGAGGAACTCCATAATAAGAACGAACCTGGACATAAGGCCTGCAGAAGAAATAATGTCCTGCGGATGGCTGAACACAGGCTAGCAAGAGTTACCCTCGAGGCTAAAGTGGAAGGGAAGCGACCACGTGGGAGACCCAGAAAGACCTGGGTAGAGGGAGTAAAAGAAGGTTTCGAGAAGAGAGGCATGGACTGGAGAAGAAGAAGAAAGCTGGCTGAGGATAGGGATAATTGGATCAGGCTCTTTCAGAAGGCGCCTCACACCGCTCAGCGGAAAACGAGGACACAATTAAAAAAATATATATATATTCTATTGTATCAATAGGTACAAATGATAATAAAATATTTCACGAAATATTTACAAACAACTATTACCAACTATGTACCCGTGCCTGATTGATTGAATATATATGTATTTTTAATGTTATGTAATTAAATAAAAAAAACTGATACAGATAGTAAAATAAGCTGATTAAATAAAATTATTCATGTATTAAATTTCTTAATATCGACATGATTTTTAGGAATCAATATTCTTAAATAAAATTATAAAAGGTAGAAATATAAATGATGATAAAAATAACATCAGCTAAACACCCGTGTTCTAAAATAAGGCTCATCAAATAAGACCCTCATCAAATCACGAATTCTATGGAGGACGTTTCCGTGTAGGAAGGTATATCTTTTCATGGGATTCTACCACTCTAATTTATTTCCACTGGATCCAATTTATTTAATATAGGGTAGGAAACAGTTATTGAACTTTTTAAAAAGTTTCAGTTTAACTGTTTTACAAGAACGAAAATTTTAATTAAATTTTAACATAAAGCTTTAACATAAAAGTTCAACAAGAATTTTTATCAAAAGAACATTTTAATAAAAAGCTTCTTAAGCACTTATAAAAAAACATTTTCGTGAAAGTTTTATTAATGTCAGTTCTCGGAAAAACGTTTTATAAAAGTTCTGATAATGAAGTTCCTATCAGAGTATTTTAAATGTAAGTTGTCACATACTTATAGGGCACATTTTCTTTTTTTGTAAGATTATTTTTTAGAAATCATTTGGATAAATGCTGAGACGACCACAAAAAAAACCGTCAAACAGATACTCAAGACAATTACATGAGTATTCCCCGCTTTTAAGTGGGAACTTTAATAATAAGAACTTTTATTAAGTTTTCACTAAAAACTTCTATTGAGGCGTTTTATAATATATAACTTGTATATAAAAGACCTGGAACAACATTTTTTGGATGATCTTTTATTACATAAGTTCTTACCATGAATTTCTGGAAAGATCTTTTGCTATAAAAGTTCTGAAGTAAATAATAAAAGATTTCAAAAAAGTTCTTGCGTGAACTGTTCCAAAAAATTTCCTAAGAAAAAGTGTAAGTTAAAACTAGATTTTTTTTTTTTTTTTTTACAAAATAACAGTGCACAGTTAATTTGGAACCATGGTTAAATACTTTATAATTTTACTTAGTGAGTTATCAATAAACATTTCAAGCTGCCTCAATGATGAAATAAATAGTTTATACTCAATAACATAAATAACATATACTCAATTCAATTTTAACAAATTTATAATCTTATAACTGAAATATAAAGTTTTATTGGGATGCAATGTAGAAGCTAATAAAGCACTTAGTGTTTGAGCTCATTTTATGGATTTAATGGATTGATTATACAATATGTCTGAAGTTGCACATTTAGACCACCGATGAGATCCATACATTTCTGATCGATCAGCACGAACTACGATTTTTTTTTTTTTTTTTTTAGCTTTATATAACAATTCAATTATAAAGTGCAAGGAGATCAAACAAAGGGCCGTGTGTCTTCTTAGCTTTTGTGAATTTATGTAATAACAAATCATTATATAAAATAAACGAGGGCTTGTCAATTTTTGCTTTATTTTCCGATTCAGATACTGAAGCATCATATAAGTGCCAGTATTTATTTACGTAATTTTGTTGCGCAAACTAGATTGTTCCTCGTACCAGAATATTTGTTTTCCTTAACTTGTGTTTTATATTGTTATAAACTAACCACTTTATTCCTATTTATTCAACGGAAATGGTTAATACATTTTAAGACGTCCAACAGAGAAACGAAATTATTTCAAAATATATATTTAGTTATTTTTAAAATTCATTTTTCATGTATAATATTAAGTACCAGAATAGTCATTACGTGTACTGTACGAAAAAAAGAAGACTATTTTCGATATTACTTTCGCCAAACAACCCCTAATGAAATTTTTGCAATAGTATCGTACCTGAAGCTCCGTATAACATCTTGCAGCATATTGGTGGGTATTGCTTCAATCTCGTCTACAATAATTCTCGATTGCCGGCCTCAAACATTTAGGTAAGCCATTTAAAAAAAAAAAAAAAAAATTGCAAGCCTTTAAATCAGAAGAATAAGAGGGCCTGGGCAGATATCGGTTTCGATAAATTACTACTATTACAGTTTACGCGAACATAGTGTTCAGAATTTTTGTTTTTTATTTGCAGTCCAAATGACTATCTCTGTACTTTATATTTATACTGGAAAAATTAATTCTTTAGTAAACAATTTAATTTGGAAATCAACCAGTTTCGCTGCCGGATCCTGTTTATCGATTGTCACAGATAATCTGTCTCCATCTTTAAATCGTACAATGTTTAGAAATCAGAATGAAATCTGAGGGATCTTAATTGGGTAAACTGAAATTAGTTTAATTAGTTCCGACATTGTAACTTACCGGAGTATTCCTCCATCATCTCTGGAATTTCCAAAGGGGATGGGCTTTTTTTTATTTTATTTTATTTTTTTTTATGGATTCTGATAGTAAATGGAATTTGAAGTCTAATTCATACCTGCCGCTTTTTTGATCTGATGTCGCTAATCGAAAAAAAAAGTTTCATACAAAGTTCCAAATTTCTTTGAATTTTAGCCTTTTTTTTAATTTTATTTTTTTAGAAAACTATTCAAGTAAGCTTATAGAGAATTAAAATCACTTTCAAATGAGTCTATTTTCATTCCTGAACGCTAAGTATTAGAGTTGCAATAATACAAAATATGTCGAAAGTAAAAAAAATGTTTTTTTTTTGTTTTGGACAAGCTTCCAGTTATTTGTATTATTTATGCATTTTTATTATACAATAATTATAACAAATACAAATAATAATAATCATCTAATAAATATTTTTAAAACAATAACAATTTTTGCTGTTTTCTTATATATTATCGCAATCCGAATACTTAGCGTTCTAGAATGAAAGTTGAATCATTTCAAAGTGATTTTAATTCCCTCCAACGTTCACTTGGATAGTTTTCTAAAAACAAAATTCTTGCATTCCGAGAAATTTGAAACTTTCTATAAAAATCGTTTATTCTTCGATTAGCGCCATCGCATCGATTAGGCACCTCGGATCAAAAAAGTGATATGAATTCGTCTTCAAATTCCATTTCTTATCAGAATTCATAAAAAAAATCTCTCATGCCTTTGGAAATTCCAGAGTTACTGTCGCTGGAGGAAGAGTTACTCCGGTAGCTGAATAAGCCAATTAGGATCCTCTTATTTCATTTCATTCTGATATTCTAAAAATTCTAGAATTTCAAAGAGGAAGACAGGCTATCTATGAAATCCTGTATATGTTCTAATATTCTATATATTAAATTATACTGGTTTAAGATCAGTGTAGATTCGATATTTTACAATTATAATGACAATCACAATATATTGTTTGTTTAATAGAGGCTAGGCTTCCATGAGCAAGATAAATAATTCTTGTTTATATTTAATCAAATTAGGTTTCGGACATTTATATCGACAAATATCGACTTATTATCGATTAGGGAATACATTTTAGTTTGGCGGTTGACAGTGCATGATTTTAGCCCCCCCACAGATCCATTTAAAAACTAAAAATTTAAACAAAAATTCCAGTTTTTATGTAATTATTGTGTTTTCAGGACTAAATCTTAATCCTTAAATACTTTTTTTTTGTATTTATTCAATGATTTTCAAACGTTTCTGGTTTTTTTTTTTTTTTTTTTTTTTTTTTTTTTTTTTTTTTTTTTTTTTTTTTTTTTTTTTTTTTTTAATTTTATTCAAGTACTCTATCTTCAACAACAAAATATTGCAAAGCCAATTATAAAAAATGATTACAAATTTCAAATATGAAACTATTATTAAATGTTCTACTATATCTTATAGAGAATAGGCCAAACAAACAGTCAAATGTTACAAATTTTACTATCACCTTTTAACTTACGGTCATACATTGACTTTTCGAAGTTTTAGTTCATTGTTTTTGACTGTCAATGTGCATAGAGCTGTTATTTTTATGAATTATGTTAGAACTTTGTTTTATTATTTGATGATTGGCTGTGCAATGTTTTGTTGTAGGAGATGAGAACTTAAAAATGAGCAAACAAAAAAGACCCGAAAAGTTGGTTGAAATTAGGGAAAGATAAATTATTTGCCACTTCTATAATTTTGTTTTATTGAAACCTAGTTTCGGATGTTATACATTCATCTTCAGTTCAAGGTTTATATGGATTAAATCAAACAGAAAAGTTTGTACTGGTTTCTTCTCTCATCCTTCTATACCACCATGCGGATGTCAACTGATTTTTTGAATTTATTGAATACTTGAAAGAAGTATATATGAATACAATATTCAAATACAATATATACAATTACAATATAGTACGATTCCTAAAAATATAATATGTAATTAATTTTATATATCTTATGACAAATTTTACTACGAATTTGAACTCATTTAGTGTTATAAATTCTTTTTTTTTTTTTTTTTTTAAATAGCTGAAACAATACGACCCAAGGACATCTTGAGATAATGATTATCATTTGGTTGATTGAATTGGTGGGCATTCCCTTTTCTTAAAACCAAAAGGCTCCAAATTTTGTGATGGGCTTCATAATCAGAATGAAGTATACTCGCCTTGTAACCTTACAAATATAGGCAAAGATATTTTCCATTTTATAGGCATGTGTCCTATTCTTGTTGAATTTAGAATAAAATATTTCAATAATAATACATTAGATGAGGTTGAGTTTGAATGTTACTTGGATGGCTAAAGCTGGAACGGCCATGTTTGCTATTGTAGAATAGCCTGGCATTACAGGAATAATGGATTAGTTAAAGAATTAAATTATTAACTTTAATAATAAATCTTAAATAAGGAATATTAATTTAACTATAGTTTGTTTGACTTCCGTCCGCAAATGATTGAAGAAGTATTTATTCTTTAAAAGAAGATGTAATTTTATTTTCTCAACTTGTATTTTTGTCCTCTTCTTCAATGGTCATTATTATGAGGTATATATCTTCTATTCTTATCTGTTATTTACTGTAAAGTTCATATGTAAACTTATTAGAAATAAAGATGTTTTATTATGATTTTTTTTTCGTCACGTTTGGGGGTTCAGAACTGACAAATTATTATTTGTTTATTTTTTCTCGACCTAATATATTATCATATTTATCTATTTTGTAAAAATATTTATATATTATATAGTAACCATAAATGAACGTCTTGTCAGAAATAGGTCGTCATTGATAAGTAAAATATTGATAAACGATAGGTTATACGAAAGGTCTTAAAGTTGTAGTATTACGGAAACTGTAACATTACTTTCCTTATATAAATATAAACAAACAACTTGCAGAACGCAAATCCACTGCAGACAAGGCCATATTGATGGCCTTGTATATTTCTTTTTATGCTCCACATCGTCTAGTATCCTGTTACATTTTTCAGATAATCGTTATGAGAAATATATTTAGCGATCTGTTTGACTCCAACTCTACTAATTTGAAGGACCTTTAAATGTTTCACGTGGAAGCTTCCAAAGCTTCGAATTCATTATAAGCCACCGCTCTTCTACCCAATTTAATCAGGTTTGCGGACAGATATTTTGCTCGGAATCTTTTTTATATCGCAAAATGTTGACACTTTTTTTGGTCCTTCGCCTATATCTCGGTAGTAATAGTTCTATTGGAGAAGATTACGCTTTAAAAAATTAAAGTAGATAAAACACCATGCATTTTATAGCAGTAAAATATTTATCTACAGTTACCCGTTAAATCACAATAGCGCGCTCCTTTACCTCCGATTTCCAAAAACAATATCCATGTTAAGCTACTGTTGACCATACGTGGTATAAAACGTCGTGAAATAAATAACATGAAACTATAGTATAATTTTTATAGAGTGATCTCGACAAAAAATAGCTTCCGAGGTATAGGCGAAAAACCAATAAATGGAGAAAATATCAGTCAGAAAATATCAGATTCGAGTTCAGAGACTCAAAAAACTGGGGTATACCAAAATTTAAAACTTTCCTCTGTTTGCCTTTTTTTGTCCTGGTTTGACTGAACTAATTTATATAATATATAATATTATTTTTTATAACACTTTAGTAGAATCTCATTTTAAGGCCATTGTCTAATTATCGAAATGTAGATTTGTAGAATCGTAGAAATGCATCAGTTTTCGATTGAATTTGATGTGATATTGTAACACTTTTCGGAAACGAGTTAGGTAACGAATTCTCCAACAGTAAAGTCCTTGGAATGTATTTTTATTTATAATGTCTGTTTGCTTGACATCAGACTAATTCTAACTACACGTTGACATTTGCCTTTTGACTAACATACTGACGTCCTAGTCACAGACTATTTACTGTACTCCATTTTACTCTATAAATATAGTTCTCAGTTCCTTCTATGTCTGGAATAAGAGGTGGGGATAGAGAAGGAGGCGAGTGAACGATTGGATAAGAGGATAGGAAGCAATAAACTAATAAACTTGCTAAAAGCACAGGATATGTGCCTAAGCAATCCTTGACTCCAAAAAAAGTTAAGTTAAAGCAAACAAGGTGCGTGTTTAATATAAAAAGTTTATTGAGGTTGCTATTGATTTTAAGGGCTGGTTCAATTCCTTTTTTTTATCCTTCTACTATACAAGTAACCCCAGTGCAAACAATCGTGCGCTCACGTTTCCTCTACTCGAGAAAGATAGATCTCATGGGATATGAGATCTATACTTGCAAAGCAATAAGACTGTAAACAAAGCTATTCGTGTTTGTGCAAAAGAGGGGGTGGGGGAGGAAATGAAACTGTATTTGAATAGCTAGTTCGTCACTCAGATTGTATTTGATACACTGCTAGTTTATCAACCTTATCATTGAAAACGTCAGGGATGTGTCTTTTGAACCCCACGCAACAAACAATTCAATAAGATGTTAAGGCATTGATAAATTTTGCATTATTGTCTGATAGCATTTAGAATTTATAAATATATGGTTATTATATTTCTCTATGCGTCCACTAAAATAAATCCCCGCTTAACTAATAGATATTTGAATACTGATGATTTTTTCTACACCTGTTGTCGTCAAGAGCAAGTCCTGTGTTTGTAGAAACAATAAAAATTAATTTAAAGGTGCTGTTGCACCAAAAACTGGACTTGACTGGAGTCCTGTAGCGAACTCTTATATAATAGAAAACCGAAGTCAAGTTCAGTCCGAACTCAGTGTCGCCGACTCCTATTAAGTACAAGATACTGGTTCGCTACAGGACTCAAATCAAATCAAGTCCGATTTTGGTGAAGCCGCACCCTAATTGAGAAGTCAAAGTGGTCCAAATTATCAAATGTATATATTCAGTTATTTTCTTTTAAAGTATTTTACTCCAAAAAATCTAGTACCGTAAAATTCTGTTTTTGTTGTCAAAGATTGTTTATTATTGTCTTGTCTACACTTTAAAATTAAATTTAGAATTTTTTTAGATTTATTTTTATTTAAAGGGCCATGCATATGCACAGTGGTGTTGTATTAATTTTGCAAAATATTATATAATTAGTTTTCGCAGTGTTAAAACTTATTTTACCCATGGATCTCTTTGCCACTAAAAACATGTAGTGTTAAACATATCTAGTGTTAGTATTGAGAAAAAAAAACCCTACTTGAACCTCTTGACTTCTGACCGCATCAATACAAGGAATGAATAATATATACTAGAGGAACAGTATATATATAAATCTAATCTGTTCGCTATTACTACATTAACCCAACGATTGGCAAAGATTCCTATTATTTGAAATATAAAAATAGAGAAAAAAAATTATTAACAATTTATTATGTAAATTTTTCAAAAATCAATAGGTTTCCTATTGTATACTCAACTTCTACCCACGCACGGATTTAAAATTAACTAAAAGAAATTATAACTATTAGACTAAAAGTTCTTTTTAATCAGATTAGCAATTCTCTTATAAACATTGATAATCAGTATGACAAGCTCGTTGAATTAAAACTTATCTCAAACGACTAAAAGAAATATTGAAAGGTTAAATTGACAAAGCATTAAAGGGTAGACGAATTTCTTTACCGTCCCATAAATCATTATATGGACTTCATCTAATTATAATTATGTTAATTAGTTAGTACTTTTATTATTATTAGCCACAATATGAATATATATATATATATATATATATATATATATATATATATATATATATATATATATATATATATATATATATATATATAAGTTAAGTTGGGACTTACATTAGTATAGCCACTAATTCCAAACCAGCATTATAAACATTGTAAATTGTATATATAGAGGATTAGAATCTGAATAAAGTTAGTGTTTAACCAGCCTTCCTGTGAGTACTTTATCTCCCCATTTCCTCTTTTTTTTTATGTTTCGTGCGTCGAAGCTCTTAAGTGGTGCCGAAACCCGGGATCTTTTTTAGCAGTTCGCAGTGAGAATTTTTTTTCTTTTTTTTTCCTTTTTTTTTTACGGAAGAATATTTTGATTTTGTTACTTATCAATTTTTATTTCTATTTTTTCTCACTTTTTGTTTAAAACATGAATGAACAAGGACAAAGAGAGATCCTTAGGCCAGCAACGTTAACGCTGGAGCCTTCACAGCCAGAATCGGTGAATCCCGAATTCCCGCCATTGTCATCAGCAACTCTAACAATGGCGCGGGCGGACTTAGCTGCGCAGGAGGCGAATAGAATCGCACAGGAGACGAACGAACTAGAAAAAATGAAGCTGAAAAAGGCAAACGCACAAGATATCAGAAGAGAAATTTCCGACTTAGAGAAATTTAACGGAGATGTGGGGGAGTTAAATCATTTTCTCAAAGGCGGGGACGGGATTATGAACAGCATACAATCCCAGGTAGCAGTAGATCTTCTAGAAGAATCAGATGCCAAAAGGTTACGAGTGGCCCTAGCACGGCGGGTCAGAAGGAGCGTCCTAAACCTGATTCAAGCGGATGAGGATACCGCGTGGCAGGTAATTAAGGAAAGACTGAAAAAAGCCTATGGAGGAGGGCGATGGGCCCCAGAAGAAGATATGCTTCAAATGTTCCGAGACATGAAGAGAACGAACCAGACAAACGGTCAGTACGCTGCAGGTCTCCTCGTGAAGCTAAATAGGATAAATGAGAAGTTGCGAGAGGTAATGGACACAAGTGCAGTCGAGGCATGGATGATATTTATGACCACGGTACTGAAGGTACAGTTAGCCAGAGATACGGGGAGGAAGGACGGTCTACCCAGAGATAAATCATTTATAGAATGTGCACAGGAAATGGTAGACGCGAGCGCACGTGACGAGGAAGAGAGAGAGGAGGTTGAACCAGGGTGGAGCAGGGTGTCTTACCGAAGAAACGAGGCAGGAAGGAATAGAGTAAGACAGGATCTGGGAAGAAGGAGAGAGGGAGAGTTTGGGAGAAAAGAAAAATTACCGAGAGAGAGAAGGCAATTTGTGGACAGGAAGAATGGCAGAAGAGATGAAAGGAAGTGCCATGAATGTGGCAAGACAGGGCACTTGGTAGCCCAGTGCCCGCGTACGCGGTGTTTTGAATGCCATAACGAGGGACATATGGCCAGACAATGCCCATATATACGGCGCAGGGAACACGACCGAGGAGAACCAATGGAGATCAACGCTCAACGAATGTGGCGGAGGAGCAGAATACCGTCGGAATCGGCCAGATCTTCAGAGACTTCAGGGTCCGAGACGGAGAGCAGCGAACCCGGCGGCAGGGGAACCCCCGGAGGAAGGAGCAAGCAACGGAGTGCAGGGCGGCGAACAGAGCAGGTAAAGAGAGAATGAGGATCGTGTGAACGGAGGGGCAACCTTCTTTGTGTGAACAGTGTTGTAAAGAAGTGTGATCGGTTGCCTATTATAGAGTTTTGTAAAGGGTGGAAGTGTTTGGTAGACACAGGAAGTTCCTGTACATTAGTGGGTAGGGATAACTTGGAGTTGTTATTTAAAGGAAAGAGTAAGCCAGATGTGAGACCATGTCAATGTAAAGTGGTCACTTTGAGTGGGCCCTGTACGATAGAGGGGGAAGTTGACTTACCCTTAGAGAAGTGGGGAATGAAGGAAGGGGTAATGACAGTGCATGTTGTGGAAATCATGCCGCGTGAGTATGGGGGAATTTTGGGATGCGATTTGTTTAGCAAATTAGGGGCGAAGATCCGTAGTTCAGGAGGTCAATGGGTAATTAGGATCGGGAAAAAGAGGTACGAAACGTCGCAGGACGCGAAGGGGAGTGTTAGGTGTGTTGGGGTAATCACCAAAGGTGCAGATTGGAGACAAAACGTGAGGGAGGAATTCACGGATATTTTTTTTCGCGAGGGAGACCCACTGAGCGCGACGGGAGAGACTCTCCACGAAATCAATTTGAAATCCGACAAGGTTACCTACGTGAAGGAGCGGAGGTACCCACAAGCATTGAGGGGACACATTCGTGAGGAAATCGAGGAGCTAAAGCGTCAGAGGATCATCGTGGATAGTACTTCGCCCTTTAATAGTCCACTATGGGCAGTCAAGAAGAAACCCGTCGACGGGGAAACAAAGGAGCGTTATAGGGTAGTTGTAGACTTCCGGCAATTAAATGAAAATACGTTAGACGAGAAGTACCCCATTCCTAGGTTGGAAGACATCTTGGACAGACTGGGAGGAGCATCGGTGTTTAGCACACTTGATCTGAAATCAGGATATCATCAAATTCGCATGCACCCCAGAGATCAAGCCAAAACAGCGTTTACTTTCGAGAGGGGGCATTATGAATTTACCCGTATGCCGTTTGGCTTAAAGAATGCACCCATAACGTTCCAAAGACTGATGGACGAATTTTTGCGTGGTCTGGATGAAAATATGTGCCAAGTGTACATGGATGATCTCTTGGTTTTTAGTAAGACTGAGGCAAACCATATAGAGGATCTGCGACAGGTATTCACTAGAATACGACAGTTTGGGCTGAAACTATCGAAAGAAAAATCGATATTGGGTCAAACGCAGATTAATTTTCTTGGACACGTGATTTCGGCGGATGGGGTACGGCCAGATGGAAAGAAAGTAGAAGCAATCGAGAAAATGGCAATGCCGAGTGATGTGAAGGGGATCAGGAGATTGTTAGGAACCCTCAATTACTACCGGCGATTTGTTCCGGAGATGGCTGACAACCTGGTACCTTTGAACGAACTTTTGAGGAAGGGACGCACGGTTAAGATTACGCCAGAGATCGAGGCGAATATCAGGAAGTGTATGTTGCGGTTACAAACGGAACCAGTCCTCGCATTCCCAGATTTTTCCAGACCATTTTCAATCACTACGGATGCCAGTGAATATGCACTGGGGGCGGTTTTATCGCAGGAAGGCGAGAGGGAGGAAAGGCCCGTGGCATATGCGAGCAGGAGGCTTACGGACGCGGAGTCCCGGTATAGCGCACTTGAACGAGAATTGTTAGGGGTTGTATGGGCAGTGCAACACTTTCGGCCGTATGTATTCGGAAGAAGGTTTAAAGTGCACACAGATCATCGTCCTCTGTTGTGGGTGGGCAATTTGAAAGAGTCCTCGGCGAGAGTCACACGGTGGAAGGAGATTCTGAGTCAGTACAATCTCGAAGTAGTGTACAAACCGGGAAAGGAGAATGTCGTAGCTGACTGGTTATCTCGCGCGTTACAGGTAAACATGATGGAGACAGAGGTGGGTGAAGCATCGGGAGACCTACAAAGGTTCGTGCGGGAATGGACGCCAGACGGGGAAGGAGAACGCGGGGCTGACCGCCAAAGCAATGGGGACCCCTCGGATGACGAGTCAGGGGACGAGAGACCAGCAGAGATGGAGGAACTTGACGAGATAGTTAACGACAAGACTCGACAGGTCATCTGGAAAACAAGGACTACGGGGCTGGTAAAAATGGACTTCTCCAAATATGATAGGCATAACATCGTCACTATTTGGTCCCAACCGGGAGTCAAGGAGGAGCAAATCTGCCGAGTATTAAAGGACGCATCCAAGGTAGGCGCGACCCATTATTTATATGTCGGCAACGCGGCGGTGTGGGAAAAAATCCGTGTCTTATGGAGGACTGAAAAAATAGGGATAGACAGGACTTTTATTCGTTGTCGCTCTATCGTGGAGACTATTCGCGATCACGAACAGCAAAAAGAGGTAACGATTGCATACCATCAAGGGAAGACAAACCACCGAGGAATCAACGAGACGTTGGCGGCCTTGAAAAGAAGGTATTATTGGGTAGGGATGCGGAAAACGGTAGAAGAGGTAATGAGGAGCTGCCACATTTGCCACACGGCTAAGTATGACCGGCACCCCCCCGTAGGACTACAAACAGAGACGAGGACACCTACGGTACCGTTAACGGACCTCCAAGTTGATACCTTTACGTGGAGAGGGTTTAAATGGGTGACAGTAGTGGACACCTTTAGCAAGATAGCGATGGCCCACCCCGTGAAGGAAAAATCGGCGGCAGCGGTTTGCAGCGCCCTCCAAACATGGTTCCAGTTTTATGGGGTGCCAGATACGATCTCCTCGGACGGGGGCAGGGAATTCGACAACGCCCAGTTACGACAAGAGACGAAAAGGCTAGGAATTTCGTGGCACTGGAATACGGCCGGACATCCCAAAAGTAGGGAGGGGATCGAACGGCTCCATAATACCCTGGGTGAACATCTCCGAGTATTCCACGCAGACAAGGGGTTGGAAGCAGACGAGGCGATGCCCCGAGCCATAGCAGCGTATAACCATTCTATACATATGGCTACTGGGTTTTCCCCTTTCGAGGCCCTTTTTGGTTTACGCGCACGAAGGAGGGACGAGCGAGATACGACCGTGGATGAGGACATGGCGGAAAAACTAACCGTGAATAGAGTAGAAATCGAGAGAATGTGGGGGAAAGCGCATGGGCGAATGGTAGCGGAAAAGAGTAAGAGAGTAGCGCGGGAGAACGAGGGTGTAAAGGATATTATGGGTAATATGAAAATAGGCACTATCGTTTACAGGAAAATTATGTCGAATCGCGCAAAGGAAGTTCTGAGGTATGAGGGACCATTCAAAGTGATTACGATTAGGGAGCACAATCTCGTCACTATTCAGAGTCTGGAGGAGCCTAGGAAACGGAGGACTGTACATATCGAGCAACTTAAGGTTCCAGTGGGGGAACCCAGACCATAAAAGTGTATTTATTTGTATTATACGTTTTCTGGAAGAAAAACATGTATTTTTAGTTTTTGTATATAGAGTTTTGAGGAAGTGCCTTAGGTTATATTTTGGATACTATGTGAAGTAGATTAAGTTAGTATTATGTTAATTTTTATATATAGGTTAAGTTGTAATTTTTTGTTATTTACTTTAGTTTGCAGTTTGGTTTTTTGTTTTTGTTATTGTTTGTTTTGTTTTGAGTTTACGAGGATGTTCGTAAACTGGCAGGGGGGAGTTAAGTTGGGACTTACATTAGTATAGCCACTAATTCCAAACCAGCATTATAAACATTGTAAATTGTATATATAGAGGATTAGAATCTGAATAAAGTTAGTGTTTAACCAGCCTTCCTGTGAGTACTTTATCTCCCCATTTCCTCTTTTTTTTTATGTTTCGTGCGTCGAAGCTCTTAAGTTATATATATTTATATATCCTTCCATCCAAACTTTCTTGCTTGGAATAGAAAAATCGATTTTTTTTTGTGTGTGTGAGCGTCACGAAATAAAATATAATCCTCTCACACCGGAATAGAACCAGAATTTTGACTCGAAAGTGATTTGGCTATTTTAACATGCACGGCCATCGTGGCAAAAAAAAATTAGTCATCACAAAAATAAATCATTACTTAAATCGATATTACAAATTATTCTACATAAATAAATTCAAAAATTTTTCAACTAAGATATTCATTAGATTTATTTATTTATTCTTATGCTTCTGAATTTTTCAGATATTTCGCTGCAATATAAGAAATATAATAATATTTATAATAAATTTTATATATCGCTGAAGTTGTATACAGAGAAAAAAGGCAATTGTAATAGGTTCGCACCACTTCCTTAAAACTTTTACTCATATCCCAACCTTGTTCCTAAATAATAATCCCATAAAGTTCCATCGAATCATAAAAAACCTTGGAATCACCTTTGACAAAACTCTTTCCTGGAAAAACTATTTTTCCGATATCTCCTGTCGTACCTTTTCCACTTTAAAGCGACTAAATTACCTCTGTCTCCTATTTCCACTTAAAACCCGTAGACTCCTAGTTACCTCCTTAATTACCCCCACTTTGATTACTGTTGTGCGATGTTCGGGTACGGCTCTGGAAATTGCTTTGTACGGTTCATCTTCGGGATCCCGAGGGACGCCTGTGTCTCCCGATATTGCGAAGAATTGAAGTGGCTTTACTCTTCCTGCCGCCGTAAGTACATCCTGTTATCGTTTATCGTTCCTCTAATAAGTTATCCAATCGACCTCCTTTAATTCAAATCCTCTTTTCATTCTCGGCCTTCAGATTTACATGCAACGACCCACCGATCCGCAGATTTCGACAGATCTTTCTTCCTTTTTCTTATCCGATCCTCATACTTATGGAATTCCATTCCTCCTTCCATCTCTCGCTCCAATAATCTTCCCACCTTCAAATTCCGCTTATTCAATTACTTCCTTCCCATCCATTTCCAAAAGAGTTGTAAGTAGAGTTCCTTTTATTTCAACCAACATTTGTAAATATGTTCTTCATTTCTAATTTTTGTTTTATCTTATTAATATATGATGTTTGTGTGATTTTCATTTTAAGATGCAAACAATTAGACCATCAATACCTACTTCTTATGCTAGGAGTTACTGCATTATGTCTTGTTATAATTTATTTATTGACTTTTCTTTTTATCTTTTTTTATTATCTATACACTCATATGTTTCTATTTCATCTACTCTGAAGCACGCCTATCATTGCCGGTAATTATTATTCTAAAGGGACTTGCCCGGAAAGGGTTTATTATTATTTCCGAATTTCACACTCCTCAGCCTATGTTGTGAATATTCACCTATCGGGACTCAGTGAGTCAAGGGTTAGGCTCAGTTTATGAAATATTTAAACATTTTCTGACAATACTGGCTGTCCCTAGTAACACGTCCCTCTGCCTTTCTTCCAGAATATAATCAGCAAGTCCCAATTCTTCGCAGCTTCTAATCTTCTCCTTTACTGGAAATGATAAAGAGAAACACTTTGCCTTCTTTTAGGCGGTATAGTTACTTTAGTTCTTCACAGAGCTGTTGATACTTTCAAATCTTCTCTCCAACCTCTTTATGCATATTGTCGTCATTGAGAACTCCTATTTCAATTATTGTAGACGTCTTTTCCACTTTTCGTAGAACCAGAATATCCGGTTTATTGTTTGGTACTGTATGGTCTATGATTATAGGCTGATCCCAATATATACTGGTTGCTTTATCAGTGAAAATAGGCTACGGAGTATAACGGTAGTAAGGCTTTGATACCTCTGTAAAGCTGTATCGTTTGAAAAGACTTTAATGAATTACTTTTGTCAAGTTATTATGGCTTTCTAGATACTCCTTTTCTGCTAATATCGTACAGCCCGTTATTATATGCTGAAGGGACTCAATCGTCACTTTAGAAAGTCGGCATTTATCATTCATACTTTGTTTTAATATGTGCCTGGGGTACGAGTTAGTTGCCACAACTTGGTTCTGTATAGCAAGCATAAAACCTTCTGTTTCTGGGAACAGTTTTCCTTTTTTAAGCCATCCAACCTAGGCAGACAGATTAATTCCTGCTGAAATCAGGGCATTACAAAACCTACCGTTTAACTGCTTGCTGCTCTAGTCATTCTTCATAACTACTGTTTCAGAAATTCCTTTTCCTCATCTTCATCCTTATTCTACCCATGAACGCAGTTAAGATATGAGATAACCCCGCTTAAATTCCCCTTTCAATATACTGCCCGCTCTATTCCATGCATATCATTGGTTATTGCCGGTTTTGGCTCCGTTGCAAGATTTAATGCAGTGAGATTTTTATCCATTGTCATAATGGTCGCCATTACTCACGAATCGCTATTAACAGTATAATTCCTCAACTGCATCTCCTAATTTCAGCTTTTGAAAAGGCTTACGAGTCCTCTTCCTCCTTGTTTTCTTGGGAGACATAGCCTAGAAAATGAGAATTTTGGATGGCTTTTCATGGTCGCAGTCATCATCACAAGTTACTGTCCGTCCACTTCAACACTCCAAACTTGTACACTAATGCAGGAATAGCCCATGTGTTCATTTTTCTTTTTCATAATATTACCAAATGAAAGATATGTTTCAAGGAGAATTTTGATGTTCTTTTCTTCTGATGTTCTCAAGCCAAAATGCTGCATCATTATAATTTTCGGTTTACCAAAAGGCTCTTATATCTTTCTGAATAATTTTATTATTGGATGGAGCACTGTCTTTTGATTGTAATGCATTGCAGAACACTTTCTCATTTGATCGGAATGATGCGTTTTGCTTCCTTCTCCATTCCGCTTCGGTATACTTTCTTTTCCGATTAGCATAAACAGCTAATTTTTGGTTTAGTTTATCAGCTAATTTATAGCTTAGCTTCTTAATCATGTCATATTTGTCAATGGTGCCAATATTTAAAACAAATATTTCGTCTATCTTGGTCTTTAATTTCACTGAGTTTTTTTCAGGGTGGTTTAAATAATTTGTTATAATTCAAATATTGCGACGTAGTCCTTCAATTTTATTTATAAATCTTCTCATCTATGGTGACAATTTTTCCTTGCATTTGAGATCTCGATTCTTCGTGGGTGCATTATCTTTTAGTTAGTTTTAGCATTTTTGACACTGCTGTTACTCCAATATAAATCTGGCTCATCACTATTTCATCACTGCGCTATTTCATCGTTGACTGATTTAACAGTATTCTTAGTCTTTGTTTGCACAAGACTAAAAATTCCGTATTGCTACGGAACTCTTAGAAGTGTCGGTTACATACCGGGATGCCTTCAAATTTAGATTTTTCGAATAGCAGATTACGAATTCCATTCAGGTCTTTCAGGTTTTTTCTCTTCTCTCGCTGGCATTCTGTTGAGTTTCAATATCTTCTCCACTGTGCCATTTATATCCATAGGGTCCGGGTTTTTTTTATGACCTCTTTCTTTATTATTATCAGATAAGAACTTTCGTGCCAGAATCTGTCTAACCTGATATGCAGTTCTAGGCGGAAACCGTGAGTAAGGGGAATGGTTATTTCCACTGATATACTAATTAACTTCTGTATCCTGTCGTTTCTGTTTCAAAATTTGTAGCCAGATAATAAGCATGGATGGCTGCTTTATTCATATCGCGTGTTCATCTCATACGCTGAGGCCTTTTCCTCTGGCAGTTGGATTGTCTTCTTATTGCGAGATGCCGATCAGTCTCCAAGCTCGAATCAGATGTTGATTCTGATCCTGAGATTGCCAGTATTACGGTTCCATACGGCGTCGGGGCACCGCTCGCACTTCCTGTCGATGTCGAAGGCTGCTGGTCCAACCCCTCCAGAGCAGGCTTAACTTTGGATTCGTCCACGGCAATTCTTCTATTGCGTAGCTCCATATTCTTGGGTAGTTTACATTTTATACCTACTGTGAGATCATCCTAGAGAAGATAGCCCTATGGTGTGTACTGGTGATGGCCCTATGGTGTGACCTTGATGTCAGAATACATGGGATAATATATTGTATTGAATGTGAGCTTGTAGGTGTTGTACAGTACTGAGGAACCTGGGGGCAGACCTGAGCCCATTAGTTGTACCTTGCGTGTCATTATAATTAATATTATTATTATATCCGAGTATGTATATAAAATTATATATCATTTATTCAAGTTACAACATGATACGCATATCAATGGAAATTTCATTAAGCTATAAATATATATGTTTTAAAAAACAAACCCGATAAGTTATAACTGAAAAAAATACGAATGAAATATATTTATAATCTTATTGTTAATTAATATCTTCTATTAAATTTGATTTTACTAATGAAGTTCACCAATTATTTGAATAACAAAAATGTAAAGATCACCATTAATTCATAAACTAGTAATTATTTCAACTATATTTGGGGTAATAACATTTTTATTTCTTCACATGTACTCAGGGATGGATTTGTCGCCCACAGGCAAGGCAGACAATGCCAATCCCGCCAGGCGCTCCCATCTCCAAAAATAATTATTGCTTTATACTTTATAACTAAATTGAGATAATTGCTATATTTATTTGTGATAAATTAAGCTGTTCTTTGTGCTCACAAATTAGTTTCTCAAAATTTGCCGGCTCCCAAAAATTACCGCCCCAGGAACTGCACGTACTATATCATCCTTCAATTTTTCCTCTTCGACAGATTTTTTTTCTATCCCATTGGTCTCGGAAATTTCCTCAGTCCGACCAGTATTGGCTTTTTTATGAATATCGAATATCATATATATATATATATATATATATATATATGTATATATATATATATATATATATATATATATATATATATATATATATATAAATAAATAAGAATAAAAAAAAACTGCATGCTACATCACGATGACCGTTTGGGGTAAATCCTAGTTCACATTGAAATGTCAGTAATATTTCATGGCAGCTCTCGAAGCAGTGTTGATGATGTGCGAAAGAGTTGGCTGACTCTAACGAGATATTAAATTGTAGTCTTGAAAGATCGTTATTCATTTTTACCATCATCTTTGATGAAGCATTGCCTTCTCCCCCTAACCTACAAGGGAAAGATTGTTTCTTAATTACGTAGAGCACCAAAGAGAAGCCATCCGTCTAAGATTTCGAGAATTTGATGGATTTATTTGGCAGTAAGAAGACGATACCGCCTTGAATCTTTCAACATATTGGTGATTCATTGAGGGAAATGGTCAATAAGTTTAATTATTTTAAGCAATGTATTTTAAAAAATCCCCATTTGTGTTGAAGCAAATATTTCCCATATTGTATCATGCATCAATATTTTAACTGATTATTATTCCCTTTTCGTTTTTGATCAATAATATTAATATTGTGAAGACATCGACTTGTTGATCCACCTTATCATTTGAATAAAATGACAAAAGCATTATGACGATTGCTCATTCAATATTGAGGCACTCAGTTTTATGACTTCGTGTAATGGCAAAAGGAGAGAAAAATATCCTGACCTGCTAAGTATTTATTATAGCAGTGATGGAATGCCATTGATTAGTATTCAGTATCTTCATTTTATTTAAATTAAAGCTATACGAAATTCGTCAAAGATTTGGTTGTTTTCGATATTTCTAACAGTCTTGGGCTACATCTAAATTGGATCCGTATTTCTTCCGATCCGATAGCTCCCGATTATTTATGCCCGACGATTAAAAAAAACTGACAGTAAATTAATATTTACATAATTAAAAAATATAAGCCACACCTTCCTGTCTATTTGTTCCTCATTCTATCTAATTCATTTAAAGGACGGGCATGCTGCATTTTATAGAAAGATTTCCTAAAAGTACAGGTTTATTATGATGTGCATTATTTACTAATTGGTATTCCAAAACAAAATCATTTACACACCACAATTGACCTCCCATTTCTTCCAGTTAATGCTTGTTATATGTTCATGTCTCACTTCTGCAAGGGAGCTACATTTATACTTTAAGTGGTTGTAAATCTGTAACTGAGTGTGGCACTCCCGGCAATTACTGTTTGTTAATTGGAAATTGTGCAGACTTTTCCTGGTTTTGCGCAGTCATACTTGGTTCACTTTTTGCTGGTTTTGGGCAAGATTTTATATTCATCTCTCACTATCGCTAATTACAAGAACGAAGGTCGTATTCCCTAGATGTCTGATTTTGGTTATAACATCATTTTTTTTTTTTTTCAAGTAGTAAAGAAGATGATTCTAATCAGAGGCTACTAACCAATTCATGCATTTTTCCTGTGACAATATTTTCTAAGGCGTGTTAAATCTAAAACCTTCTAAAATAGAAACCATAACATGTTATTCCTTAAGAGGACTAAGTGATGTGTGGAATAAAGCCTTGATTTTTACTGTTATTTTTTAATGCTCTTCACATATCTTTGAAAAACGACTAAGTATTCCTTTTCGATATTTTGAATTGGCCGAAAAAATATAATACTTGTTATTGACCTTTTTTTTAAGAAGTGGTGTATTCTGTGTCAGGTACCGTGTATTTTGACACATTATTCCCTCTTTCATGAAACCTCAAATGATTCATGGCTCTGATGATCTTAGGGTTATTGAACTTGAGGATGCAGAAGGGAGAATTCGTATGTATAGTACACTCTAATGTCTGCGATCATTAAATTAAACATATCTCTCATTTGGTACATCACAAGTCGAAAATCATGATTTTTTAGCCAATATCATTAGGACAATTGCAACGAGTAAACATTTAACTTGTTGAGTGTCATTTAAAAGTTTTCGTGACATTTTTTTAAATGTAGATTTTCGTTCCTCTATTTCGTATTTTAAGGTGGAAAAATATTGAAACGCTTTTGGTGTAATTTTTAAACGCCCATAGCTCATCATGTACCAGTGCTATTAGAAAGTAAGAATTGGCATCATTTAACAGAGAAAATATGCCATTAGAGACTTTAAAATGAATTTTTGAATTTGATCTTAAGCCAGAAGTACAGTAAGTGAGTAAAATTGGCCAATTTTGAGCGTTGCGTTGTGATTTAACAAGTTAATTTACAAAAAAAGACTGATATTTCTTACATTTCTCATGATTTCCACTTTAAATAACTCTACGCCTTTAAAACCGCGTAGGTGTGTGATAGACATAGCCTCTACACGATGTTTTTAAAGTTTGTAATACATTTTCACAGAAATTAATACTGTATTTAAAACTTCAAATGCATCGTCTGAAAAATTGTGAATTCCGAGTTATGATATCGTTGCAGCAAATAAGTGATATGTATAACATTGAATGCAAATAAAAATAATAATAATAAAAAAAGAGAATAGTTAATGGGAAATTCGCTGAAACAATAGGACATGATTTATCGTTTTTATTGTTTTGTACAGGCAGATAGCGTTTTCTAAACAACCTGGGTTCGCATTAAAAAAATATTAGAAACATTCATTCGTGATTATTTTTCCCAGCGAAAAATATAAAATCAGATTTGCAAATATGACTGGAAAGAAATCTAAACAAGTTATCTAGATTTTTCCCCATTGCCGTGGAAATAGTTTCCGTATACACACCGGTAAACCACAGAACCATTCTCCTTAATGAGTTTCTTCCTCCTCAGTGGATCAAAGGCAATGCATAAATCTAAATAATTTATCGCATTTTTAATTTTAAAAACGCTGAAAATTATTACTCTATGATTTATTATTTCCAAATAGTTTTTTTTTCTTTTTTTTTTTATAAGATTTGGTATAATGATTTGACATTCTAAAATTTTCTTCTATCATCATAAATGGCGATGATCATCCTGGGGTTACCTGTGACCAAATATCAAAAAACTTTTCTTTGTTAGATTATTGTAATGTAATAAACCAAAAATTAATTTTAGTGTTTTAACATTTTAAAACTGCAATAAAATAAAACATTAGGCATGTGGTAGTTGAGAAGCGGTTTGAAAGAAAGAAGTGATGTAAGTAGCCGCCGCTCCCCAGCTCTTGACATTTGGAAATTAGTTTACGTTCGGACGCCCTTTTATCCAGTTTAAGACTTTTTAAGCCGTTTCGGTCTTTTGTGAGGGGTCCTTCCTAAGTATTATTGGGCTGTATGCAACTTTATGCCTTTTTTTTTTTTTTTATAACTGTTTGAAGTTTAAGCCCTGTATAATTTGTATCGTAAAACTGTGATTGCCTGATATTCCGTAGGAATCCATTAAGAGAAAATAATTTTAGAAGAAGAAAGAAGTTATATAAAATATAACAAGGCCTATGGTTGTCCATTTTTATTTTATTCAATCTTTTTGGAACTATTTTACGGTCTCATGACAACAGATGGGATCTGCCCAGGAATCGTTTAAAAAGAAGGGAATGAGCCAATCTTTTTAGTTTGTGAGTAATCTTTGATTCATGAAAATATATTGGTATCTCAGTTAAGCGAATCATTTAAACTGAGTGATTTTAATTTTGTATGTGATCTAATGAATCATGGAATATAATTTCCACCTCCATCCTTTATATATATTTTCCTCCGAGATCCCTCTTTGGTCTCATCTGGGGTCCAGATGTTTTTCAATTTTGATTTTTCTATCAAACCGAATCCAAGTACTCATTTTACGAAGAATTAAATGTTCTTTAATTTATTATAGAATAAAATTTTCGCTAGGGTGCGTCGTTTTAATGTTTTACGCTAAAAACTGAAACTAGTCCAAAAATTTGGGGGTTTTCTTCCCTCCTACACCCATGGCTCACCACTTAGAACCGAGCAAACTTAGATTGATATTATCTGATGTCTAATGAACAGGTTAAAACCAATTCCAGCTTCCCAACACTTACTTCCAATCAGGATTCCAGATTAACTGGCCTTTTTGGAAAGTATTGTGAACGGCAGTGGAGGGTTCGAGGGGACTTATCCCTTCCCCCAATATGTATGAAAAAATATAATTTTCATACCCACCAACATAATATTTGTATTTAGAGTAATATTTTTTGGAAATTTTTAACGATCATTTTTGACCCAATTTTCATGCTCAACCTTAAAATATACGCCCAATTTGGCAATTATAGACATTTAGGTGATTATTTGCCGTCTCATTAAATCCTCCTACGAAAAAAATTCTGCGTGCGCCTTGGTATTCGGGTCATATTTTCGATATGCAGTTTTCATGTTCTGTTGCGGTCTCTTGTGTAAAAAAAAAAACAACAACGTATTTTTGGCCATCCGTCTGTCTGTGTCACGATTATCTCTTGAACGGTCGAACTAATTCTATTTTGAACTTCGATTAATTTGATCTTGTAATACAATTTATGCATACAATAATTTTTATTTAAATTTCAATTGTGTTCATTTAATATATACTTACTCATACTAGTAAAGGATAAATGAACAACGTTTGATGTGCAATTTAATACTAATGGACTAATATTAAAATGTTCAGAACTTGCGTGTACCACCGTAACCTACGCCAATTTTTTTATTTATTTTTTTTATGTTACAGTCAAAAGCTAAAAGCTCAACTATAATACAATAATTGAATTGGTTGATTTTCATTAAATTTAATTATTTGCATTCATTTTTAAACGAAGCAGAGAGGCCTTTAGACAACTATAATAATTTTGTGGCACATTAAGTACATCTGGGATCAATAACAACTAAAAACATGTAACTGAGTCAGTCATGAATATTTGTTTGCATGAAATTATTAATTTCAAATTCCAAATTAGTATTGGAAAAGTCAAGAAAACATTAAGAAATGGAAATCTCAATTTTATTTATTTAATATTTATCTAATTTAGTATCCGAATCTATGTCTTGAACATTAATATCTACATAAAAACGAACGATGTCTTTCATTCTATAAATAATTTCGTCTAGTTATTATCCCATTATTTTTATTTATTTATCTATTACTGTTACACGATTATTCTCAATTATTACAGTTATGCTTCGAATTACCTACATTATTAATTACAACAATTTCAAGGAGCCAGATGCAAGCAAGGTTTTTACGGGGATTTCGATTTAGGCTGTTAATAAATCTTTTATTTTTTTATCGTTTTACTTTCCACTAACTAGTTTGGTAGTTTGTTTTGCAAATATAGTCAAATTTATTTCTTAGTCATAAAATTAGTAATAATAATGACTGATCCCTCCTTTTCCCCACCAACCGAAATATTCTGAGGAATTAATATTGTTTTAAACTTATTAATAAAATCACTATTGGTTAAGTCTAGAAGGCTTTAGGACGTATTATGACTTTTGTCCACGAATTCGGGGTTTCTGAACCACTATGCGACATTCGGACAACAGCCAAATTCCTCGCTAGTACTACCGTGAAGCACACAGTACCATACAAAGATTTTTGTATCTTATTTATAAACTGTGATATGGCTACTGACATTAAGCTTAATGATTATATACTGTACAAGTATAAAGGAAGAATTAAAGAAAAAAGTACTCATTATATTAATTGTTATTGATAATATCAAGTGGGAATGGGGGTCCTGCAGTTCTGCAGTGTTGAGGTCTGAACAAGGCAGGAGTTGCCGGTTCACTTTAAACATCTCCCCTCCTCAAAGTTTTTGTAATTTGTAAACCAAACTAATATGAATAGTGCCTCATGTTGCAAGTAATTAAATTTCTTATTATATAAATTTTTATCTTTCATAAATATTGTTTGGTTAGATGTAATAAATTCTTTAAAATGAATGCATCTAATTTAACTTTGGAAGAACTTTTAAAAGGTTCTCCACACTTATTACTTTTTTAATTTTATATACAACTTTTCATAAAAACTTAATTAACATCCGACTTCTCTTTTTAGCTGGTCCTGCTGATACCAGTTTTATTTTATATCGAGAAAGGAATTATATAGCATAATCAAGTCATCAAATATGAAAGCTATGGAGGAGAAGTCTTATATTTTAAACTAGGAGGTTTTTGAACGTAAAAACTGACCCGATAAATTACCAGACCTTTTCCATGCATTATAATTTTTTTTTTCCAAAATGTACGAACAAATGGTTGGAAGTTAACCAGTCAGAAGACAGATTTTTTAAAAAGAGTTATGTATGGCTAGAGAGTTATTAAAAAACTGAATAATATGTAAATAATAATAATAATATGTAATATGTACCTGCTGGTACATATGTTGTATATGTTGAGGGGTTAACATATGCAACTCATATGAGTATGCATGTTTCTGGGCAGACAGACACATCTTTCATCATCAATTTAATTATCAGCACAACTCTTATCAGGCCAAAAAAATATAGGCTAGGCTTCAGACATCTCCAGGAAAACAATTCTATTATAATTAGGGATTGATAAATTATTTGCCACTTCTATAAATTTGTTTTATTGAAAACTAGTTTCGAATGTTATACATTCATCCTCAGTTCTAAACTCACACAAAAAATTCAAAAATGAGCAATTCAAAATATAGTTTTTTGAACTGCTATATTTTGAATTGCTCATTTTTGAATTTTTTGTGTGTTTTTAGAACTGAGGATGAATGTATAACATTCGAAACTAGTTTTCAATAAAACAAATTTATAGAAGTGGCAAATAAGTTATCAATCTCTAATTAGATTGATCCTTCTATACCATCATGCGGATGTCAATTAATTCTATTATATATTATATTATTGTATAAGCCATTCACAGATCATTTACTTGATAATTAGTTGTAAAAATTCTATCGGTTAATTTATGCCTAAAATTTTGTTCACCTGCCACACTATGCTCCACTGGCTATAATTTTAAAAATGCCATTATTTTCTTCGCGTTTTCAGTTTATACAATGCATTGTCTTTAATAATTATTTTAATTTTAAATAATTTATTACTTTATTTGATTTTATAATTCTATTTGTTATATTACAAATAAATTAATTCACGAAGATCTTAATATATACTAAGTCGAGGATCTGGCCAGAAATAGATATCCAACCTTCTATAATAAACTCCATACCCACACAAATCCGCTGGCCCGTAATCTTGTTCCCTGATCGATTCCGTACGATTCATTCTTAGCGTCCGAAAAGAAAATGGCATAGTGACCTTTGGTCGTGTAAAACTGTTCCTATGATCCTATTTGTGACAGAAATCATTTTAAAGTCGTGTAGTTTTGCGGAAAAAAATCAAAACCCACTGACACCAGTTTCTCAGAATATTTTAATCTAACTAAATTTTTATATTTACTTCATTTAAATTGTTTCTCACGGCTGTAAAGTATAATAGTAGGCCAGTTAAAAATGTATGCAAATTAAAATCGGATATTACGACATATTGCATGAATACCGACAATATTAATAATAATAATAGATATTTTTACGACTAATAATGTTTCATCAACTTAGTTTTATGGTCACTTTATTGAAATCAATTTTGAATAGCTATTCTGATTTGGAAGATAGAAGGACCTTTTTATATAAAACTCATAAATTATAAATTATTTAAAACTCATATTTTTCTAAAATGAAAACATTAAGTACAATATCTTTACTTTATCATAGTTTTTTTTTCATTACTATAAACATTTTAGGGGAATGGATTATTTTTTATACATAGATTCTGCGAAACCGAAAGCTTTATCATTAATATTGTATCACTTTCAAACAAAAATGAAATTCAGAAAAATATAATTTAAAGTGTATTACAAAAAACTAGAAGAGGGGAATCCCACCACCAAGGATTGTTGTAATAAACGAAGCAAAACAAAAGATAATATTTATTTATTTAGCCATAAGTTATTAATTAATTTATTTTCGAATTTATTATTTATTTAACCTTCTTTATTAAGATTTAACCTCCACATTAAAATTATCTTTATTCACTATCAGATACTCGTACATTTTTTATTGATATACCTACAAATAGACACGTGGCATGGTATACAGTGCCCGCATTCCTGAACGGTTGTGGAGATTTAGCGGGTTTTAACGCTGGATACGTTCGAATGAACTAAGGTTTTTATTTTGTTACCGCCCTTGATAATAAAAAATTTACTAATACCAAAAAAGTATTTGAAGGTTAAAAAGATAGTTATAACATTCTCTCCCTCTCTGCGTACCATACAGTTAGAGAGTTGGAAATTTTCAGCTGGGACCAAGTTAGGTCTAACTCTTAAACTGAGGAATAAACTTCCATCGGAACGGCTAGAGCATTATCCAAGAGACTTCTTTCTGAAGTTTTCAAGATGTATCATTTCAATAGTTCCATGTATTTTCTATATGTTTGATTTTATTTTATTTAATATGCTTTCTTAAGAATAACAACAACAATGTATTACTCGACAATTTTTTTCAATATTTTTTTTTATCTTTCAACTTTATCCCCACCTGTCTAACATAGGAGTGATAATAAGCAAATGTGATCGAGATAAAAGATTTACGTGGCATGATAGACATGACGATGTATAGCACCTTTTTCCGGCCTTAAATTATTCCTTTAATTCAGGAAAGGAGATCCCTCATCCAGCTCCTATTTAGTCTTCTCCTTATGGTCATACTAGTCGTAGCCATTTTGTCTATCAGTCTGTGGTGATGTGATGAATGATGAAAACCGGAATAAAGTGTACGTATGTGCTGGGCGATAGTTGTGTGTTTTAAGTTGGTATGTAGACTTTTGTTGTTTACGTACCAAAGAACTTCAGTTATTAGTCTTAAAATTTTGGATTGAAAAGATTGCAGTTTTTTTAAGTGAGTCTTTTTTTCTGAACTGTAAAAGTGTATGGAGTAATTCCATATAGGTTTAAGCAGATATGTGTATGTATTTAGTTTCTGTCTAATTTTCGGTTTTGACGATTTGGAAAAAGAGAGCGTTAAATAGTCAATATTTCTGTAATAATAATACTACTAATAAACGCTCTAAACCCATTTTATATTAGAATTGAATTAATAATATTGGAAATAATAATAATATTTCCAACTGATAAAGTCATCACTAAAACATAATCTCTTACACTTGACACTTAAGTTTCACATTTACACCTGGCATTCTAACTACAGGCATAACTCTACATTCGAAAAATCACATGGTAACCATAACATCGGTTTTGCCCTCTGAGATATGTACTAACATCTATGATGTTTTACTATCATTTTCAAAGACTGGGGCATTGCTTCATTTTAGGCGGTGACTTTAACGTAAAACACCAATGTTGGAGTTCACCAAGAGGAAGAAACCTAAGGGCTGCTATCCACGCGCTTTCATTTTACACTATATCCCCTGACACACCGACGTTATGGCCTGCTTTCCAACGGAAAACTCCAGACCTACTAGACCTTTTTATTACCAAAAGACAACGAACCATACCTCACACCAAGAATACGAGCTCTGATCTTTGATCTGATCATTACCTTGTACCTTTGGTTTTTCTAGATGAACTCCAGTAATTTATAAAGGACACCAAAGCTCCATTAATGGCAGAATGGATTTGGATTCTTACCGTGGACTTTTTGACACAGAACTTTCAATCTCAGGTTCTATTAAAACTCAAGGTAAACTAGAGATGGCAGTGAACTAATTTACCGAAAGTGTCAAAAAAATTCAAAACGACAAACTAAGATGCACACTTAATCAGTATAGTTGTTAAAACATCTAGAAATATCAGTACTCCTGTGAAAAAGAAGATGGATCATGGGCCCTGTCGGATAGGGAAAACCCTGAACTATTTTCCGATCATCTTTCAGCTGTATTTACACCACTCACTGACTTAACAAATACAGAACATGAAACTGTAGTACTTAAAAATTTAAACATCCCACTAAAGTTGATACTATCATCTCTTTCGTTCACAAATTCAGAAGTTTCACAATTAATCAAACACGAACCTAAAAGAAAAGTTGGTTATGATTTTATGACCACCGAGGCGCTCAAACAGAAGCTCAAGAAAGCCTTAAGCGGCCTACAAACATGGGAACATCGGTTCAAGAACAACAGTTCGGCGAACCGAAGTTTGGTTCGTGACTCTCTAAACACAATACGAACAATGGAAAAACTTAAGAACCGTTGTTCGTCAGCTCTACGCACATGGGAACTTGGTTCGCCAAACCGTTCCCATGTATGTAGGCCGCTTTAGTGTTCCTTACGACAATATACAACTATATACTAAGGACTATATGTGTGAAATATTCACACATCAAATTGATACGCAAAAAGGACAAAGTCGTATTCAATCTCTCTTCATACAGACCTAGGTAGCAGTCATAGGTGTCTATCAGTCTCCTTGCGATATGCTCTGAACTCTAAAAACTAAACTAAATATTAATATACAAAAGACTGGTTGATATTCTGACTGACCAAAAAATAATACCTGACCACCTATTCGGTTTTCCTACGTTACATTGATCAACATACCAATTAAACCGAGTTACTGACTAAATCGCTGGAGCACTAGATCAAAAATTATACGCAACTGGCAAATTTCTCGATGTAGCCAAGGCATTTCATAAAGTCTGGCACCAGCGGCTTCTCTTTTAACTCAAGACCATATTACCTCGCACCTACTATCTCATTCACCTGACTTTCCTCTTCGACAGATCTTTCTCTATTCGGCAAGGCTCAGAAATTTCCTCAATGCGACCAGTCTTGGCAGGAGTGCCGCAAGAATCAATTCTGGCTCCATTATTGTACATTATATATACACATGAAATACCTACCAATTCCGAGACACTGACTGCTACCTACGCTGACGATACAACAATTTCAATAATACACCACGACCCCAGACTGGCCTCATTGATTTTACAAAATCACTTATTACCTTCACAAAATTGTTACTCACTTTGGAAAATGCACTTAAATAATGAGAAATCTTAACACATAACTTTCGCACTTCGACGAGACACGTGTCAACCAGTTTATATCGGTGACCACCAGATTCCTCAGACAGACAAACTACGTTACCTTGAACAAATATTCGACCGAAGATGACCTAGGGCCCACATGTCAAAATGAAAAGAAAGACTCTCAATAGACTCTCAATAAATTTAATTTTGAAATTTTTGTTTTCATCACACGGCGTAAACATAAAAAATAGTGCATGTGAACACTGAATCCATTTTTGAAAAAAAAAATTCAAAATATCTTCGAATTAACTATCACAAACTTGCACATAAGGTCATTCACCAGGGGCTTAACTAGCAGGTGACAAAGTGGCAAATTCCACGGATCTCGGCCTAAGGATACCTCGAATTAGCCTCTATAACAATAAAACGTAATATCAAATCGCATTCATATGTAGTAATACAATATCATATGAAGTAATACCATTAATAACTAACATTGTATTATTTTTTATAACACACAGCCGAATCTTCAAATTTTGCGTCAGAAGCTTAGGGGGCACAAAACTTGGCTAGCATGGACCTTCAAATTCATATGCTACTTGTCATTACTCCTAATATAACTCTTGGTCTCAAATTATTGATCCATAAAACCTTCTCTGCTAGGGTGCAGCATTGTTTTCACTTTGGCTACCAACCATTTTATAATTTATAATTACCAAATTATTTCCGAAGCGGAACACCAGTCTCCCTATAGGAAATACAAATCTTCAATTTTGATTAATTACTGCGCTTACCCACTTTCGAGAGATTAAAAAAAAATTAAAAGTTCTTTGACTCAATGAAAGGTCTTTCCGACCCTCTATTCAATGAATATATCATCTCCTCCAATATTTCCGAGTTGGCAAGCTATGTTTTTAATTAGATTAAGTTAATAGATTTAGGATAATGGTGTTCCAAACCAATGACGAATGTCATCGCTAGCCCGATGTGCTGAAGAAAGAATTTTGTATATGGGTGTATCTTTAACAATAATGAACAAAAGTGGGAAAACTAAATAAAACTTTATACCGTCCTCCAAAAATAAAATGAAAATCAGTAATGGAATAGATACTATTTTCCTCACTAAAATCTGAGTTTTGTTAATGCATTTCGATTGGTGGCATTTTTGTTTGGACGACTATTAATATAGTTCCTATTTTTTCTTCTTAGCTAATTACCCTTGGCCAATATCATTTGACTGTTTACTTGATTCTAATGACCACTGATGAAGAGGCGATTGCTGATTTTTTCTGTCAATATTGTCCCAACTCTTAGTGTCAAAACCATTAGCAATATTGATCGTGGTTTCGTATTTCAGGTGCTAATTGTGATTGGCTGTTAATGTTTTTGGCTAAATCAGATTTCCATTAGTTCTTCCTCAACCAGTTTTCTGTCTGCATAGTTCAAGCGTCGTTCACCTCGCCATCAGGCCATCGGGCCTTCGGCGTTCTTCTCCGTCTTCGCCAGAAGAACTGCTCTGTCGGCAGCTTCCTTGGCATCTCCTCACCTCCCATTTGGGCAATATGACCAGCCCAACGCAGAGACTGAGAAAGTCCATTGGAAATTTATTTCAAAAATAAACTATCGCGCCTGGACCATTTGGTCAGCATAAGCCATAGCTGGTAAAGGTGATTATATATCGTTCGTCTTATCTGAAGGCCTTATGGCTTTCACGAAGATCAAATTAAAATGTAGACAGGCCAAAGCGTCTTACGACTTACCCAGTGCTAATTTCTTTGGTTCTGTCACTGAATAATCGAGCTGAGCATAGCACGTTCATAATTGTACCATTGGTTGAGCCTAATGAGCTTGGCAGGTACTGTAAAGTTATCTAAGATTTTGTATAACTCTTCTCTTATAAAGTCTATGATGAGGTGGGGGGCTTCGATATTGAATTTTTATCTCCTCTCTTCAGAATTGTACGAAGAGTGAAGGTCTGATCAATAACAGTTTTTTCCTCCCTGAAGCTACATTGATATGGGCCTAGATTTTGTAATAAGTAGATACCTGGTTGGTTGTTAAACATCATCCTGTCCCCTTTTTGTTGAATAGGATAATTAGTGTTCCAGGCTAATGACACCTCTTCCTTTATCCTGATGATTGATATTATATATTGAAGCTTTTTAAAAAGTTCAATACCTCCAAATGTGAACAGCATCTGTCGCTTGATTATTTTTTAATTTCTTACTCAATTTATGCTTCATCTGGAGGTTCAACGTCTACGTCTGAGGTATTTTAGTTTATTTCAGGTGCTTCAGCTACTGCCTCTACCTCTGAGTAGTTGAGAAGGTCGAATAAATGATTTTTCCACATAGCTAATTTAGCCATTTTGTTGGTAAGGAGTTTGCCTTCCTTATTCAGGCAGGCCAGTCCTGTTTTGGGGTGAACGTTTTTCAACTCGAGTTTACTTTATACTTGAAATCCTGGAATCGCCATTCTCCTCTTATTTCTCTGGTGAATGTGTTTCTCCTCTCTCTGCCTAATTCGGCATTTCTTAACTGCATTTCTAATCCTTCTCGGGATCTGGATACTCTTTCTGGGGCTCCTTACCCTTTGTCTGCAACGCCTTCTTTTATGCTACAACATACTGTCAACATCTATCTATATTTCTACGGGGGTCAGGGTTTGTTGGTCGTGCTTAAGCATTAATCCAACCCTTTCTGGTAGCGTTTCAAGATTTCAGGTTCTTCAAATTAATTTATGTTGAATCTATTTCATTTAGAGACATATAAATCAGACTTAGTATGTGGAATCTGACGTCTCTAAAAATTTAGATGCTATATAGAATATAGATAGAATCACTAAGAAAAAAGAATATGGATAAAATATAATTAAAATAATACAAACTTTATTTATTTTTTTCCTTCTATATGCTTGTATATCCGGGAATCTTGAAAAACAAATTTGAGATGCAAACAATAAATTAGTGAAAGTGTGAGATGTTTCAAAAAGTTAGGAATTGAAATATTGAATGGATTGAAAATTTTATTTGTTTTTGTATGTTAATATGTTTTATTATTAGTTGTTATTTGTGAGGCGTAGGCCAGAATGGGTTACATCTAGCGTTTATAATTACGTCTAATTGTTAGATTTAATTTTCTAAGAATGTATATTTCATGTCTTGCATGAACTGTCTTTCTTTCATTTTTGATATTTCGGCCTCATATTATTATACTGGCAAAGATCAGGCCAAGGCAATCTTCCATACGTTTCGTTGTAACGACAACTTCAAATCCTTGGTAGCAAGTTCACTACACAAACTTTTTAGTAAGCGTATTAATTTTATTTTGTATATAAAATCGGTGAGTGAGGGAGGGGTAGTGTGGAAACGTGAAACTTATTAATGTGAAACTTTATTGCCGTTCAAATAAATTTATTGTAGGTTTTGACCATATTCAATAAATGAAGGAATGAGACTTAACAGCATTATGTACGTTACTATTTTATATGTTATTTTTTATTTTAGGGGATTATCTGTACTATCACAAATTCATATACTATTTATTACAGGATTAATTATTTTTATAGTTAACATTACATTCTGACTAAATATATTCTTCATTACTTTTTATCCCTGAATTCCGTTCCTGATGTTTTTATTACCTCCATCATATCGCATTCATATTATTGCTGAATATTTCATTAAAGTTTCGATGCCTGTTATCATCACTTAACAGACCTACAATCAAGTATAGAAATATTCCTGCCGCAAACAATTATTTGCAAAGAATCCGTAACTTTTTATATTTGATGTTGATTTAAAACCTGTTTTCTAAATTGAAATTTATGGCTCTGAATCAGTGATTCGAAAATCAGCTCTTGTTTGGAGAACCAATTTTCATGTTGTGGGAATTTAATCGTTGGAAATGTGGCCCTAAAAAACTTAAGAGTTTAATAATAAATTTTATGAATATTATGTGACCAGATAAAAAACTTACGAGTTT
This sequence comes from Rhaphigaster nebulosa, assembly GCA_948150685.1. Taxonomy (NCBI): domain Eukaryota; kingdom Metazoa; phylum Arthropoda; class Insecta; order Hemiptera; family Pentatomidae; genus Rhaphigaster; species Rhaphigaster nebulosa. Next base: position 59,522,275 of record OX411310.1, on the reverse strand, counting down.
AATAACAAATTTTATGAATAATATTCTGGCTAGATTCTTTTGTAGCTCTGTTTTATAGTTTTAAAGATTACTTGCCAAGACCGTTCGATCTTACCGGTCGGCTATAATTTTTAGTTTTATTTTATAGATGCATATAACGTTATCATTTCTTTGATGTTTCACAGAGAAATATCGCTGACCTGTTCTACGTTTAAGGCTATAAATTTTAGTTTTAGTTTATAGAAGCATATACCTTTATTATTTCTATTGTAGTTTTACAGAGAATTATATCTGAAACTTTCCAGATTCACTTAGGATCTGATTTCAGACAGTATAGCGGTGCTTCCCTGTTTGTTTTCAATTTTTTCTCTTGTTTTTATTTTTTTGAAGTGGGCTAGAATATTTTTGCATTTTTCAAACAACAACGGTTACCGCGTAGACGGGAGGAGGAGAGGGAGGGAATTATTTTTCTTCCATTTCTTCATACCCTCCAGTCCCTAGAGGGACAAAATTATGCGTTATTTACGATGATGGCAAACTCAACTCACATGTAAATATTTGCTTAAATAAAATTTTATTATTTCAAAAAACCATGATTTTTGGTTTAAATAAATTTAAAATAATATCACAGCCATGAATGGTACTGAATCTTTTGGCGTTTTGAACAAAACGAATAAACCTGATAGATATGGAAGGGGGGTATAAGACGATTTTAAATAATTCATTTATGTCTGATATAATAGTACAAAGCCCTTTTTTTCAAATTATAAACACTCGTCTAAAACTTCGTGAGTGGCTTCATTTTAACGTAACCTACATCTTTTTTATCTAGAAAAATTGACGAAACGGGACAGTTTCCAATCTAGAAATCGAAAACACGTCAATTTAATGGTATCCTAAAAAGGTATGAACAAACCTTTTGTTTTTCACATGAATCGTAAGATAATTTGATAAGAAAATCGGCAAAAATATTGGCCTACATGCATGTAGACGTGACCTCCTCCCCCAATATGTCATAATAACGAAAATATGACAATTTATTAGCAATCAGGTAATTTTCACGTAATTTTTTAATAAATAGCAGTAGTATCAAGTGGTCATGCTGGCCTACAATTTTCATATGGAGTTTTTTAAGACCTGCCTCCTAAACGTATCAATTTTACGATAATATTTTACTGATTAACACATGTCCGCCACAGAAGAATATAATTGGGATCTATTTTGTGCTTAATTAATGCAGTGGCCTACATAAATATTGGGCCGTATCGCTTAACCTACAGAAGTGAGACAGTAGAAGCAGCCTTTTATATCCTGGAAACCATGCGTCCTAACCGAAAAGAAACAGCTGAAGAAGGAGGTACATATAGTCTAATGAGCCAAAAACGTGGGACAAATTCTGAGACAAATAACTCCTCTCTTCTATACCGTCTGAAGGATGATGCAACTTACGCACAGCGATCAAAATGGCCGATTTAGGGTAACAAAATTATTTTATAAACCTATTGAATAGAACATATGATCAAAAATGTTTCAGTAAACATAGGTCCTTGTAAAATGATTAGTCCCATTTGGATTTTTGCAGGTAACGAAAAACAAGGAGGGAGATTTCACCAGGACATCAGGGCGATAGAAAAAAGTTACCCGGGACGCTGGAACCCATCTATGTTGGACGGATACTGCTGGTTTTTAAAAAGATTGGTGCCACAGAGCACAAGAGGAAAAAGTGAAAGTTTTTGTCGATGCATGATATCTCATGTAATAAATTTTTACTCGCATAGATTAAACACGTTTTACATGTTTATATTATATTGTAAAAATATGATTTCTCCTTTTATTCCTTTATCACCAACCTCCTATAGAAAAAAAATCTACACTTTTACAGTTATTAGCTTATCATTTTCGGATTTAGGACTACTATTTATTTCATATATATATATAAAATAATATATATATATATATATATATATATATATATATATATATATATATATAAATATATAAATATATAAATATAAATAAATATAAATATATTGTAATTTTGTCAAATTATTGCAATATAGTATTTATTTAATATAAACATTATATGAATATATATATATATATATATATATATATATATATATATATATATATATATATATATATATATATATATATATATATATTTAAACACACGAAATAAGATTCTCAACGAATTTTGTCCTCCCAGCATTTCCCTAAGGAAATCCGACAGCCTCAGCACGCACAATGCCGACCCGAAATTGGAAATTATAGGTGATAGCTATCGTTAGCAGAAATGTTCACCAATATCTGTCTGTCACAATTTAGGGGTTGTTTTTCTCGAAAAAAATATCTAAAATCGATTTTTTCAGTCTGTATATTAGATAAAACATTTTGGATGCGTACGCAATTTATTACGACATACTTTATGTCTTAAAAAAATGACATATTTCCAATTCTATAATAAAAAAATATAATAATATAAGTTTAAACAACAGTAATGATATAAAATTCATATTCAGGTTTTATCGAAATATTTTTTCGTCTATTTTACAAAACACATTTTTAAGAATTGAATTTATTATTTTTAATTTTGCTGTTTATTTTTTTATATCGTGCTAAATCATTTATGATGTTACATTAAAAAAAAAGTAAATAATAACTAAGTAAAGTAAACAGGGTGTTAGCGCCATTATACTATTAACTATTAAAATTGACTATTTTTAACATTGGACCTTCGAAGGCCTCTTTAGCTGGACCTGTTTCATCGATATGATGACCATACCGTCATAATAGTTTTAAGATTTATTAGCACTGTTCATTGCACTGTTTTCTGGCACCGAACCGGGGTTAGTGCTGGTGTTAATGCAAGGAACAAGGGGTTCGTAAGAGATTTTAATGAGCCCAGGAATTTGATATGCCCCGTTTGATGGACGGAAGTTCTAAAAGGGCGTGGAGTGATTCGCTTCTCCTTGTTCAGCGACGTTGTTCAACCCGTTTTCTTCAGCATGGTAATTTGAAATCACGGTAGATAAAACCGCGCGCCATCTGAAAATGGGTGAACAACCCAGCGTCATACAGAAGAGCTGGCAAAATAATGCAATTATACTTGTTAATTTTTAACCTAAGGAATAGAACCGACGACGTGGGAAGATGATATGGAGGATAGGATCTTCTCCTCACCGCGCTTGTTATCTGATAGGCATGAGTTGAATTTTTAAAGTGCCTATCCATTGTAATGCTCAGATTTACTAAGGAATTGGACGGTGAGAAGAGGAGTTGGCCATCCGGAGAACCTTTGGTAATCTTGAATTCTTGACCCGTTGGTGAGCAAACAACACGAAGTTCGTTTTTAATGAGATTGTCCAGTGGTTGAACAATCTCATGGCACGTGTCTTCGGCCAGTCTTAACGCTCTGACTTGTGATTTTTTTATCATGTTTAATCATTTTATTCATATTTGCAACTTGTACAAAAAATAGGGTGCATGTGGCTTTGAAAATACACTCCTTGCAGATGTAAAATCTATTCAAGTTAAAATCCAAAGCGCTTATCTTGCGTTGAGATGTTTAAGTCTGAAATCAAATCTCTAAACCAATTGTCTACCACTAGCTTAATTGATTTTAAGGTATTTCCTTTATCAAAGAAAAAAAATATCTGTAAAATGTTTATACATATAAAACACGAGAAAATTGGTATGATGAATTTAAGAAAGACATAAGAAGATATGGAAATAAGTCAAGTAATTTGTAATAGGGAAATCGATTTCGTGTCCATTTGTAAAATATGACAATACTTATTATCCAGAGACATTGAGGAGTAAAACAAAAAATAATGATGAGTTAAAATTATAACAGATATAGATGTAAGTATATAGGATATATTATATCCAGAAATAACACAATATAAAATTGTTTAAAATTATTATCTTAAATATTACCAAAGGTTTCTTCGAAATCTGGGATCTGGTCATCGTTTTCTGTCGTCTCCTGGTAGCTAAGGGATGGGAACTTCGGGTAAGAAGAAACTCTGGAAGTGAGGAAGGCAACCAGGCATAGGAGAAGTACTGGCCAAGGCATCTTGTTTAATCTGCAACACACACACACAGAAGGGCATAAGTCATAATGTTATGCAAGTTATGCAAATTTCAATTAACATAAACATGATGATATAACGTTTTGAATATGCTGATTAGTTTGACTGACACTCTTGAACACTTTTGAACTGGGACCCTCAATGGTAAGGGTTCTGTAACAACCCTTCTTGTAGGGTATGTAAATCACTACGGGCAGCCACTGCTCGGAGCTCCATTGATATTAAAATACGTTTTATTTACGAATATTGTTGTATCTCTGGAGATATGACGGTTCTGAATAAATATGTCAGTATTAAATTAAACTCTGGAAGAAATAACTTCTAGTAGGTATTTATAATACTATTTAAGGAATCGCTGACTTACGAATGAACAATGAAAAATTCCTATACCGAAGTTAAAAGCAGTTTTTATTCAAGAATGTTCGTTATGAGTTCACATATTTTGTATGATTTGCTCATTTGCATTAAATATTTCCTTTAAAAAATTACTGGTACCACAAGTGAACAAAATAAAGGAAAAGATTTTAGCTTCTGCAATGTCATAAAAAAGAGAAAGTTTGGTAATCAGTCTAAAAACATTTTTCAAATCTCATTTTATACATACGTTTTAATACAATAAAAAAGGAAAGTTATTTAACAATATTGGGTGGGGTGTATTTCTTTTTGGTTTTGTCGCCTATTTCTCATCTTCTTAAGCTACTTGGTTGTTTTAGATGGGAATTCAGATTTGTTTACCTATTACTTTAGTATAAAGAACTCAGAGATCTAATGACCAAGCGCAAGCCTGTTTCATTCGGATTTCACTGTTCGTTGAGGATATTTTTAAAATTAATACTTTTGTTACTGAAGCTCCTTTTATCTTAAATTTTATTTCTTTTATTTTATTCATATCGAAGTTTGAGCTGATAATGACTGCACCATTAATTAAATACGTTACTAAATGCATTTTTGGCTTAGGTATTTTGTAGGCTGTTCTAATAATTTTTGTGAAAAAATCTTTGTGATGTGTTGAAAATTGCTAATGTTTAAGATTGCTAAACTTTTACTTAAGCCATGTCAACAACGCTACAGTTGTCGGTATTATAAAATCGTCGTTTTGTATACAATTTTGAAAATAGGTCTCTCGAAAATTAGGTATTTGATATCAAAATAAAATAGATTATAAATCTTAGACCATGGGTTTCATTTTAATTTTTGGCTAGATGATTTGAAATAGAATGGTCCATATTCGTTTTCGGCACATTTGCGTTGTGATTGCAATAAAGGGATGCAAAATAATTACTACATTAAATGAAAACGATTTTTTTTAAAAGTTACATTGTGTTATTTATTTCTCATTTTTATGTCAATAAAAATCTTCTGTTTTTTTTTTCTTTGGGATCGTCATTTCACAGCGTATTTCAAGGTGAAAAAAAAATCTTTACTGCTAAAAAATACTGAAATGTGTTAATTAATATTTTTATTAATGTGTATATCTAGGAGACAGACATCGTTTATCAAAAAGTTTAATGTTTCGTCACCAACATTTTCATATTCATATAATAATTATAACAGCAGAAATCTGTGCTTGACAACGATTGGCCTCTACCTCAATTGAAAAAAATTTAATTTTCATAGCATGACTTTATTAAGGCTTGTTCACCAGCATGCATTCGCCAAAGGACTTAAACAATGAATAGGTAACAAATTAATTAGATATGCTATTATTGAATGAGAATTTAATTCGGAGAGCGTAAATTCCTGTATTACTATAATCATTATTAAAGGAGATGTTATGATGAACTATGTCCTTATGTCGTCCCTTTGATGATGCATTATTCAAGCAACAATGGACAGAAGAATCATCTTTATTTCTTTTGAAAGAGATCCGATGAACGAAGGATTTGAATATATTTATGTTTTATATATATCAGTGGAATTTATTTGGTGAAGACGGAAGACATTTGCCGGCAATAAGATAAGATAATAAGGAATTTCATAGGTAGGAGTTATGTTCCTTAGTTTGTAACATACCAATGTCTTCTTAAAAAAAAAAAAAAAAAAAAGAATAAATAATGAATAGGATAATTCTTATACCTCTCAACGTAACGTCAACTACATATTTCAGAGTTTTGTTGAAATTATGAGTAAATATTTAGATATAGATTATTTAATTGACTATTTAACAACTCTTACGGGAAAAAATATTTTTAATGTTTCCCTTATCTAAAACTATACAGTATAATTCATTACAGCTGAGGTTTAATGAAAATCAGATTATTATTGGAAACTATATATTTTACTGAATGAAGCGCATAATCTATTTTTATTTTTATTTTTGAAGGGGTATATCAAATTCATTAAAATATAATAATTATAAATTTTACTAAAAGATTCGGAATGATACTTATATTGTTATTGTACCTAAGCGCGCAGTTAAGTAAGCATAACTTAATCGTAACTTTTTAACTTAATATTAAGCTCCATCGTTTCAACGGAAGAATTCCACCCACTCACGTAAGATTAAATATGTAGGTATATTTAGTAATTTATTTTTCTAAATTTTTTCCTTATATGGTAATCTAACACAAGAACCGTTTATGAGATATATAAGGACATGTTCCGTGTCTTAAAGGCATACAAAATGAATCATAATGCTCTACATATTCATTCCAGTTTAAACAAAATTAAAGTACAAAACATTAAAAATATATTAATAAAAAAAACACAAACAGCACGAAATCAAATAAACTATAAAATAAAGGAATTACCTATTCTATCCATCTAAATGAGCCGAAGTGTACAATTTTAATCAATTTAATCAAGTCTCTCTTAAATTACTCACACTCACACACACACAAGCACAAATAGAGATATAGCGGTCTTGGTAATTTGTATTAATAGTATTTTCAATCCTGCACCGCAATGGCAACCGGTTGATGGGCTGTATCACTGTCCAACCACGTGGATTAAGTACCTGCTTATCGTTATCTCTCCTTCCTAAGGACTTTCAATTTCGCTAAGTAGAACTGAAATGTTTGCGACTTTAAAAAAAAATAAAGTTTGTTTACGGAGCTAATGGAATGGAAATGAGACCTCTTCTTTTTTTTTCTTTTTTTGTAAAATGCATTTTAAGTAAAAAATACAAGATTATGTACGATTTCCATTTCAGGGTAAAATGGAAGGTATTTAATTATGTATATGAAATGAGTTGCTAAGTATCTAATTGTCTTTGGTTTGGTCATTCTAAAAGGTGAAGAGTTTTTAAATATTATATTGTTTTTATGGCATGCATATTATTAAAATTTTAGTGTTATGAGTCCTATGAATAAATAAACGAATAGAATTTAAGATTTTGGCTTATGTTTAACTAATTATTACTTATTAAATATAAATAAATAAATTATTTGTTACAAAATCCGCATCGTAGAATTATCTTAATTCAAAAAAGAAATAAGTAATCATGTAATCATTAGGTCAGTGACATTTTAGTTGTACAAGTGGCTTCCATCACTTCCATTATGAACTAAATCGTTCTTAAGGGTTGCAAAACTTGGATGATCTCATTCTTGATATTAGTTGAAACTCCAAACAGATCGTTTACTCTGAACAAACATTCATAGCAACGCTGAATAAGAGAAAGATTCTCCAGAATTGCATCGTCAATGGATTTTTCCGAGGATAATGGCATAATTTGATTAAGGTTATTGATGTTATTTATTATTATTGATTGAATTAATCATAAAGAAATCCGAAAAAAATTTACTTATTGTAGTAATGCCAGACATGAAGCAAACCATTTCATCGTCAGGAGAAAATATCTCAAGTAGCATTTTGGTGATTTTAACTTCCTTGTACGGAGTAAAGGAAGCATTGTAATCGCGAACATTTTCGGTTTTCAGATTTCAACGGGAATATCCATTTCGACCATCCCTGAATCTATTTGACTAGTTTCGTCCTGACGTCTGTACGTACGTTCGTTCATATCTCGCATAATTCAAAAACGGTTAGCTGTAGATAGTTAAAATTCTGTATTTAGGATTTTTGTAATATCCAGTTCTAAGCCTACCTTTTGAGTAACCACTTGATCATCGGAAGTGGTACTTTACTTGGTCTTAATAGATTTTCATCAAAAATGATGTTAAATATAACAAAAACATCTAAAATTTGGTATATAATTGTTTTGTATCAATATTTATTTATCGGTTCGACAGACGCCTGAAGCTGACATAGGCCTCTAAACTTCCTTTTCCCAGTCAAACTTTAAGGATTTAATAGTTAATCTTTTTACGGCGTTTTAATAGGTTACACTATGAGAGATTAAAAATGCATATAAGATTAAAAAGTTGTTTTTTTATGTTTCAGCGAGATGAGTAATGAAAGAGGAATAGCAGTTCAATGTCCAATAGCTGTTATAAAAGTAAGGAGCCCTACATATTTATTTATGCTTTAGAAGCCCTGTATATTTGTATATGTTGTAGAGATTAACAGTTCAAGGCCTATTGTTTACTTTCAAAGGAAGGGTTAAGAGATAAAACATTATTAAGATAGCTAAATTTGTTTACATTTTAGCGGAAGGATTAACAAGTCCTAAATCATTCTTCATGTTTTGGTATTAACAGCTCAAAGTCCAAAAGCTGTTAAAGGATTAAGAATTAGTATTAATCAATGATTAATTAAAATTTACTGCGTCGTGTTCGTAGTTATTAATACCGACTTGTGTTCTTTGAAAACATTTCAAAGCTATGAAAAGGTATAACCTCTTTGGCCAGCATGATACAATCTTTTCGATTTATCGGTATATTTGTAAGTCCATTGACTTACAATCAGAGATCAAAACCACTTTTGCCAGCGTGAAACCGTTGTTTCGATTTATCGATATATTTGTAAATCCATTGATTATACAATCAGAGATTAAAATTACATAAAAGATTAAAAAGTTGCTTTAATGGCAAAATGGCGGCGGGTTACACTCATGATTTATAAGGTGGGTACCTAACCCTTGGAAAAAATTTTAGGTTTCTCTAGTTACAGAAAAACAAAATGGCGAAGTATTCACTATGGTCAAGTGTCCAAAGGGAGTTTTGGAGCGATGGACCGTGGAGCGATGGAATGATGGAACGATGGAGCGTGGAGCAATGGAGTGATGGAGCGATGGAGGTGCCATGATCACGTGACAAAATATGAGGGCGGAGTATAGGCCAGAAGGTGCCGTGGTTCACGTGACGAACGTGTACATTAATACCGACTCGGATAATTTGAAAATATTTCAAAACTAAGTCCATTGATTATACAATCAGAGATTACAAATACATAGGCGATTAAAAAGTTTTTTTTTGTTTACGTATGAAAGTTAAACTTTTTAAGGATTAACAGTTCAAAGTCCACAAGCTATTCAAAGATTAAGAAGCCCTAATATTGTGCTAATTAAGAATTAGTGTTGATTAAGGATTAATTAATATTCATTAATAAAAATTTACTGCATCGTGTTCGATCTTATTAATACCGACTCGTGTTCTTTGAAAATATTTCAAAGCTATGAAAAGGTATAACCTCTTTGACCAGCGTGATACAGTCGTTTCGATTTATCGATATATTTGTAAATTTATAAGTCCATTGTTTATACAATCAGAGATTAAAAATACACAGAAGATTAAAAAAATGTTTTGATAACATATAAAAGTTAAACTGTTTAAGGATTAACAGTTAAAAGTCCAAAAGCAGTTATAGGATAAAGGATCCCTGTACATTTGTTTATGTTTTAGGGATTAAGAGTTCAAAGTCCATGTTTGCATTTCACCTGGGCATCATCCAACTTGTCTATGTTTGATCCAACCTGTTTACATTTAGGTATAGTTAAATATTGTAAAGGTTATGTAAACATTGAGAAGGTTGTACAAACACGAAAACAATGTAAAGGTTTTGTAATCTTGGGAAGGTTACAGACTATAAAGTGGTTACCTGACTCTTCAACAAAACCTTAATTCTCTCAAACAGTAGAAAAACAAAATTGCGGCCGGGTACACTCAGCCTTTTCAAAACTTGAAGTCTCTCAAACAGCAGAAAAACAAAACGGCGGTATATTAAAACAAAATGGATATCGGGCACACTCAGCCTATACAAAACCGTAAGTCTCTCAAACAGTAGAAAACAAAATAGCGGCCGGGTACACTCATGCTCTATAAGGTAATGTAACTGGACAACACGTGACTGGGTACCTGACCCTTCAATTGGTGGAGGGGATAAACCTGGTGGTTAAGCGCGGACGATGACCACATCATTGTAAATAAAATGACGGTTAGGTTGGGGTTAATCAGGGAAGGGCTGAAGCACTATGATAGGCTGGTTGGAGAGGGGTAGGGATAAAAAGGGGCGGAGCCCAATGACCACTTGACTAAAATGGGCGGATAATAACGGTCACGTGACCAATAAGGGTCGTGGCCTATGGCTAAGGTTAGGAAGAAGTGAGACCACGTGGTGTTCATGGTAGGGTCGAGGTGAAAATTCAAATTTCCTGCCTTTAGTCACGTGACTGCTCAAGCGGGCGCGCATAGGGGTGCACCAGCTCGCCTGTTTCTCCGCTACTTATATTCTTCAAAATTAACTTTTTAATTTACTGTAATATTTTTATTAACTGTATATAAATGAAAAAAAAGAAGGAAGTTAATGTGTATATTTTAAAGGAAATATTTTGATATATTAGTGTTGTGATATTTTATTTATTGCATACTATATATTTCTTGTTAATATTTTTATTAATTGGCGTTTTAAACGATGCCAATAAAAGCTTATCAAAGATGTTTTAATTATATTGAGAAAGAAAATGTAAATATATTTTTAATATAGCTTTCTATCTGTCTATATATGTATATATGAAATTTTTATTTGTTTTATTGTAATATATTATATTTCTTCTTTCACATTGTTTTCACCATTGCAGTATCATATAGTGTGCATTAATATGAGCTGCACGATAAGGGGTGAAACTCTCACAACGATCAATTATTTTTATGTAATTTTGCTAATAAGAATATTATTCTATTCTAATAAGGGATTCGAATCAAATTTATTTTTTCCTCATAGGATATGCAAAATTTCTATCTCGAGACTCTTGTATATTCAATAAAATGGAGTGTAAAAAAATCATAAAGTCGTATTTCTGTAAGAAAATAAACAGGGGTAAATAAGACAAAACTAGATTGAAGGTAAACCTTTGGAATTGCTACTAACGACTGTTAAGAGGTCTAGATTTTCAGACCAGACTATACTTTCACCCACTGCGCATGCGAAATTAAATACTCAAACTGACGGATCCTTCTCAGTTGGAACGCTGGTGCAGGATTAGGTCAGACTTCCCGCCTTTTTACGATGCAATGCTAAGAAGACTCTCTACAGAGGAAAAAGATTAATTTGATCCATGACCAACTCATTCGGGTTATGCTATTAACAATTTCGATCCAAGGACCAAGACAGGAACTGCGAACCATCATACGCCAGGGAACGGAAGAATGATAAGCCAGAGGTGTAGTAATGATAAACGATTGCTGACATCTGTAGATAGACGAAAATCTATTAATCCTTAATTTCACCAGTTGGACTAAACTTCCCAGATCCGAAGCCAATAGAACGTTGAATGATATTTAAACTTAAAGATGGTGTAGAAAAGAAGGCGGTGGGGACAAGAGATAAATTCGGTAAAAGGCGGGAAGTCTGACCTAGCCCTACATGACTATTCCAAGTGAAAAGGATCCATCGGTTTGAGTATTTAATTGAGCATGCGCAGTGGATGAAAGTATAGTCTGGTCTGAGAATCTAGACCTCTTCGAGGTCGTTAGTAGCGATTCCAAAGGTTTACCAACCTATCATAAATAACATTGCATGTAATGTCAAAGGCAAGGAAGGGATGGGTAACCTAGATGTAAAGGATAACAAAACAAAAAGTTGGCATTACATAAAACAAAATAAAAAAAAAGCCTAAATTGAAAAATATATATGAAAATAGTAAAGAGAGACAAAGCAGATTATAAATTAAAATTACTATTTATTACCCATAATTGGGCACTAAATAAACTCGCGATTGAGCATGATTCTTGCCTAATCACCTCCTTACAGTTTACTTTTTTTTTTAATGGAATTTTGATATAGGAATTTATAAAAATGATTTGAATGAGATCAGGTCCTGAGAGATATAGAACAGTCAGGGTGGACAAAGTTATTTTTTTTTATTTAAAAATTAAGTTAAAAAACAAAACAATCTTAAATAATCAGAAAAATCCTTTTTTTTTTATTATTATTATTCTACATACCGTTTTTGTTTGATGACGCTAATGAACCACTTTTTTTTTAATTTCAGAAATATATGTCGAAAACTTTAAATCCTGTAAAGATATTCAAAATCAGCTTAATACTGATCTTTTCAATAATGTTGATCTTTCGTCCTTTATATCATTTGTATGTTTTTACAATGATTTTCCTGTCCTACTTGCAATAATTGATGGTATTAAAAACAATTTTTTTATTTTTTATTATGTTCATAAATACTTCTAAAAATAAATTCTTTCACAAAAGACTTTTCTTCTTCGTTTCTTGTTGGCTCTGGTGAATATTTGGAATGTTGGCAAATAAATAATACATAATAATTATGTATTTCATTGTAATTGACCCACTCTCTCAAAGCACCATAAGTAGGAAAAACTGCCCATAAAAAAGTTCCATATGTGTTGCCATTATTAATTTACTAAAACCCCATATGTACACTAATTAGCGGAAAGAAGGATAGATTACCGATATATTTTGTTAGAGTGCAATTCGTAAGTTCGCCACAAAAGTCTGGAATCTCCTTAACATACTTTAATTAAAGTAATGTCTACGTGATAGTTTTCTTTGCATACTCGCAAAGTTATGCAGAAAGGATTTTTCAAAGAAATATACAATCTATAAAGTCCCTTCTAAGTATTTGTTAGCCATTAAGTAATCTTCCGAAGGGAGCGTATTTCATATCTAATATACGACGAAAAAGTTCATCTATATGGAAATGAGTTTTCTTCAGTAGAAAGAAGGGATGTTTCAAAAAGAATATTACTGTCTCCAGTTTTAAACATAAATGACAATAAAGCTCCTCAACATTTAGACATTTTAATAGCTACTTTTCTAGATCACACAAATTTATTATTTTTCGAATACAGGATGTTAGTGTAATCGATCGGATTATTTCTCGCTTACAAATGAAATTACACCTTGTAAATAAAATTCGATAAAAAAAAATTTAAATTCACTTCCAAACTACCTGCGCCTTGGTTATTTGAGGAAGAAATATAACTCGTTTATAAAATAAGCCTTGAAATATCTTAAATATATATAACAAAAATTAGATGAAGAAGAATACTTCATACATTACCATTTAACATTAAAACTGTTTTCATCAGAAAGTTAAATTAGTAATGATTTTTTTTTTTTCCGGTGCTCATCCACATACAAAAAAATTCAAAGGTCTCCACTCCATAACCAAGGTGGTTTATGATGCTTTGCTAAATTAGATAGTGGTTTGTTTGAGAGCATTCATTCACTAGATGAAAAAAAAAAAAATGTATTCCAAGATAAAACGCGAACCCGCATTAGGATTTGTGTCACGAAGAAGAGTTTCCACTAAACCTTTACTCCATAGAAATTTATTCATTTTACTTAAAAGTATTATTATATCTCGATATACAGGTTTCGATACTGCAGAAGGTTGGTAATTAAATTTTTAATGAAATTAATTAATTAATCGACTTCTTTTTTTAAGTGTGATTTTCTGTTAAATTAATGCTTACAAGATTAAAAATTGCGAAATAAAACATCCGCAAACTAGCACTACAGTTAAAGCTGTTTATTTATCAATTATTAAAGAAAAAACTGTTAAGTTGAATAATATGTCGTCGGTTTGGAGGTAAAAGTTGATCAAACTGTATTTTTGCGAAGATGAAAATTTGTTGCAATTTATCTGTTCTGGGACTAAATTTACGCTTCAGTATTGACAAACTTGTGAAATTCGCAATAGTTAACTAATAATTATTGAAAATATATTACAATTTGTTTTTGTATATTAATTATGAAGTTAAAATTTGGTTCAGGGACAGGTAAAAATCAACAATCTTTTATATTAAAAAAAAAAGGTGTTGATTATTTTGACATCCAAACCGACGATATCTAGTATGTTATATTTATGAAAAGTAAATGTGATTTAATCGTCTTAATAGAATTCCATTGTAAAATAAATATATTACAAGATCAGTTTTGCAACTCGTTTTTATTTTAAGCGATTTCATTGATAACCTGTAAGTCATTTATTTATAGCGATATTTCATCTAATTATAATATAATTTTTCTGTCGAAGACTGTACAACAATGAAAAAAATTCTCTAAGATGAAGATAAAATAAGAAAACTTTTGATTTTATATGAAGATCAAAATTTTACAGTAGAGTCTAATATTGTAACTTAATACGCCAATGACCTTTGAAATAGAGTCGGAATAAATTAATACCTGCATTTTTTTATTTTCTGTTGTATTTATCTTTTTATTTGTTTTTAATTTTTTTAAAAATGCGTTAAATAAATTTTTCCACTAAGAAGAACAATAATCATTTTTTGCAATGTTTTAATTTTAACCTTAATCAAACATCTTTGTTTGAAATAGTAGGACTTTATTAAGTTTTAAATTTGAACAGAACTATCTTTTATAAACCTCTGATCTATTAATTGCAAATAAATTACAAAATAAATAATGGGACAAAATCATAATTAGGGGCATTATTAAAATCTTTTGAAAAGCTAATAATAACTACTACTAATCAACTAAAAAGCAATAAAATAAAATAAAATTAATACATTATGTGAATTAATAAATATATGATTATTATAATTTATTAGATTTATAGGGGGAAATACTGCTGATTTTTATCGCTATCCATTTATTTTATCATCATACAATTAGGAACTGGGAAAAAAGATTATACTTACAGGGCTGCAGATTTCTATCGTTTTGTAAATTCAATAATTTTGGACAGATAACTCTGATGGTCGCTTAATAATGCCTTTGCATGGGAACGAGTAATTCCGAAATTGACCGGTTTCTCTGTTGTACTTAAGGCACTCCTCGAATATGAGGGGGTAAGGAACCATTGGGCACAAGTGAGAATTTAATCATTTTGTGAAAACTCAGTTTTAAAGTTAAAATATTTGTATTTATTCCCTAAAACGTTTAAGTTTGTATCATACTTTTATTATGGATCTAATGTAGATAACTTAAATATTGAGCAATACGTATACTTTCGAAAAAAAAAAAATTAAAGCCGTTTGGCAGTGTTGGCAATTTGCTGTGGATTCTTTAGCCATCAGATAGCAGTGGATAAGGTGGCAGTGTCCGATTCGGGGCCGAGCCAAGATGACCACTCCTTCCCTTCTTGACTGCCTGGATCATGAAGTTTATTAGATGTTTGTTCGTCCGATAAACTTTGGTGTTTCCCATTCATAGCATGTGAGCTCTCCTAAGGGCCGAAAAATGTCTGCGCTGTAAAGGTATAAACTTTTGACCCTGCCATGAAGCTATGATTCGGACGACGTCAAAGGTTTTAGAAATATTATGGTTTTATTAATAAGTTTTGTACTGCCTCGTAAAACTTTACTGACTTGAAGATGAAGTCCTTATACAGGACTGTAGATGACTATCTATTTCTCATCTGTACTGATGACATTTTTCATCAAATATAAAAATATAAAATAAAATAAGTAGTACTTACTCAGAAATGGATCACTTAAGGTGGTCCTTTTCATAATAACGTTCAGAATCATTTAAAAAAAAAACATTTCAATTGAGTATTTAATTTCTAAGATTAAAAAATAAAACAATTCTTGTTTTATAAAAAATATCTTTTTCCTTTAGTTAAATATATTTCAGAGAATCTGCAAATGAAATTTCAATCCTCTTTAAACATCAGTCTACGATGACGATATTAAAAATGCTAATAATTTTTGTCGTATATCTCTCATAACAAATACTCTTAAAAAAAAAAAATGCTATCAACAAGAAAAGTTATTCCGAAATATCCGAAAAGAACCAGGTGAATTTGGCTACACAATAGAAAGGCCCATTACAGTCAAGAGGGGCCCAGAAGTTGAAAAAAAAAATACAGTACTTTAATGTTTCTCCTTTAGGTAAAATATATTTAGCGGCGGACATCAGCTTCCCTTATCTGCTTCCACCATGTTACTTCCAATATGTATTCATCCCGTCAAATTTATCAGAAAGGTAAATGATTCTCTCTCGTACAAAGTTTGGACTTATGTTCCGATGAGTGTAAATGTTCGTATGAATTAATTAATGACTCATTTATTCTTTACTTTTTTTTTTTATTTTAGAAAATTATTTATGGTTTCTATGTTTTTTAGCGATTCATTATTCGTTAAAATTATTTTTAAAATTTTACTCTTACAGTAGAGCGTATTTTCAATAATGGTTATGATTAGAGACCGGATTTATATGGTTAAAAGGTTAAAATATGACATATAATATGCAGTAAAAAGTCCTCAAATATGCAGTGAAACCTGGAGGAATATGCACGACTAATCTCAGAAACTTTGCAAAAAATCAACAAAAGGCAGTTATCACTTTGATAAACAATTTATCATTTAACAATTATAAGAAACTATAATTTATAATATAAACAAGGAAAAACATAGATAAATTGAAAAATAAATTTGAACACAGAATTCTTTAAAATAAAAATAATTGTGAAATACATTTTTTCACCTTCATCCTTTTTCACAAATGGATATTTCGTAAGATTAAATGAGGGAATATACCAGATGCAAAATAAAGTACCTACGTAGTTCTAGATTTGAACAAGTTCGACAAAAAGTGCTGAGGTCTCCAATGTAGGAAAATTCTATGAAGCATTCACATGCAACCGTACAGTATAAAATTAACTATTGTTATATTTACAACTCAAATTAGAGTATAAAATTCTAAGAATAGTTCAGACATGTACCTGTCTTTAGGTGCTGGTCGATTTGAAATTTTCTTTCATATGGCACATTTTTATTCCACGAATTGCAAAAAATGATTTTTCGAGAAAAAAAAAATTCTCTCTGCTGAATTCAACGGATTCCAACTCTTTAACAAGGAACTAAATGACGCTACTGTTTTGTGTATTTTGATTTATGTAAGACAATTAAAACGTAGTTAATTTAAACTAATAAGCACGACTGATAAAACACTGACTGACAGGACAGAATAAAAATTCCAAAGGAGAATGGCAAGATGATTTTTTGTTTTGTTAAAGAAAGTACTCGGAATTAAGGGTTTTCAAAGGTAGAAAATTACAAAAATCTTCCGTAAGGAATTGTGTTAAATTGTGTTTGTTACTGTGTACCAGCAAATTTGTGAGTGTATTGCGTGGTATATGCTGGATAGCTGAGTGATTCATCAGCTGAAATCTCCAATTGATTTCCTTTCTCGATTAGACCCATTTATATCTCTTCTTAAGAAGAATCCTATTGGCATAAGGGTTTAAGTTCTTTGTCTGGTACTTCTTTGGGAGAAATGTCCAATTAGTTTGTTTCCCTCATTTCCCAAATTCCCCTTTGCATAATTTAAATTAACCATTTCCCCCAAATTTGTGATTTTTATAAAATAATATCGTTATTAAACGTCAACCAAAAAATTTGAAATGAAACGGGGATATATTACTTAATGCATTAATCAAATGAATGCATGGCTCCTTACTCTTTTAAATATCAAGATCTACAGAATCGGTTGCCCTTCAAGGTAATGGTTATTAAGAAGTGTCTCATTGTTCCTCATACCAATTACAGTTTACTAGCATTTCACATGTTGATGAAAGAATTTGTAGGATTTTTTTTAGTATATTAAGTAGTAAATTATGGTAAGTGATTGCCAGTTGAAGGTAAAACATTGTAACTAAAAAGCATTCAAACATTTTAGAAGTTTTCATTTAATCAGTTGCCATGATTTACGATCGGTTATGTTAAATGTGATATGCATCTCTTATTGGTCGCGACTACAAATACTTGTTTGATAGTAACTTATTCTTATACATGCTTCTAAGGATGCCCCTATATTTCTCACAACTTGTCAGCAATCGATTAGGGGCTTAATCCCTGCCTTTAACATCTTTCTTTTTATTTTTTATTTATTCATTCTAAAGTATAAGGAAGTAAGGCAGTAAGTTTAGATTACTCACAAGACAGCGTTATACAAGAGAAGAGAAGAAAGTTTGTTACGAAGACACAATAGATTGGACAGCCACGTAGACATTACTGCCTCGGATAAAGCCACTACTGAATAGGACGTCTCTTTCTTTGCCATTCGATTACGTAGACAGTTTGGGGCCTGTATTCTGACTTGTGAATAATCTGTTTTGAAACGATCATGATATAATTTTGCCTGATAGCCTCTTTGTAAATGTATAAGTCTTCTTAATGTCTTCTTCCTTATGATGAACACACTCACTCAACAACTTGCCCACTAACTTAACTCTAATGATGGGGATTCTTATATATCTATACCAAGGGTTGAGGAGAGCAGGATGGGCCGTGGGAAAGATAGGATATCGGAGGCGAGCGGACAGGAGAACGGATAGTTACCCTATCTATGAAGCTATAAACTGCACTGCAATAAATTAAAAAAAAGATACTTTTTAAGCATTCTAGGTGAGTTGAAGAAGTATGAATCAGACCCTCGGGACTGTACTGTTCTAACAAGGGGGTATCAAACCTAGGAATCACAAATTCCGATTACTTTTATATATGTTATAAAACATGATACCCTCAATGCTTATGCAATGTGGCAAGACGCAGTTAGCTTTCACTCTCGAGAAATATAGATTTGAAATTCTACGTGTAATTTAAGTAGAAGTGACCGTTGCACAAATTGTAGCAGTTACAACAGTGCCGTAGCGGCAACGCCCTTGCTAATCGTGTGGCGGGTCGGCTGCTCAAGTCCGGGTTGAGCTATATTTTTTTTTAATTTAATTGATTTGTATGTCTCTTTTGTAATATATAATAAATAAATGGTTAAATATTGGATTAACTGAAATTTTTATTTTATTTAATATGGATGGAAATGTTTCAATTGAGCTTTTTTCTATGGTCATTATTTATTTGTTATTTCATTGTTTTTTCACAACAAATATTCAATATTGAAAAGTTGATAGCGATATTGAAATAATTTAAATAAAATAGTAATAATTATCATAAACATGGGAGCTGTGATAATTATAATAACAAAGTGATTAGAATCGTCAAATATAATTAATTAATTAAAAATTACGATATTGTGCACAATATCACTGTCAACTTGTGAATATTGAATATTTTATTGTAAACAACAATTAAATAATGACCATATAAAAAAGCTAGATTTGAAAAGTTTTAATCCCTAATAAATTAAATTAAAAGAAAAAAAAATAATTAATCCAATATTCAATCAATTATAAACATCAGAGATATTATAGCAAAAAAATTATAAAACAAACAATACTCAACCCGTTTGGGAGTGACGATCACTACTACTTAAATTACACATAGAATTTCAAATCTATATTTCTGTAGCATATCTACTTTTCCAACATGTAATCAGTCTGGAATGTCCGGAACAGTTATATTAGGTCATCAAATCATTTTTAAGTAACCGCTATTTGGCAGTGAAGATCCCGAAAAACTCTCTGGTCTCCTATCTCTCACGTGTGGGGTTCCGCAAGACGCGGTACTATCATCTGTATTTTTTTACATTTATATTGGTAAAATTTTCAGAACCAAGTACCAGAATGCCACAGTGTCATCAGATTTTGCAGATGATATTGCCGTCACAAGTAGAGCTTAAATACCAGCAAGGTTGTAAAGTCATCGGTAAATGCTTGTCAGAAAATAGTGGAAGAATTGAAACATTTGAAGATAGATGTGAATCCAGATTAAACGATGGGCATAATATTTTCTTTCCAGAAAGGGAAGAAGAAACGCCCATCACAGCTTAAAATAAATAATTGCATAAACAAATTATCTAAAAGTATCGTTTATCTTGGAATCATGTTTGACATGCATTTAAGGTTTTCGGCACACTTTCGTGAAAAAAAAAAAAAATCAAAACTGTACGAATTAAAACATATCGGCTTAATCATGTGTTCTCTGTCTTAAGCCTATCATCTCCATTAAATTTAATTTAAATTAAATAGGCATTAAAATAAATAAAATAATTTTACATCCTACCCTATTGTAGGGTGCACCATTATTTTTACATCTTACTCAGTCGACAAAAAAATTATTAAAATAATTTCAAAATAGTGTATTACAAAGAATAGTAAAGAGAATTTCACTGCAAAGAGTGAAAACATCGAGGCTTCATGAGGAATCGAAAATACCAAGATTTTAGATGTTTAGATCGGCCCAAAATGAAAGGTGAGCCTCATCATCTAAGTAATAATTAATCCACAAATACGGATGGTTGGTTTGTTAGAAGTGTTTGAAGTGTCTACTACCATATCTGCAAGTCTGTTATTGGAGAGCGAGAAGCAAGCAGAAAAGTGAAGCTCCACATCTTCAAGTCGATATATCTACTGGTGCTCTTGTATGGTGCCAAAAGTTGGATATTAACGAACAGGTTGGAGAGCAGAGCTGTAAAAAAGAAATTTCTTTAAAGGATTGCGGAGAAACCAAGAAGAAATCGCATCCGCAATGAGACAATCAGAGAGGAACTCAAGATCACAGCAATGAAAGATATCCTGGAGTCCCACCAATTAAAATGGTTTGGCCATGTACTGAGGATGGAGGCCTACAGGAACCCATTGAGAATGGTGGACTACATCTCTGATGGTAGACAAACACGAGTACGCCCTAGAATGTCATGCCTGGAATATGTCTAGCGTTTGCGCAGGAGGATGGATAAAAACATCCGTCAGGCCAGGAACGAGGAACCGGAAGATTGACAATCCTCTGGCTAAACGCTTCTCTACTCTGAAAGGAAATAAAAGAGTGATGCGGAAGAATCAGAAGAAAAACTATCTACTAACTAGCCTTATGCTATCTCGTAAAGTTTACAGTACCTATATTCGTAAGTTTAAGGAACAAACTGGTGGCTAACCTCATTCATCAATAAGGACAATCTTCATAAACATAAACTATTAAAATTTTATTTAGAAAAGTGGTGGTTCTAGAACGGAATCAACACTAACTGGTATAAATTAAATCGTCTTCATTCATTCATTCATTTCTGTTCCTTACATTAGGTATAAACCACCAGAAGATATTCATAAAATAATTTATTGATTTGAGAAATAATATCATGCTGGGTATTTTATCATCATCTTAAAGGTTTTACTAATTTCTTTCAGTTCATATCCGAAATCGACGGATAGATATATTTTATAGAATCTGCACATGAATATGATATCGTACTGGTACCATTTACAATACCATTTACAGTACCATTTTATAATATTTTATTTAATGATTTTATTTTCCTCCCTCAAATATAAGTTTTGCCCTCTAACGGTGCATATATTTATGTAGGTAATTTTTTTCATCATTTCAAAAATTCACAAGATTTTTAAGGTCCAAAACTTGTTTAAAAAAAAAGGTCTTTATACTGGGTATTTTATTATTATTATAGTAAAATCAATTGATTAACTTTTTATATTTTTTTTCTTTATACCTCTCCGTTGTGATATAATTAAAAATAATAACAGTAATAAAATCAACGTTTCATTATTCTTCTATATTAGATTTCATTTTTCGGCTTCTAGAAAACATATTCGAAAATGGTTGAATCAATGATCATGTATTTCGCATTTCTTGACATTAATTCGTAATAATATATATATGTGTATATATATATATATATATATATATATATATATATATATATATATATATATATATATATTATAGTTGGTACATTGTTGAGGAATATCTAAAAGATCCGTATATTCTTCATAGAGAAACAAAATGAAATTAATAGAAAAAATTTAGGAGCTATATACATAGGAAAAGGAAAACTGTAAATTAAAAAAAAAAATGTAAATAACCTAAAAAACCTCACTTAAAAATTTAAAAACGTTTTAAATTAAAATAATAATTTTACTAAATAAATAAACTTTAATTTAGTGGTGGAAGGGATGAATGAAGTTCCGAAGTTCAAGGGCACTCTAATAAGCTTTAGATGAATATCTCGATCGTGCTGCCTAAGAGGAACGAACATTCATATTCCTCATATTCACAACATAAAAATCTTAATAATTATATAACAAAATTCATTAAAAATTGTCTGCCTAATTATTTTTTTTTTAGGTTAAAAACATTCATTATACCGTTTTTATTTAATCCAAGAAATAAATGTTTTGATAATCTTTACTTCGATTTTTCTATAGAAATCAAAAACGTTATTTTTTTTATTTACGTTTTGATCTTTGTTTCACAAGGTTGTAACTGATATTTTTGGCTAAAATGAGACTATTGTTGTTTCTGACTCTCCTTTGTTTGATGCACAAGAGAAACTTAACTCTATCTGGAGATCTGTTGAGAAATAGCCGTTTTACTAATGTGACAAGGTTCTAGCTGAAGGCATTTGTTTACTTTGTGTAATTTGACAAGTTTGTATCTCGAGCTGGTGGCCTACAATGGGTGAATCTCAGATTACGTGCAAGTTTTATGATATAATTTTGGCAGGATTTAAATAAACAATTCTAAGTACCTGCATTTTCTATTGATACTCAGCTGTTAATCAAAGATCAAGAGTGCCTTTTTTGTAGAAAATTCAAAATATAAAATTTTCAGAAGCGCGGTAATGGCAGTTTGAATTTAATATTGTTTTAAGATCGAGAGTACCTGTTACTCCACTCTGCTGGAAATTGTATGTGCTAGCTCAAATGTTCTTGTAGTGAAACCAGACATCCAGTAACTTCAGACACAACTTTACCAGTTTTTTTTATCTTAAAAAAAATTAATATATTTTGTTTGTTTGAAAAAGTTTTCTCCACTTACTTACACCTTTCTGACATTCATTTTTGCTCATTTTATCTGAGACAAGATTCTAACTGCATTTCGACAATATTATATATCCAGAGATATGGTATTTTTGTTATCGAACCAACTTCAAAAGTTAAATTAAAACTATGTAAAGTAATAACGAAGAAAATTTATAAATATTATTGATAACGAAAAAAGTTTTAGAACTTCGAGTTTTCGAATTCGTTTTTCATAAATTTAAGGTTTGATCAGTTTGAACCTTATCAAACCAAGGTAGCGAATTGACAAAACCTTCTGGATGGAATTAGTCGGTATCTTTAAATTTTATATCTCCTCAGCCGGACCCTACAGGTCCACTCGTTCTAACCTGACACGATTGAGAGGGAAGCGCTCTTGATCTTTTGGAGTCGTGCTTTTCACTCCATATGTAGGGGGTCTTTTTTACAGATTCGGAGTTTCCCAAGCTCTAAGTGTAAATATCCTACATTAGTGTGCCTCTGTTGAATATTTATTAACAAGCCCGCTCGCTACCTTCAAAAATAGCGACATGTTATTCGAGAAAAAATATACGCTCATATTTCATTTCGTGCTCGATATCTTGAGGACTACCGATCACGCGAAACACATTATGAATACTTTTTTTAAAAATTAAAGAAAATTTGAACCCTGACAGAGCTCTTTACGTTAACTAGTACCCCAAAATAGCAAATATTCGGCAAATTGTTCTTACTACGAAGATAACTAGTTTATGGTGCATTTAAATGCATCTAAATTGGGTGGCAATAGACATCTGAGCGATTAATAGTTCCCGAAATAAAGTTTTTTAAAAAAACAATTTTTTTTTTCCAAAGAAAGAGAAATCATAATTTTCTGAATATATTTTGGCAAATATCGTAAATGCAGTTCTTCCTACAAAGATAATCATTATAAACTGCTTTATGGTGCATTAAACTTGCTCTAAGTTCAATGGTGATAGACATCATATTTCGTTTAATACTTGATATCTAACTTTTCTCAGGATTTCTTTACTTGTCTATAGTTGTAGATATTATTTATGAATGCAATAAAATTTGTTTGAAAATGGTTGAATAACAGCTGAAACATGGCAGGAATATTGTAATTTATAGACAGTTTCATGTTGAAAACTTTTGACTGCAATTAACCATAATAATAAGAAATGATACTTTAATTAGAATCAGTATTAGATGACGAATTTCTGCCCGGTTTAAGAAGCTCTTTGGAATAATTAAATGTTTGCTATAAAAATTAATTAATTCTAAAAGATTAAAGTTATGTCATACGCCTTGACTAATTAAATATCAACCCTGATATATGAGGCAAGTGCTGCATTGAGGGGGATCTGTCATTGGCCACTAAAATAGCCTACAACCACCCGCCTCTTCCCTCTCATACAAGAAGTAATTTTGTGGCCCTTTAAACCGATGTTGAGTGGTCCCTGCCTCTGACGTTTACTCTTTAGTCATTATCGTTTTTTTTTTCTTTTTTCTACTTAGAAAAAAAAATCTAGCCTACTTGTCCACTTTACAGCTCAATAAGCTAATTGGATATTTAGTTAAAAGAAAAAATATTTGTCAATATCAAATATGTTTCAACTCACACCAGGGTATAAAAAAAAATTAAACGTAATACACGAGTGGACTTTTTTTTTCTTAGGACATAGTGGAAGAAGGTGGAAAACGCAGAATAGGAGGTCGAATACTTAGATTTTTCACGAGGAGTTCTATACTGCACTGTATTGGAAGGAAGGAAATCTTTTCGATTAAATAATGGTAATTAATTAATGGATAATTTAAGTAGTTGCCACGTAATTTAGTCAATATTAACATAAATAGATTTCCTTTTCGAACAAAGAAACCTCGTCCACGGGATCTTTGAGGCCTACACCTGAGAAGGTCGACTTGAGATACCCCTTCCTATGTCGATTATAGTTTAACCGGCCACAAAGATAAAGCCAAGTAAAAGCACCATAAAAATAATCCAGAGGCCGACTGGCAAGGTACATTAAAACCTGTCGCCAAGGACAAGGGACAATAGAAAAACTTTCAAAGAATCGGTGCCGCTGGAAGGGACCACGACCCCAGCCAAAATTGTTAAAAAACTCCACCAAAAGGAAGCCCAAAAGGAGAGTGGAGGCCAAATGCATGGAACATGGATACTTCAAGAAGGAGTAAAGGAAAGAGGAAGAATACCCATTCTCACCTACCCAAGTGACATGGAAGGATAGGCAGTCAGAGTTGGGAGTCAGAGCGGTAGTGTGAGGCTGTGAAGTTGTGAGGGTAGAAGCAGAGAGTAGTCCATCCGAGACGGAGTCAGCGAGAACTGGGAGAGGAAACCAGACCATAAAGCGGCAAGGAGGAAAGTACCCGAGATGACGAAGACAACACCAGTAAGTCATTGTCCCTTGCATTCATTGTGTACATTATTCTATTATATTATGCGGCACCATAGTAAAATTTTAATAAGCAAGTTAGACCCAGTATTCTCAAATACAGATGTCAAAGTCAATAGGCTTTTATAATGAAGTTAATTCAAGTTGTTCATAATTGAACTAGCAGTTTAATTGATAAACTCTCTTTAATAAAATCAGATCTTATGTCAGAATCTATTATTATATTTACCATTCATTCCGTCATATAGTTTAGTTAAGTGAATTGGTAAACGCTACACCTTTGGAAAGGATCTCCAATGGTATTTATAATATCCCAATCTATTGACCTCAGCACGGAGTTCTGAGGCCTCTAGCTTTTTAAGTTAAAATAAATCAATAATTCAGTTTGATTGATCAGTTTCCTCGAACCGATACAAATACATAGTATATTACATACATAAATTGATTAAATGTGTTTCTGGAATCCCCGCCTGCATTAGAAAAGCAGATTGCCAGAAACATAACAATACATAAAACCTTATCTAAAAATAAAAAATACTTCACCTTTTGTAAGCCAAAATACTACCTCTTCTGCGGTAAAAGCTTCCTGAAATTTCGACCACCAGTCATTCTATAGATTACTACTGCTCTCCAAGGTCTAAGATGGTTTGGTCATAAGTTGACTTCTCGAATAGCCAATCGCAAGTTTTCGTCTTCCCCAATTTATTTTTTTTTTTTTTACGCGGATCTCTTCCATGATGGACCTCTTTCCCTACCTATATTTTCTATTCCAACGATATTTCTTACCCAGCTCCAAACACCAAATAGATTAGAACTATCCACAGAAGAACAAATTATCTCACATCGCTTGCTCAAGTTTTTTTGGAATTCTCCAACATCAATAAAAATCCATTGTTTAATAGTTGAAAACCACCACGATAATCAATGTAATTGCAGACTGCTATCGTTGCATTGGTTTACGTTGAAGTTAAGAATTCATATTAAGGTAATAAGAATCTCTTCTTTTAATTTTAATAGAACAACTCAGATCATAGAATTTATAATTTTATAGTTTTAATATTAATTTGTTCTCATAAATAATAATATTAATATATTATTTGTCCATGATCTTTTGTAATAGAGCTTCCTTTTCCCTCATCCGTCATGGTGATGCCCAGAGGTAGTTAAGACAAATAAGATAAATGATTCAATGTCGGCGTAGAGTTTCGGCTTCATTGTAACACCAGATGCCAGACAAAGAGGAACTAGCTCCCGCTAAATATTTACTCCTAGCTTTATACCGAAATTAATTCTATCAATGGACCTCAAGTCAACTTCAGTCGAAGAATAGAAGGAAAAGTTGTATTCCATGCAGTAATGAATCAATGAAAGAACATATATTAATTAAAAAGAATACATTCTTCAGAAGGAAACGTCTGGATCCATGAAATAAGCCTGAGCAATGTAATAAAAAATAAGTTTAATTAAATATTACATTTTAGCTGTATACAATTTAAATTTTTTTATCGCAACAATTTTTTTTCAGACACATGATTTTTACTATACTGGATAAGATCCTATTTTCTTAAAAAAATTAGTCGCCCCTTATTCTTTGGCGTTATGAAACCCAAAGTTAAAAATATATTTCTTTCGGGACACTTTTTTTTTTTCCATTAATCTGTAGGTCTGATTCGATATTTAAAGTGGAAAAATTAAAAATAGTTAAGCTTCCTTGGAATTTGAAATTTGGAATAATATGTGTGAAAAAATAAGACAATAATATTTTGTCGATTTTAAGATTCCGCGCTCACATATCGATTTGTTCAAACTCTCAAGATTTCTTCGATATTAGGGTCAATTATAACTTTATCGCTGACGTACTTTTTCAAAATACTATTTATTTAAAGATCACACTTTGATAATTTTTTTAGTTTTTCGGATTTAATCGCTATTGAGATTTAATATTATGTTATCGGTGTCACAGTTCTTAAAAATGCTATCGATTTTAATATCGCAGAAATTCAAAAGTTGAAATTAATCGATATGAATGCGCACCTTTCAAAATCGATATTATTACCATACCATATCTTACCCCATTACCTACAAGCTCTGTAAAGTTTAAAAATATTATATTCCCGAGCGCGCGATCTTAATATCGATAGTATTTTCACACACTGTGACTCTGAAATATCGAAGAAATCCGAAAAGCTAAAATAAATCGATATTTAATCGAGTGCTTTTAAAATTGATATTATTTTATGCATGAAGTAATGTTACAAATTTATTTTAAATAAATGTAGGCGCACTTGTTAAAAATAGTTTTAACTATAACTTAATAGCTGGTTTATTATTTTCAATAACAAACCTTTGTAAACGACCAAGAAAAAAATACACCACCTCTTCCTCTCCTCAAAATATGAGGTTTTACGTTTCAAGATACGTATAATTCAAAAATCGAATAAAAAAGCAGTTTTTCAAAACGGATAATAGTTAGTAAATAACGAATAAACAAAAGACGAATAACTTCAAGATTACTCGAATAGCGCATAATGTGTTCACAGATGAAACATTTTTCGGATAATGAATACAAATTAATCCGTCATCCTAATACAGATTTATTCGTCATCCGAATAATGCCCAACTCTAGTTAGAACCAACTCTCAAATCGATATCAATTATAGTATAAATATGTAAATTTAAATCTATTATTGTAAAGAAACAGCTTAAAAAAACTGTAGGAAAAAAAAATTGTCCTGTAGCTTTTAAAATTTCATTTCTGAACGGTTTGAATATTTGAAGGGGTTCAAGCAAGGGTATTTTTACTCCAAACTTCTACCGTACTGTAAAATGCGGGTATATATTTTTTTTTTTTTTATTTGCGATTGCTGATTATTGTCTTGCCTATAGTTTTAATTGTCAATTATTTGATTAAATTAGGCAATATAATCAGAAGAGTTTTCACAACTAATAAAGGATTTAAAAAAAGATTACTGCTGATAAAAATATATTGGCCTGAGGGGCATTTGTACATATTGGGAACCCTTTGTAATTGTGCTAGCTCGTACATCCCCTCCCTGATTTTATTTATATCCTCAGAGAAAGGCTTTAGCAAAAAATCCAAATCACCTCGTTAACAGTTAAAAGACATGAGCGATAAAGATAATAATGTAAAATTTAAATTAACCTGTTCGTTTCAAGAATAATTTTAAGACATCAGAGGAATGAAATATCTTCATTCATTCAGTACTCAATTGTTAACTTGAATTTCTTGTGCATTTCAGTGTTTTTTACTCCTTTGATATCGATGAATAAATCCAATCAGTAGCTCTACATCCCAGATAGATATAAGACCTAAATACGATAGGATGGGTTTTCACAGATATACACTTGATATCTCACTATTTACATTTGGGTTTTCTAATAGGAACATCTCCTTCTTTTTTTAAGTAGCCACTGAGTTATCCTAACAAGACTAGCTGAATCCCATTTCAGCCAAGAAAAAAATCCTCAGGAATAGAACTGCGCTCGCACACACTGGGGTCAAATCCGGCTTATTTTTGTTCTATGGTTATTTTGAAAAATTAATCATATTTAAAGGATCTAGACCAAAGATCGAACCCGAGAATGTAAATAAAAGGCACATTGATTGTTTTCATTTATCACTTAATCCAATTTTTTTGGTTTTGGTCTCAGCCAATGTTTGAGGAATATTTTAAGAGTATTACTCTTGTGAGGAGTGTGAGAGTCATTTTTATATTGTTGTTCCTCTAACCCCTTTATGCTCTTAAACTTGGAGTTGTCTCATCCCGAACTCTGTAATATTCCCCGTTCAGTCTCAATCTTTATCTTCTAACATGGAAGAGCCCTTGCTTGTCATGTATTTTCCCATTTTATTGAATGCATAAGCCTTGGAGTACTCAATGGTAATTTACCAGACGGCATAAATGGCTGAACCCTTTTATCTGGAGATCCTGAAGAGTATCTATTCTCGACTTTATTCTTGGAGTGACTTTCTTTTCTGATGCAGCCAAATGAATTTTTGCGTTCTATATTTCACTTATATCCATTTTGCTGTTCGTGATGTTTCATGGCATCATATAACTTTCTGACTGCTAGGATAGTCATTTTTAAATTCTTCTTTTTGGATTATTTCCTTTTTTCCGACGAAATCTCTTTTGTAAATACCACCAATATTTATATTTGTTTAATTTTTGCTCTACATTTTACATCTTCAAATCTTAAGATATTAAATTATATCGTATAACTTAAAAAAGATATATGACCGAGGTATCGTGAATTTTATATCCCAAATGAATCTCATCCAAATTTCCAATCTTGGAAAAGTTACATGATATTTTTTTATGGAATTGGGATCTGTGATGGTCAGAAGACAAACAAATTGACCTCGAAACATCTCCAGAGTTAAAATAAAGTAAAATATATTTTACGAATCTATTTTATGATTTAATTTCTTCAAGACCTCGAATGAATCTATAAAACAATTATCCGACCATTACTTACATACGACTCAAAATATTGGTCTATGACTAGAGTCCAAGAGCAAGTTCTCCTCAGGATTGAAAGGAAAGTGCTATGTCGAATATGCGGTAGTGATTTGAGAAGGACAAATGCCTAGTTGAGTGTGGAATATAAGGAAGTAGGTGTATACGAATTCGTAAGAGCATCAAGAAGATTTCTGCTTAGTATCCAGAAATTGGAAAGCTGCCGTACAGAATAGATAGTACTGGTGCACAAAGGCTCCCACCATCTTAAATTGCGAATTTCGTAAAAGCGCATAAAAATCTCAGTTTGTTTTCAAACTATCCATTTCTGAAATTCTTAATCCAAGCAAAATCAATTGAAATCGATATTCTTATATAAAATTGAATTCAAACTTAAAAGCCAAGTTAAAATTCAAATATCAATCCAAATGGCTATGACTGTCTATACGCAGACAATGACTCAGCAACTGGATTGCAACGCCGAACAAGAAGATGAATGATTTAATTTAGGCTAATTAAACGATTAATAAAATATTTTAACAAATAACCAATTACGAACCAAGATCGATACTAAAGTCAATTTATGATTACGAAAACTGGAAATACAAAAACAAAAAATCTTTCTTTCAAAATCAGCTTCAGATCTGAAATTATTATAACAATTTTTGAAAAATCCAGGCTTATTTTAATTTATTTTTATAAATTTATTAGTTGACAATCAATGATGGCTTGGGATGTTTATTGATCTGATCTGTAAACTACTGCAATATTATGTCATGTACAGATTCCTTCTTAACTTATACAAATAATTTATAAACTGTTACGCAGTTCCCAATTGTGTTATCCCTTTATAAATGTCAAGAGGAGAAATCTGTTGAACACGGCTGTCTATTGTACGGAATCATTCAATTTTACATTAAGGTCGCTGTTGAAAGTTATCAACAATAGATTAATTATTCTGTTTACTCTAAAAAAAAAAAAAGAAAAGAAAAAAAGGCAAGGTGGTTAACTAATGCAGATGGAGAGATAAATCAGCGGCGAGGCGGCTATTTAGATTATAAATAGAAGCCTTGCATACTAACCAGATTTCAATGGCTGTTTATTAATTAAAAAGCTTCATCATTTTCTTTTTAAGTGCTCTGTTAATGGCGCTTAAGTCGAACCACTTAACCAGACGTGTGAAGAACTTGACACTTTTTTATCTATGCTGAACTTGAAGGTTTTATGGAGCATACTTAAGAAAATGTGTGGAGCAGTAATTATTTTCTAGGGTCCCTTATCTGTTAGGCTAGCGAGATATATATAGGAATATTACATAAACTCTAAGACTTAATTTGGACAACACATTTAAGCCGACCATGCGACGGAAATATATTTCGACATGAGGAAAATGGATAAAAATATTGATGTAAATGAATATCGATAACTATCGATGACTAAATTCTAAAATTCAAGCTAATGAGTAAACAAAATAAACATTTTGCTAAAGATACGTTATTTGGCTGTCCTCAACCAGTCTGTTATATCTTTAATTACTTCTGTATAAAAAAATAAATTTATCCTAAGGATTATTGTTGTAATAATATGCTATCAAGGTAAATAATAAAATTGTGTAATACAAGATACACCGTAAAAATTATTGTTTCAATTTCTCATTTAGTTTTAGTGCCATTCTGAAAATCTGGCATGAGCGTTATCTGGATTTGAAAGCTGATAAATGGGAATTTTTATGTTGCTATGTTGGTAAAGACTATTAATTTTGTTTAAAGTTAACAGCAGATGTGTGTTTTCAGACCAAGTTTGATTTTAGAGAAACACAAGTTTGAAATCCATAATAGCATAGTCAGTATTTTAATTCATTTCCACGTGTGTTACCCTAATAATTTACTTTAAATGTAATGCTTTGAACATCCATTCAATTTAGTTTCCTAGGACATGACTTTCTCACTCAACTAGCATAATCTCAAAATGCTAAACCACATTGTTAGCCACTTATAAAACGCGCAATTCAAATTTGTCAGGTGTGTTACTAGTCATAAGTGATACCGTAAATGAGCTAAATCCCAGTGAACCTCCTTACGAAACAGCAGGGTATTAAGATTAAGATATATTAATTAAATCTGGAGCCAAGAGTTTACATAATTATTTACTTAAATAAAATAATAGAAACAAAATAAAGTTTGTTTATTTATCTCTTTCATAAAAATAAATTTTGCTTGCTCAAAGATTTCACAAGCTTTTTTTTTTCTTTATCATTATCTCATTACCTTTTACTGTATCTTAGATACATTATAAGACTTTTCTGATGCATTATTTTACTTTAATTTAACCAAATTTTCATAACTGTCCATCATTGTGATTGGGACTCACCTCTATATTGAAACTACTCTTCATATTAATCTTAAAACTGCCTTAAAACTCTACCTTGCTATCACCGGGGAGCCGGCGAAAATGTGAGTCAAATAAATTGTGGGTTTGGTGTATATTTTAGAGAATCATAAAATTGTTTAGTTCTTCTTTTTATGAATTCACCTACTGCTGTTAAGTCCAATAATTCATGCAGTTTTTCTGTCTTTTCTTTTTCAAAAGACGTTTTTCACAAGTTCGATTTTACTTTAGTTTATATATTTTTTGGGCCGTATAAATTTTCGGAACCTCCCGTAATATACCTGTATATCAATATATTCATAATAGGCTCGGGAATCTATTGTTTATTTGTTTTGTTTTTTTCATTTTTGTGCCCATGAGTGAAAAATAACTTCAACACGGAGAATTCAATTATAATGTAATAATTCAATGTTGCCGCAATGAGTTCTTAAGACAAGCTGTGGTATTCACTAAAAATTATTTATGAACCGTGCATAATTCCATTTATTTTGAAAATGACCCTATAGTGAAAAGGAAAATCAATATGCGTACAGAATAAAAAAAATATAAAAATATTGTTTAAAAGTTATATTATTGATTCAAACAAGTTAGATATTTATACAAAGTTATCTATTTTGTATGTTTATCCTATATAAAAAATATAGAATTTTTAGTAAAAGCATCTTATAAATCGAGGAAGGTTGAGTGCACAGTCACCTGGTACCCGGAGCGGAAATGAGATTTAATTTGATCTGTGATTTATAGCTGGAGTGTATTTCAAGTCATAAAAACATCCATTTTCTGTTCAGAAAGTTTAAAACATTGCCCCTCTCCCCCCCCTCCACTCCCACAGTTTTTATTAGTTACTAGGGATGTTCAGGTCCCAGGAACGGTTGGGATTACTGATAAAAAAATAAAATATGTAATTATAGTTTTCATAATTATAGTACATAATTACTTAGTCTTAATTAATTGATTTATTTAGTGTTATTTATTTTTGGCTTCCCCCACAATTAAATTGTCTATATTCTCTACAGTTGGCGGGCCAAAGGCCAGGAGATGACTCTATATCCCATTTGAAACCAAAAAATTCATTTAGGCGATGATCGAATTCCGAGCAGGAACAAGGAACTAATGAAATTCTTCTGAATAAAATATAATAATATTACTTAATATGATAATGATATGGTAATGAGAAATTAATATGATAATGATAATAGAAAGTGTATTTTATGAAAGTATTCCCTCCACCCTGCGCACAGCTCTCCCTCGCCATTTCCTACACGGCACCGGTTGCTACATAGAGATCTTTACCTAGTTAATCCTAATAATTTATTGTAATTATTTTTTATATAAATACTGGTAGTTCGAAGAGTGAGAATTCCTCATCTTGTGAATTTCTATAAACCTTGAAGCAAATTCCAGATTATTCTGTAAAAAGCCTCAACTTCAAAGCTTTAAAGTTTATTAAACAAGAAACTTTTTCTAAAAACGGAGAATATGTCGAATAATCCATGGTTTTACGAAAAACAGAAGCTAGCGCAATTTAGCCCACCCGAAGCCCTATTTAAATGGTTATAATAAAGACAAATTCTACTCATTTTTCAGGCTTTGAGGAGTCTCAAATGTCTA
The DNA here is from genome assembly GCA_948150685.1 of Rhaphigaster nebulosa. Classification (NCBI taxonomy): domain Eukaryota; kingdom Metazoa; phylum Arthropoda; class Insecta; order Hemiptera; family Pentatomidae; genus Rhaphigaster; species Rhaphigaster nebulosa. The sequence continues at coordinate 59,488,314 of OX411310.1, read as the reverse complement.
GATTCATCACTTTAGGCAGGATTTAGAAACTAAATAAATAATAAGTTGTTTATGCCAAAAAAAAAAAAACTATTTCTAATTATTGTATATCAATTTTTTTTAAAATATAAAACCTATTAATAAAAAAAAACAAAATAATATTATTTATAGAATAACATGAAGGAATTCAGTACTGGATAAGGAATAAAGCTGCGGATTCACCGAAACCGGGCTTAATTTGACTGGAGTCCTGAAGCTAAATCGTGATTTGATAGTCAAGTCCAGTCCGTCTCCACTCCTTGGCTGTTTCTTGACTAACGGTTAGAATAAGAGGAGATCTGGTTATTTACGCACTACCGCCAGAATTTTCCTTCGAGACATTGAAGGTCGGGCACCCACTTTATATATATTTAATTGTTCTAAGTAATATCCAATAGCTTGCCCTTCTTGTGAGGAGTGCTGTGTCGTCTGTATACGTCTTTATGTAATGTATTGGGACGAATTGGCATTTATTTTGTATTTTTGTGGGTGTGAAAATTGATCTTTAAGAAATAGCTAGGCGAATATATGAGAAACCTGAGTCCTGTCTTACAATAGAAAGGGGAGAAGGTTAAGGTAAAAAACAAAACAAAAATAATTTAAGTTTGAAAAGAAGCCCATTATACCAGACTCCGTCGTATGCTTGAAAATGGGAGTAGCATGCAAGCGTATAGTGTTACCTCTGGTGCGACTGAAATACAATCTATGACACTATATAGTTTACGGTAAGTCAGATAAATCTAGATTGGTATTCTAAAACTATAAATAAAAATCAGAATAAATTTATAATCTAAATAGGTTTCTTACCATTATATTTCTTGAAATCTAAACTTTTCATTAAAATTAAAATTCCATAAGATTAAAAAACCAATCTGTGCAATTACAAATAAACTGTCTCTTGAACAAGATTTACAAGTGGAGGTGGTGTGGTCAGCATCCACGATATTTAGACCTATATCTTATTTTTTATTATCCATGATTTATGATTTAAGTCTTTTTTTTTTACTAATACTGATATCGATCAGGAAAATATTTTTTTCTATAAGGAAAAAGGGTAACGACTTTTGATAGTCATTATTAATTCATTTAACAACTGAACATAGAATTACTACCATAAAATATGCGTACCGGCATGCTTCTTCTCTATCCTCATTGAAATCCCTCCTTTTCCAACACCTTCTTTCTCTCCAAAATGATGCTCTCTAATTGCGAAATTTCAGTTTAGGATTAACAACTGGATCAGAAGTGAATAATATTTTTTTAATGTACAAACTTTGCTAATCAATCATTATTTTTGTATTTTTCATTTTCTCTGTTTTTTTGTTTTTTTACTTTATTCTTGTTTTTTTTTTTATCTTTTTTTTGTTTTGCTCAAATTAATTATATTTTTCGATAAAAAAACTTATTTATTTTACTGAAGATATTGTAAAAATTAATTGGTCTGTATTCTGTAGTCTTATGGCCAGATAATGTTACTGTTTTATTTGTTCCTTCATGTTATTCTTAAGGGACCTAGTCCCAGAATAAAGTTCTTTTATCTATCTATCTATCTATCTATCTATCTATATTTGCAGAAATGCAGCACATCTCACATCCGCCAGTTAGAAGAAGACATAATCCAACATGATATAGTTCCCTTGTTCATAACATATTGAAGAGACACATATTGAAGGAAAAAGAAGGTTACACGACAGCAGCTAGGACAGGTGATCAGAAAAACAGAAAAAAAAAAAATACACATAATCAAAAACCAAAAAATGTACAAAAGACCAAACAAATAAATCAAATAATAAAAGAAAAGAAAAATAGATGTACAAGAGAGAAAGGTCCATATCAAGAAAACAGTGGATACACGGCTATTTCACAAAATATATTAATATTGAAGAGCAAAAATAAACATAAAATAATTGTTAGAATGTAAGTGGAAGATTTCACACAGTCTCTAAAACAACGGAAAACGACTCACCTGTCAATATTTTGCCAATTCAGACATCATCAAGACATAAGAAGAAAAAAAAGTTGTATACATAAATATGTATAAATAAATATATATATATATATATATATATATATATATATATATATATATATATATATATAATTAGTTATAGTCTTTATATATTAAATACAAAATGTAGCACATTTCACAGCATGCTACATCATCTAGTCACATCATCTAACAGAACCAAACTAATCACTCCAGATATCTAAATACAATTTTATACAAAATTCATTCAGGTTTCCTTTAAATAGATAACTTTTAAACACAATTATTAAATCTTCATAATTACATTTAGTTGTATAAAATAATATATAATGTCACAAAATAGGTGTAGAGCTGTTTCATATGCAAACCAAGATAGTGATTTCAGAGCTCTACAGTGAATGGAAGTGACAGTAAATATTTAACATAGATCGTGTATCGCATCTCACAAGTATACACAACCGCCCTCGGATCAAGAGAGATGTCAGGAAATTGTTTCTCGGTGTCTCGAAAGTTTTGCTATTGTTAAAACTAATATAGTTCTGCGACATATCTAATATAAATATCATTAAACCCCCTAAACCTAGCGCGTGTAGGAAATGTTGGAAAGTACAATATTTAGCGTTTTCTTAGATGTCTCGTGTGACATATTTTATCCATATATATTATTTCTCAAAGGAATTTTTTTGTTGATACGCTATTTCTCCTTTAATACTTCATCAAAACCAATGATTGAGCCATAATTTTGAAGATTACCTTTACCGCTCAAAATAGACCAAACAGTAAAATAATGATAAAGAAAATTCATTATTAACGAAAGTAGATTTCATATAAATATAGAAATTAAAATGTTAAAAATAATAGCAGCAGTGCTCTGCTGATTGATCCCGTTTCCTGATTGATTAAACTTCACTCAAAACAACACATCCGTTACAATGACCTTTCCACATTTTCTCTTCCTCCCTGTTTACCTGATGAAATAAATAATTAGGTTAAGATCGAAATATTTGATGAATAGTTTAATGAAATTGCTTTCGTTGCACAAAAATGATAATTATTTATGACTCAAAGAAGATTTTTATTGTTCTTCCGTGTGTGGGGTTTCCAAAGGACATCGTTAGAAGGGGTTGATGGTCTTTGACAGCAGCCCGGTGCAAATTACCCTTCCACGTCCTCAAGTTACCCTCCCTTTCTGGCAGGCATAAAGCTATAAATCTTACAATGAACCTACCATCTCGCTCCAAGAACGTCAGCGAGCACAATGTATCTGTTATGGAAGAAATATGTCTAAGATGTTTTGGTTCCATCCAAACCTGATAATCTATAACTGCTTATTTAGTTTCAAATTTGATAAAGGTCATGTGTGAAAGCAGCTATTGACCTGGATGGGACTCATCTTTCGATCATTTAAATCTAACTTTGATTTAATTATTATAATATTATGAAAATAAATTACAGAGAACAGATTAAAATTTTAAAAATATAAGTTAATAATAAAATTAAATATATCTACAATTAAATGTTAATCGTTTTATATTCATAAATACGACCTAATAAAAAGAACATAAGAATATATGATTTTTAAAAAATTCATACACCACGAAAATTTTTTAATAAAAGCTCAGAAGTATAAAATATGTGCTTATAATAATTTGTAAGCTAAATCATAAAATTAAAGAATACATAAAAAACTATTGCAGCAAAAAAATTCACAGCAACAACAGGTTGCTCATAAACTGTGTCATACTATACTCACTGTTTAATGCCTAGAATGAACGATGAGACACATGGATAATTGTTGTATTCAATGTTTACGCACTGTTAAACGAATCTTAGGTGTAAATCTTTGTGTATTGCGTTATTTGAAATAAAACAACAAAAAAAAACACAACATTTTTTATGTTGCAAAGATATGAATACTTTTTTTTTTAAACTTTCTTTATTAATTCACAATCGTCAAAATATAAGTTGTCCATCGGCGGTTTTTCTGGTTCAATATTCCTCATACTATTGGCATATCCGTGCAACTATAGTAGCCGTCACGAAATTAGGAACTTGATGCACTTACTTTATCTTCCGAAATCCTTCTTTGACATTCCTTGTTTTTGTTGTGTAGTCTGAGATGAAGTACCTTGAAAAAGCTTCGTCCAGTGAAAAAAAAAAAAAAGAAAATTCAGAAATTCTATTTGGCAATTTCTGAATTTATATCTGAGGATATAATCGTGTGGGTTCCAGGTTATTAATTTCGTGAAGGCTTGTATAGCTGTAATTTATTATCTAGATCCATTCCGTTTTTCCTTAATTGGATAGTTGAGATTTTGATTTTCTATACATAGGTAAATTTTAAAATCATTTTTCATTAAGATTGAAACCTTCAATTGTGCATTAAAAGCAAATTTCATTAATAAATTGCGATAACGTTTCTTGCATTTTACTCATCCGGCTTTTCTAATTTTCTTGTAGTGACCAAATAATATATATTAATTTTTTGTTTATGGAACCGCTACATTATTCAAACCGAATTTTAATATAAAGAAAAACTTGACTAAGCCTCCTATATAATTTCTATCATCATTGAAATAATGAATCTCTAAACCCTTGTGAAAAAACCTCCCCTCGCCACGGATTTCCGCCAAGGTTAGTTAATCGTTTCGCGGGATGGGAGTTGAAATAATGGAAAGACAGGCAGCGATAATAAAAAGCTGATTGAAGTGAGTTAATTTGGCTTGAAGACAGAGGGATTTCGAAATGCTAGTTCAAACATAACATGCTACCTCCAGATTATTTTAATAAATTGAAATATCTGAGGAAAACAGGAGATTTCCACAGATATTTCAGCTTTCCCCCTTCCTCAACTTAATTAACGAGCTTGCCATAATCTGCGTTAATCCTACCGCAGAGGCACCTATCACTGTCAAACTTAAATTAAGTTAGAGATGTCATATAATTATGGCTGAATGTCTATCTCTGTGGTTAGTGCATGATTCCAAGACTACGGCCTACAGAAGCATCTCATTATTAGGAAAGGTTTAAGCCTTGTCGAATCAAGGTAATTAGCTTATTAATGAAAGAAGATATCTATTCCAAGACATTGTTTTGGCTAGTGAACTTGTTATGCGTATACATAAAAGATCATAGATGACTTAAATGGTATAGGAAAAATAAGAATCGATCAAACGAACAACAAAATTTATTCATTCATGAAACTTGGTCATAACTTCGTCTTTATAGTTATGACGCACGTTTTTCATTTATAACGTTTGTAGTTATAAACGAAGTCGGGGATTCTTTCAAGACTGGGACAGAGGGCTGAGAAAAACATTCACAAATAAAGAGTGATAAAAAACAAAACACAAAATAAACATTTCGCTATTGGTCCTCCTGGAAGTCTCCTTACAACGGATTTAATCAAGCTGAACTATATTTTTTAAAGGAACTTTTGTCTATCTTACAATGGTGCAATCGGAACTTAACTACCGTGAATAATTTTTGAGTGATCGCTTCCTATTCAATAAAAAATGTGACTCTTAAAAAAAACACAACACATAAATTTCATGCTTTTCTGTGTAGAATTGGACCATGTGTCAGTATTATCTGTTTTGTTGCTCATGAGGTTTATTATCGTATATTTAAATATTTCCCGTGACTTAGGGGAATGTGATTTTTCAATTTTTTTTTTTTACTATAATCAGTAAGAACTTCTAAACTATTGACTGTACCATATTGTCATGGAATGGTCTCATTCGATTCATAAACAAAAAACTTATGAGAATCAATACCTTACTCGATCTAATTTTTGGAAGTTATCCCCTCTCCTGTTTCAAGCCTCTACCCTCTGGAGGGAAAGGGATAGGGGTCGATTCTTACTACCTTGAAGAAGTTCTCACGAAATAAACGTAAATGTACAAATTAATAAGTAACATAAATGTACAAATTTTTTTTGTTTATTTTGTCTATTTTCCCTGTACTAATAATTTACATGTACAAAACAGTTCATTCGTATAATAAAAGTGATATTAATAGGAGTTCAAACATATGCTAATGCCCCGTGAATCTATTCTGTGTCTAATTCATTAATTTTCACTGCAGCATATTAATGTGAAGATTACTAGTGACCTGAATTTGATACTCAAGGGGAGCTTAAAAATTTTTAAGAATTCAGGAGCTTAAGAGGATCTTCATGACAAGGTCGACTGTAAACAAATAAAAATGTAAATTAGCTCTAAATAAAGTTAATGCTTGAGAATGAAAACATGGAAAGAATAGCCCGTTAAACTTCCATAACGTCTTAGCCCGGTCTTACTCTACAAAAAAAAAGGCCTTGACTTGATTATTAAAATGAAATATAATAAGAAAGTAGGTATTGATAAATATCATAAATAAAAATGTCAAATCTAAAGTAGTCAAAAAGTCTTTCGTTCATTTAATAACAATAATTTTAATTATTCGTTAATAGAGGTAAATAAAGTGGGAAATACTATTTTATTTATTCATTTTTTTAATGTGATGAATAATAAAGACTGCAAACAGGGAAAACAGAGGAATATATATATACAACTTTTACAACAGAGGAATGTATTTGCTGCACCTTGGACAGAAATGTACTAAAATATGCATTAAGGAACCAACCGTTATTTTTGATTTTTTGAGTTATAAGCTATATCGATAATTTTTGTGTTTTTCAAGACTTTTTATTTCGCAACAAAAACACAAGGCACAGGTATGTAGTTGGGAACGATGCGCCTTTGGATTTTTTTTTTTTTTTTTTTTTTGCGAAATGAAAAAAAATTATAAAGCACAGTACTACAAAAAATGTTGGTTGGTTCCTTATTGCATATTCGGGTTGAAATATTTTTCCACTTTAATTGTTTAAAATAATCATAATGAATAATAATTATAATAACCGATAATCATAATAGCCATTTGAGCTTCTGTTCTTTTCTCGAAACGAGCAAAAGCGTGTACCCCGTATCGGCACATTTTTATAATGCTCGGTTTATAGTCCTTAAATTGAGGGTTAAAAAAAAAAAAATAATCTATTTTCGCCGTCATCCTCCATTTATAAGCCAATCATTTTTGTGAAATTTTGAAATTGTTTACAATGAATCATGTGAATGAACGCGAAGTGTATTGAGAAAAAATATTCCGGAGATACAAGCCGTCAAACATAAACTATTTATTGTTCAAATCTAATATAACAGCTTGAAAAAATGAGGTAAAAGAATGTTTATAATTATAAAGAATGTAGTTAAATGTTTAAGATGATTAATTCTAAAATTGTATAATGTTTTTATTGTTCTGTAATTCAGATATGTTTCCTGATGATGAGGGAATAAACTGAAGCGTAAAAAAGAAGTTGTGAGCATCAATAAAGAATTTGATAAAAGAAGTTCCTCCATTTATAATGTACCTAATATAACTATTTATGTTATAATGATAACTTGAATGATTAAACAGTTTTAATAAATTAAGTTTTAATAAATATCTATAGAAGCAGAGTATGTTCTTAATTTTTAATAATAATAAAAAAATATAATATATTTTTTCTCAACTGCAGTATTTCCTAAACTTTCAACCTCTTCTGTAACTTTCGTAATACGGTAATGGTAAATTACCGTATAAATATAAATAAATAAGTATAATATAAATAAATATAAATAAGTAATATAAATAAAATGTTTATATATTTTTATATAATGTTTAAATATAAAATATGAATAAGTGACATCATGAATAATATTTATTAGGATCAATGAGAAGGATGAAATTGTTCATATTGAGTCGACAGGTCTAATTTGGATCTCAGGTCGTTAATTTTGAAATTAATTGTTAAGATGCGGTTACAGATCCAAAAGACTTCCTATTTGTTTTGCTTAATGTCTACAAGGCTAGACATGCTAAAGAAGCAACTTTGCATTTATATGAAAACCACACATACACAATACTAACAAATAAAAAAGTTATTTTTTTATGTTTAAAGGCCGGGACAGCGCGTACCCCCACCAAACTCTTCCCGTACCCCTGTTCCTACGCCTACCACACTTTTGGAAACACTGCTTTACAGGAATATTAGAGAGAAAAACTTATATATTACACTTTTTTTTACTTTACTTTTTTTCAGCTTGAATCTAAAAATTTCCTCGACCTTCTAAATCAATTAATCATGAAGAAACCTCTAAAACGATTTTAAAAATAGTATCATCCGGGGTTGAATTAAACTTATAAAAATTAACCATACTAATTTTTTCTATTATATAATTTCCACTTTTTGTCATCAAAATTATTAGAAATATTATGTTTTGTCATAAGATAGTTTTGATTCAAAAATATATTAAGTAGTAAAAAAATAAGTATTACAAATATTTTAAAATTAATAATCTATAACAAAATGGACGAGTTCATATATGTAATTTTTTTTTTTCAAATTTCATTGCTGGTGCTTTATTTCAGATAATTAACTACTATAATTATAAAGGAATATAATAACGACAAATATAGAAATATTACTTCATAAGCATTAATCTCGTGCACGAATACAATTTTTACCATTTAGAAATACTTAGTTAGAATTGAAATAGAAATAATAACTAAAATAAACAGCTAAAGATATATTTAGCTTTTCTCTTATCTTAAAATTGTCCAATAAGGAAGTACTTTACACGTAGGAAAGTACCTAGTACTCAGGCCGCAATGAACATTCAGGAAGGGCTCATTTTTATTAATTGACTAAAGTCCCAATTTACTTCAGTAATAGCCTTCTATACCCATTAAAGCAATGGCTGTAGAGTCATCTCCTGTAACACTTGTTTCGAGAAAGGTAAATAAAATGAAATGTTTATTATTAGTAAACATTTAAATTTTTAAAAAAATAATGAAAGTAAGACACGCTAAATACAATCAACCATAATGGTGTGATTAACCTAGGAGAGAGATTTTGGGTTATCAGTTTTTTTTTATTGTTTTTTTTTTTAACGAAATGCTCTTTTGTGCTCCAACTAGGGTAAGCACTTAATTGCATACCTTGGATTTACTTAATTTCTGATTTTTAAAAATATTATTTCAATTAACGTTTGCGTTTTATACAATAACTATGGTTGACGAAAAGGAATAGAGTGTGATATTTACGATTAAATTCTTATTGTGATTTCTTTTTTCAAACCGAATGATCAGCAAATCGTCTTTTTTTCAAGCCTTTTGTTCATAGCTTCTTCTTCTTCCGGCACTACAACTCTTTGAAAAAATAAAGACTGTGGTACCTCATGTTCCATCTTCTATCGTTTCCATTCGTCCTTAAATATTATCTTAAAATACATTAATTTGGTTCGAACATTTCTATATATTTTGAAAAAAATACATTTTTTGTTGGTTGTTGATCTTCCAGGAAAATTTTCAGAAATGGATTTAACTGGGTTCGGAATGATACGCATATCATATTCATAAAATACATATTGATATAATACTCTATTTTATATATATATATATATATATATATATATATATATATATATATATATATATATATATATACATACATATATATAATGAGTGTGTTCTTATTCATTTTAGAAGCTAGCCGGTTTCGACATTATCGAAAGTAATTTGTATTTTAATAATAGAAAAAAAATTTAGTTGTCATATGTCATATGTATATAACTGGTATTCACACAAGCCGTATTCATGATTCGAGTATTTAAAAAAAATCTTTATCAAATGGATATGAACTTTCTTAAAAAACTCAATAAAGACAATATGTTATATCAATGATCCGGCTGCTGGAGGCTGCAGATGTTTATTTCGTTGACTCAATAGGCTTGGATCAAAAGTTTTAAAATTACAACGATTTCTTCCGATTCTTCTGGGACACAGAATATTGCCTAAGTTCAAGATTAACACCTTATAGATTAAAAAATAAAAATAGAACAGAGGCTGTTTCTGTAACACCCGCGGAATTTAACAGGTGTAGAATTACTGGAAGTGGGAGTAATGTGAATTGCGTAGAATAATATATAGCTATAAAATAGCAACATCATGCATGAAGATACTGTCATATGTCGCAAATTATTTTGTAGTGAGCGGTGAGGCCACCAACTCAATATTCAAAATTGTAATTCCGCCTTAAGATAAAATCCAAAAATACTATTTACAATCTCTAAAGGCACATTATCTCTATTAAATAATACCAATTCTTGCTTTCTAGCATTAATAGAAGCGGTGCTATGAGCTTTTCAAAATGACATCAAAACAGACTTACATTTTTTTTTTGTCGTAGCGAAGCAGATGGAGGAACGTAATTTCACGTTAAAAACTTTTTTTAAATTTGAATGTTTTAATATTCCATGTTTACACTTCATACCCATAAAATCTTATAGACGTAGAATTAGATATTTAATATATTCAATGCGTTACGTCCTAGTTTGTACGATACACCCTAGAAGACCAACATATAAAAAACTGATCATTTTCCAATTAAGAATATTATAAGTGATAGCAAATACAAGATACGTCTGCAGTTGATATAACCAACTACACAAGGAGTCAAATAAGAAGCAGTATGAGAGATCTTCCGTGATGCAGTAAAAAAAACAAAAAAAACTAATGATGCAGATGGGGCACAATTGACAGTGAAAGACTTATTACGGTGATTATTATTTCAACTATTGTCCTAGTAATACAGTGGAATAGATTGAATTCATAAATTGTTAAATGAATTCATAAAGTGTTAGTGTGATGTGTAGTGAATTCATAAAATTGTTAATTGAATTCATAAAGTTAAATGTTATAGAAGGGTTTCCGAAGGCTGTTATGCCCCGAATAGGCTAAAGTTCGTAATCCATAGAAGTTAAGCCGGTCAGGAGGGGCTTGAAGGGGTTCTAAGTTGAATTGGGAATAGGAGTGAAACTGAATAAGTTCAGGATAGAAGCACTTATAAGCTATGTTCCCATCATTCTGGTGACGAATCGATGGTTGCCATTCAGATAGCCTGAAATTTTTGGAAGAATTTGGATAGGGTGATTCTTAGATTTTTCAAAATTCTGCTTTCAGCCCTTTTCGACCTAATAATACAGACCTACTAAAAAATATATACTAAAGGCAGAAACTAAATAAATACACTTACCTACTCAAACCCTTAAATCCTTATGGACTTACGCCTCACATATTTACGGTTCAGCAAAAAAAGACTCACTTATTAAACTGCAATCTTTAAATATTAAGACTGACAACAGGAGCTCTTTGGAACGTAAACAACAAAACACAGCACACCGACTTACAACAACCAACAATCGACCAACGCATACGTTATTTATTCCTTCTACTCTTTATTCCCGTTTCCACAGGAACCTTCACGGACATCACAACAGACTGATAGATTATAAGGCTAGGGCAGACATGACCATTAGGAAAAAACTAAAAAGGAGCTGGATGAGAGATCTCCTTTCTTGAATTAAAGGACTAATTCAAGACTGGGAACTATCCTTCCTCATGCTATGATTTTTATCTCTATCACATTTGGTTATTTATTTTCACTCTTCTGTTAGGCAAGTGCAAATATATAGTTGAAAGATTAAAAAAAAAACACTGGTATAGCAAGTTTTTAATTTGATAATTAATGTGGATTTTGTTTAGAATGATTTATGTAAGAATGCATTAATAAAACATAAATAATTCTTAAAAATAGGAACCTTTATTTAATTTAAATCATTTCTGAATTATTATGATTAGTTTAGAATTAAGTCTTCGTTACTTGTAAAACTTCGTTACTAACTATATCTAAATTTTAGAAGTTGAAGGAATAAGATGGTTTTGTTATTTTATCTCATCTATACATTAACTGACATTAACTCAATGGGTAGATAATCACGACATAATCTAATTTCACCCACACTAACATGTAGCAGTTTTTGTAAGACTGGAGACATGTTCAAAAAGGCTTATTTAGCAACCACATTTTTCAGGCATTGTTCCATCAACTGCTTAAAGAAAGACCCTCTCTGATGCCTATCATCCCATTCTCCCCTTAGCAGCACTTATACTATCTGAATCTTTAAAACCGACCCTCAAGTTTTACAGGAAGTTAATAAGTAACTTTAAAAAATTATTTTTATAAGCTGAAATTATTTTTAATATTAATTCTCCTCCGTCTAGTTTCTTTTTTGGATTTATTAATGTTGTGGGCACTTCTAATAAAGCACTTAAAACATCATTTCTGGAAAAAAATGCGTTGGAAAATTTATGGAGAAATTAACAGCATAGTTAGTTAAGTAAGCGTTGAAAATTTTTATAAATAAATAATAAGAGGCTTAGCGAATCACAAGGTTCGATGCCGATACCACCAGTCGCTGTTTACAAGCCTCGATCCACCGACTACCGTCCAAACTCAAATCCGTTAGATCCCCTTTAAAGCAATCCTCCCACCTACGTTTCGGTCTACCTTTCGGACGTTGACCATTCGGCACAGCGTGAATTAACTTTTTAGGGATACATTTGTTAATGAGCACGACTTTACAAGCCCATTTTAACCATAGTAATGCTATTTTATTAAATATTATGCTAGATTATATTAACAGTTGTGTAACATTTATCAGTGGACTCATCCTTTTTCGGACTGAATATTCTACGCAATATATTACTCTAGAAAACCTCAAGTCGTTTCTCTCCCTTCAAAATTATCATCCACGTTTCACACCCGTACAGAACAGTAGAAAAGATAACTGTTTTGTAAAATTTAATTTTAATGTAAGTTTCTGGAAAATAGGTACATAATGTCGAGATCGAAAAATAGCATTTCCCATCTTTAATCGCGCTCTTATTTCCTCTCGAATTTCGTTTTTTTTTCTAGTTATCATAGACACCAGATACTTCAAAATTTCTCAACGTGTTCGAATTTGTTCTCTCTTATATCTTTATCACCGAAAACGCTGCCGTTTCTGCTGCTAATGCTGTATTTGGTCTTACCTGTATGAATTTCGAGACTTACCTCTTTACCGGATTTCATCAACGTTGTTGTATTTAGTTTTATAGGTTCCTCGTCTTCACTTAACAGTACCAAATGATCCGCAAACCCAAGCACGGATATTTTACCATACAGATTTAAACCTTTTTCGATACTTATAACCTTTCTAATGAGATGCTCTAGTACTAAATTAAATAGACCAGTTGAAAGAGAACTTTTTTTTTAAACTCGTGAGAACCTCAAATAATTATCGATTCAAACTTGAATGAATGTTTCGGCCATTGATATATCTAGATTAACAAACTTCTTCGGCATTCCCTGCTTAATCAACATATTATAATTTTTATACTTTAAATGATATAAAACAGGAAAATAATTTTTTTTAAATTTAACATTGTCAATGATACATTTTACTACTCGGCTTCCGGTCTTTAATTTGGTCATAAGCAAATGTTAAATAAAAAAAAAAATAGATTAATGGAAATTATGAAAATTCTTTAATACTTACGTATTAATGGCAAAACAGCTTTAAGTAAAAAACTTTTTAGAGCACCTATCGATTCCACTATTTGCAATGCAGATCAGAAACTATAAAGTTATGATCTTCTATCTTAAAATCTTTAGATATTTTCATAAAAAATGCAATAAAACTCCCTCAATCGATACCTAACAACACGACCTTTTTAAAATCAAGACAGGATAACATATGCTTATATAAGCTCCACCATCACTCAGACTATTTACTTAGATAATTTTATACAGAATACCTATTATTGCCTAACTCATCTAGAGAGAAAAATAAATCAATTTAATGTTTTTGTTTCTGAAAATTTATCATCTTCAGCAAAAGAATTATTAATTATTATCTCAAATACTAGTAAATAACTAAACAGTCAACTTTTCACAAAGGCATCATCAGGACAGAAACAAATACAATAGCATTTATACAAGCTAAAGGAAGCACATCTCACATCAATAGCCTAGAAGAGACTAAGCAGACAGAGATTGTAGATCATACCAAAACAGTTGAATATAGATAGAAAAAAAAAGCTTTATTCTGGGACGAAGTCGCTTTAGAATAACAAACATGAACAAAAATATAATCATTGATTCTGGCCATAAAACAATATGCATGAAGAATGATATGAAATACATATGTTCTTATATATATATATATATATATATATATATATATATATATATATATATATATATATATATAAATACATACTGTTTTTACTAGTTATTGTCAATAACTTATTGACTAGTATTTGAGAGACTTGAAACTTAAATCTGGAGTGAGTTTTTTTCCTCATCAAGCAATGAACTATCCAAAATTAAAATATTAGTAACAATACAGTATATTGACTGTGGAAAAAATAATAAATAACACCTAAATTATTTTATTATTACGGCAACAACAATTATTTTCCAGAAAAGAGTTATATATCCGTTGTTGGAACGATTTGGAAAAATAGAGGTGTGCTCCCGAACCTAATTTACGAACCATGGCTAGATAAACGCCATTTTTTAGTAACATTTTAATGGATTAATAACCAAGATTGCATTAAAAAACTTCATTTCCATCTCAAAGTGGATAGACATTATAAAATAAAATAAAAAAATCAGTTATAAAACTCGAAAACACGAGAAAATAAAACCTCACAAAATAAAATCTGTAAAAAAACTCATATCCCGGACACCTACAAGCCATGCGATTTTAGATATAAAGGATGGCATAGAAAATCGTATTTTGATACATTCTATTACGCGAATATAAATAATTAGTTGATTTAAAATTATCAAAATGTAAAGGAACGACTAACCGTTTATTACGATAAAAAAACTAAAGCTAGTAAGTCTATTGGACGTCAATGCCCTGTGAGATTCTTGTAAGCTTTTCTTAAAGTCGACAAAGAGCATTTTATTACCAGAATTTACTTTATAATCTACGCAGGAATTGCACATTAAATCAAACTATACAGCGAATATTTGACGTATTTATTCATAGTTACGTTCTTGCCACAGTTATAGTTAAGAATTATTTTCTAATCCGGATAAACGAAGTTTTATTGTATGCCTATAATATAGAAAGTCCGTATAAAGATAGAAAGTGTAATCACAAAAGAGTTTGGTATATTATTATATTTAATATATTAATACTTCGCACTTGTAGTGCGAATTTTACAATTTTTCAGAAACAAAAAAAAATTGTGGGCATAGATGTGTAAGACATAATCAAACAATAACTGTTCGAACAAATCAATAAATGATTTTATTCAAAAAATGACTGGAATCTAGGGGAGATGGAGGAAATACTGTAGGGTGTTGTCAAAATTTAATCACTTACCACATTTATGAAATATGCCACTAAAATGCGATTTTATCCCTCAATTTATAATAAATCTAAGAGGTAAACTCTCAAATATTATTAAATAAATAATGCTTAAAATTATATCCCTTAAATATATTATAATTTTCTTATTTTAAATTTATAACAAAATTTAGCGAAACGGCTTGATAAAAATGTTAATTTAAAATTAATGTAAAAAAAATTAAAGAGATTAGAATTATAGTGAACAATTAGTATTAGTTTTAATCAGGTAGTATTTTAGTATTCTATTGTCTCATATACGTTTTGCATAAATGATTCGTAACCTGTAAATTAGCTTATAAATATATCTATATAAATTTATTCACATTTGTTTTAGGACATTTCAACTTTTTTTAAATAAAAATTCCGCATGGACATTTTCAAGAGCACAAGCTCTCTCTCTCAATTATTTTCTGAAGGAATCATTTGCTCTAACCATTAGCAATTAGTCCCTATGTCTTGCTTCACTTGGTTCAATATCTCAATTAGTTAATTAATTTTATCGCTCTCATACACTATTCAACAAAGCCGTGAAGTAAATAGTTTTATACTATAAAGATTTTTAAAACGCTTCATCACAAGGTCAATTAATATAGAATGGAAAAACTAACAGGTTGCTGTACGTCGAACAGAATATAGAAGAGTACAGAAGAAAAAATAATAAAAAGAGATTTGTTCATACTATTCAAATAAATAAATTAAAAAATTATTATTATTAAAATACAACATAAAGGGATATGAAAAAGCCTGATTATATCAATGCCTTGTGGTCATACCTTGTTTGTCTTCTTTATTGACTGATTTTAGAGTTTAGCTGTGTGTTTTTTTAAATGTTTTCCTACAACCTGGCTTCTTAGCCGCATCTCATTTATTTCAACTATATTTCATTCACATAGGTGTATTTGAGGGTACAGGTTATTATATAGTTAAAATTAAATTAGTTTAAAACCAAGAAGTTCTTTTTTTATCCTACTTCAAAAAACATCTGCTATAACGATATATAATAATTTAACAATAAATTTAAACTTCTCAGAATTATTTTGATCAACTAAAAAATTTGAGCTTGTCATTATTTTTTTTAATATTATGGTAAGATTACTAGATTTTTCTTTTTATACAGGAGGTTAATAGTTACAGGAAAAACATTTGCTTCTATCAGCATTGACAACTAAATATTGAATGCAATGGAACCTTAACGACTTATGGGAGTGTTTAACACGAGTTTTCCTTATCAATAGCAACTGGAGTAAAAACTAGTCCTTGATGATAACACTTTATGGTTTTAGTATTTCGCTATAAAAATTTTAATGAAATTTTTGGTATCATTGAATCGGTATGAAATATGAATGGAAAAGCTGAACATAAATGGATATATAAATCACCGCTTCAGAGCAGAAGTAGTTTAACTCCAAAAATTTAATTTTAGAGGAGATGTTTTTTTTTACTTTATATTTTTATATTATCGTTTCATAATAATATTATATAAAACAAATTTCGACTATCTATGACGTGTGTTTCTGTTATAGCTGGACATTGGATAATAAATTCAAGATATCATATTTTGTCTCATGCAATATGTGACACGATAGTTCTGCTAACTGAATTACCCTAACTCTACGCTTAGTTCGATATAAGATCTATTCCATTCAAAATGTAGTTTGGTTTTTCTATTTTACATGGGATACTTCTATTCTAAACATATGATAGTAATTCTGACATAGGATACTTTTTTGTTTGGTTGTAATCCCTTAGACCAGAGATTCCCAGACCGTGGTACAGGCGTTTCAGGTGATATCCGATTGTAAATAAACAACATGTTCCAACACAAAAATATTGATGCTTTATCAAGCAATGTACTCATTTCTTGCTTTTGATGGATAAATCTTTATTTGCACAATTTTTGGTGTTGTAATGTTAAATAAATAGCACAGTGATTTTTTAATTCATGACCTCATTTCAGGTCAACCTCAGAATAAAAATGTTTATGAAAATGATTACACATTTTTGTTTTTTTTTTACTTGAAGATATTTTTACCTTTAAGATATATATATATATATATATATATATATATATATATATATATATATATATATATATATATATATATATATATTCTACATAATGTTTAGTGTTCAATTTTGAGAACCTTTACTGTTAATTCTTTAAAAATATTATTTAAACTCTGGATAAAATTCTTCGATCTTAAGCCATTCGCATTCAGTTATACAACTTTTGTTATAATTTGAGTTCTCAAAATGTGCAATATGAGTACGTCAGTAAAAATTTTAATAGTACGTAGGCTTTCTCTGTAATGTTTCATCATCTACAGATCTCTTCGGAAGTCTATGTTGCCAAAACTAAATAATACCTCGATTACAGGAGAGGTGCAGAGAGGAGGAGACCTTCGGAAAGAATCAATTCGAGAAGACAAAGACTTGTCTATCTCGGCTGGTTAGTGATTCATAACAACCTCCCTGAACAAGAAATCCGGCGTAGGATCACAGCAGCAAATCGGTGATATTTCTCTAAGGCAAGGCAGTTGAGGAGTGGAGCTCATTTCAGAAGATCGAAGTTGCATTTCCATAAGACAATAGTGCGTCCACTCCACTGTATGGCCGTGAGGCCTAGACTACTTCTCGAGATTGTTAGCAGGAAATCCTGGTCTTTGAAGGAAGAATCCTCAGACATTTCTATGGTGGAGTTCTGGTCGGAAGAGAACAGAAAAGGAGGACAAATCGGGAGCTCAACACTATATTTGAAGAGCACAATATAGTCCTAGTAATGAGGATTGCAAAACTTAGGTGGGCGGGACACGTCATGAGGATGGTCAGCGAGGATCTAGACGGCTATTTATAGAGCCACTCCATGGCACCAGGAGGAGAGGATGACCTAATTTAAGATGGGCCGCTGCTGATGCGAGGAGCATACTGAAGTTTCGGAACTGGATGGTGACTGCAAGAGACCGAGAGAGTTGACGGAAGTTGCTCGATGAGGCCAAGAATTGACACCGGATTGGAGAGTTGCGCTGATAACAATAACACAGATATCTTCTAACAGTCGAAATATGTTAAACTGTTACAGTTTGTGGTAACTTAGGATTAGTTATGTTTATTGAATGCCTTTTGTATATAGTGTCTTAAAAAAGTACCGCACGTTGTGTTCATTAGTTCATACAGCATCCTGATCTGTCATAATTCCCTAACGATATTTTTGCAAATGAAAGTTGGAAGCACATCATTGTTCATCTTGTTTTATACTCAAGAACCTTCAATATGGACAAATGATTGTTATAACAAATGCATCTCAGCTTATAGAATCCATTAATCCCCTTTGCCTCAAGACCTCAAATTACTACCATACTACAAGGAGCCTATTTTCTCTAATTTGTCGATGGATGTTTTAATATCAATTTTTAATAATGATATGCTAATCACCGTTAATTTGTCGATATTTTCTTTATCTCCTGGTTTTAACAGCTGGTGATGGCCCATGTGCGTAGTCGATTGGATCGTCGACATCGAATGCTTAGTATTGTTTTTTAAGTAATAAATTATACTTGATAGCCATTCTGAGCATCCAACTGTTGATCGACTGTATTTACTGTTTATTAACAGAATAGGTGCCAATAGTAGTAATGATTTTGGAAGTTTTAATCACTAAACCATTTTTTTTTTTTAATTAACAGAACAGTAAACATCAAATGAGACAGATAATTCAAAACAGGGACTAGAAGGGGAGGGGGCAAATAGGGCACACCCCGGACGGAAGAATTCAGAGGGATACAAATTTCGAGCGAAATTTTATTTTTAAGTTAAGTAAAAAATATTCATTTCTACTTTTTGCTCTGCTAAAAAGAAGGGGCTGCAAAATTAAGCTTGTCCTCCTGGAAAAAATTCTAGTTCCGGCCCTGATTCAAGATAAGATACATAACAGTTTCGGGCGAGTTGGTTTGTAGAGATGGAATGAACCGGAATTAACGAGATGAAGAATAAGCATTTCCGTTCTCTACTGAAGTGGCCCTAACGAATCTGTTTGTAATTAGGGCCTTCGAAGGAGAAGAAGTTGACAGTTAGATAATTTTATTTAATAAGTGATTACTCTTCCTAAATCAAAATAACTGGGAGATTGCAAATACATACTTAAGTTCGTAAAATGCGTACAAGAAGAAAAAAAAAATCATAATTTCGACCCCAAATTAAGTATTTTTAACTAAACGAAACCGAAATAGCGTTAAAAAGTGCAAATTTTAAAAATCTACGGTCAATAAATATTTAAAGCTTGTTATCCTATAAATGTCAAAAATGTACAAATTATGTCTGGATGGTCCGACCATTCATCTGGTTCGAGGACTTGACGGCCGAGCACGTTGGGGCGAGGGTCCCTGAGTGCTCGGTTCGGAACGTTGTGGGTTCGATTCCCATCTGGGTCATTTACTATTTATTTCGCTACGATTTCATGAAATGAATCTTGACACCCCCACTCTGGTTAGTACGCGGCGGTGACGTAAAGGTGTAGCCGGACTAATTCTCTCCACCAATACCAGCACCAGTATCATTATTAATCATGTTTTCTCCGAATAATTGACTTTCGGTCCATTGGGCTTTTATCTGAATTTATTTATTTATATACCAAATCAATTCATTCCCGAAAAAGTCATAGTTGCTTAATGTTTCGCCTGAAATTAATATTCCCTGAGGCTTTAATTTAAATGAAAGTAGTAGATATATGATTTAAACATGACATTGGTTAAACTGTTTTCACATTTAATTGTCCCTTTAAAATGGAATCGTGCCTAAGTGAATACTATATTTTATAAAATAATGAATAGTTTTAAGCAAATTTCTCAAAAGAACGATTATTTCATGTGGTTCATTGGGGTGTGAGATCCGTGGTTTTCTCAAAAACATATATATATATATATATATATATATATATATATATATATATATATATATATATATATATATTCGCATGACGGAATTTTATAAATGCTTATGACGCTATTTTAATTTTTTTTTTAAACATTTATTGTTCTAAATTACGAATAGTTAATAATCAATTTTATTATTTTATCAACATTATGCAATTTTATTGTTCTGTCTAGTGTTATATTTTAACTTAATTGAATTTATTTATTAAATTTATGGAGCTATTTTGATCAACTATAGCAGACGTCACGAAATTAGGAACTTGATGCATTTACTTTAAATTCCCAAATCCTTCTTTGGCATCCCTTGCAAGCTCGGCGAACGTTTTTGTTGTGTGGTCTGAGGTAAAGTACCTTACGTCTTCATTGTAAAAAGAAAATAAAAAAAGAAATCCTTACTGGATATAATCGTGCGGGTCCCATGTACCAAATTTCAAGACGGGTACTATAGGTATTTTTGTTTTATTAAGATGAAGGTAGTACCAAACTTATAGACTGTCCGTGCTAAGTATATACCAGATTACATATTGTTAACATTTTGGTATTGAATACAGTGCCAAATATATAAATTATATAATTCTGACCTACACTTTCATCACTTAACTCAATGACAGCTAATGCTAATTTACCAGACTTTAATAATTTCATTTATTTTTTTTTTTAATTCAAACTACGTGTGACTTTGATTTCTCTTTAATTTCTTGGCAATTACAGTATATGATGTGGCTAATGACTGAATAAGTCAAAAAGAAAAAAACATATTTAGAACCATTAATTTATTTAATGACTTTAAAAGAAATTTAAAACTAGGAAGAAAGGAAAAATTAAAATTACAGGCAGGAATCATATTAAACGGTTTGTCGAGGGAACATTTTTTTAAAGTAAAAAGTTTTTTTTTTTTGTTTAATTTAAGAGGAAAAGGTCTTAAATGGCCAATTAAGGATGAAATTTTAAGCCTTTGAATATGTTTCGTCTATTCATTTGTCTTTCCATTAATGCTTTTAACTTCGTTGTATATTCATTAAGTGATATAAATTTATGGCAAACGCATGGGTTAGGATTATAGGGTCATATAATTATAACTTAATTAAATTGGATTAATAAATTTAACTGTAACCGACTGAAATTATCCACGCCTACGATATTTCATTGATAAAATATGAATCGAGTAATGAAATAATAAAAAAAAACACAAAGATTTAATAAATATGGGTTATAAAATGTTAAGCAAAAACATATTATGGTAGTAATTATTTTATATCACTCAAATTGTAATTATATAATTTACAATGATTGGAAATCACATTATTTCTTCATAGCAAAAGATTGTTAGTAACTTTGGCCTTTTTCAGCGAATTCTCGCTAAGCATCAGTTCAGACATCTGCCTACGTTGAAGAAAAGTTTAGCAGTGACAATTGAAAAGCTAAAGTTGTGTTTTAAATTTATAACAACAGCTCTTGTTACTTTCTGTTTTTATTATCCTTGATGAAGCACCAAATATTAACAAATTTCGTTCCAGAATTATCCAGAATTGGAATTCTCAATAATTGGACTTTATCTTCATTTATTTATTCGTTTACTCACGTTAATATTCTACGTATTATAAAATAGTCTGATTCAGTTGCGACAGAAATAATGACACATTTTTGAAGGGATGCAAAAAAAAAAAAAAAACACTGTCTCAAGAAAAAAATGATTTTGTTGTCAAAAAGTACATTGAAATAGTTCTATCAGTGGATTTTAAAAATTTCATTAATTTTTTAAAATTCCGACGACTTTTTCCAAAGTTTGGATCATCCTTCGATCCATCCTCATTTTTGGTAAAATAACTGACACGGAGGGCTATGTATGCGACTGTTGTTGATTTCAGTGTGATCGGCCCGTACTTTTTAAGGAGAACGGTAACAGTGAGCTCCGACCATTATGTACAAATATTAGAGACGCCCTGAGTTGATTGAAATAAACGCAGAGGATGTGTGGTACGGCTCTCGCATCTCGGCAGACTTCGAGGAATAGCTTAAAGAGGCCGGCACAGTCACCGGATTTATCTTCATTAGAATTGTTTTTCTTCGGTGGATATCTCAAGAATAGAATATCTTAAACACCGACCTGGTTCTCTGGATTATTGAAAGGATAGGATCAGGCAAGAAATCAATGATGTTCCGCCAGTATGACATGAAGGGTGTTGGAAAATTTCGTTTAACGTCTTCGGCATATTGTAGTTAAATAACGGCCGGCGTCTTTAACTTGTTATATTTAAAAACCCATGATATAATACTATTTTTGAAAAGAAAACCACTTTTTTTCTTTTCTTTCAGCCCTTCGAAATTTTGTCATTTATTTCTGCCCCAACCTGTGTAGCAATTGTTAAATTACTATTATTATTATTATTATTATTATTAGAATTATTAATAAAATATTGTTAACAACAACCATTTCACGAGAATATAAGAAAAATAAAATAAAATATACCGTTTCCCTTACGCTAAAAGGCATTAAAATGAAAATGCAAAAGAAGATAAACCACTACGTGCTGAATAGAATTACAAATGATAATTACCAAAAACGCTCTAAATACGGCACGCAAGCAATTAAAGTTTTTCTTTTAGAAGTTCAAGAGAAAATGTTCGCTTCTTTCAATTATAAGTATTTTTAGATTAATTATTCGATAATTTCTGTAACTTAGTGATACAGGAACCTATGTACATTTTAGACCAATTTACCATTATTACTCATTTGTATTTTCCTTTTTTTTGCTTTACACAGAGTTAAAGATAACTATTTCCGAGGCCTATCGTAATGGAAGTAATATGCTTTTAAAAGAACACTTAATCCACATCATTAAGAGAAAAGCAACTTTTCAAACTGCTCTTTGGTAATGTTTGGGAAACGTGACATGGTGTTATAACTCCGAGATACAGACATAATTTTCTAAGAACAACTGGAATTTAAGATGAAAATGACAATATCAAGGTGTGTTTGGTAGCAATTATGAATAATTTTAAATAGTACTACGAAAGTATTTTGAGTAGTTCTGAGTAAATTAAGACCCTATTTCTTTATGACAGAGTTCTGAACCGTTCAAGAAGATAGTCTAAATATATACCTAAAAATTAAAATTTACAAATTAATGTATAAGACTCCATTAATACATGGCCGTGGCGTGTCAGTTCCGTGTTTTCGTATCAATGAAAAATGATATTCTTCTAAGGATTTGAATGGAGGTGTTCACGCATATCCGGTAGTTCTACATGCAGTCCGCACATCCAGTGCTGCCTCAGTGTCCCTTAATTACCCACGATATATTCAGATTTTCACGTACTTATTTGTTTTATTTTTTATTACAATGAATGACGATAAATTCATTGAACGTGTCAGAAAATATCCATTTTTGTAGGATTTATCTTATCCTAATTACATGGATCTTCAACCAAAGATAGATCAATCATTGCTTACTCATGTTTTATAAACTTGGCCATAGTGGTGGATGTTCTAAGAATGGAGGAAATGAATATCGTGATGTGGAAACGTGAGAACATCAATAATACTGATACTGAACTATTACTGCACTGGCACGCTATGGATATCTAAATGGGCATTTATAAAGTACGTACACCCATTCTCATTGTCCAAATCACGGAATTGAGGATTCAGATGGTACTAATCAACTATGACCAGGTATTTTCTCACCAGGAAATATTACAGAAGAGGTTAGATCCGGTTCAACAAATTAAGATTTCAATATTCAATAGGTTGCCAGAATGTATACTGAATCTTAAAATAAAATAATAATAATATAGGTAATATAAAACAGAGAATGCTAAAGAACTTAATTAGTCAAGTAAGGATGTGAAAGTCTGAAATATTTAATAAAGGCCGAATCAGTAATTGTTATTCTAAGAAGTTCGAGAAGATTGAGGCCTGTAAACAAAATTCAAGAGGAAACATGAGCAAGGAAAGAGGCAAGAAATATTTCTTATTCCTTTGTTGTGAATTTACTCAGAAGCACCGGAAACTTACAAGTAAGAATTTACAAGACTATTAAACTTGCTATTGTTTTTTGAGGCGGCCACTGGCGATCATTCCAAATGGAATGCTGTGTTGGAGCGACTGGAGTGTTTGGAGTGAAGACGATTTTAAGGACCCCACTGAAGATCACTCTATCCCATCGTTCCATTTTTTATCGACAGGTCCATTTACCCATGCTCAGGTATAACACGTACACATTTTATGATATTTACACTCTACAAATACATATTTTAATGCACAGATTTATATAATTCTTCAGAATTAATGGTATATAAACTGTGTCTCTATAATAGTAAGAACATTAAATAATTTAATCTTTACCTCCAAAACATGTAGACAAATAGAAGAAATCTAAACGTTATTACAGATTATAAACACACTAAAAATTATAATGCCTTTTGATTAATATTTGTAATTTTTAATCATAATTAATAGCCAATGACCCTCTGGGATAGAGCCGTTAAACAAAAAATAAATGTATTTAAAAATAAAATAAAAGTTATTCATATCAATATTTTCGTAGCATATTTTATACAATCAATATCGTAAAGGCTTTGTCCTGGTTAGGTAGGTAAATGTGCTCCAGAGCGATAAATGCCTGCCGACTTACACATGTTCGTTCTTTAGCGCCCTCCTGTATCCATAATTAGCCTAAGTTTCTTGAAACGCTATAATTTTTCACCATTTTATCTTAATTTTGTTTTTATAAGCACTATACGTCAGAAAAATTTCTCATTTTTACTGTAAGCCATACCATACCATACCATACCTCATGAACTATTTACAGAAATTTTTGGGTACCGTTCAGACATTTTGAACATTGCATTCTATAGCTGTTTTCCAAGAAAAACTCAAACAATTGTATTAAAATTTGGAGAAATGCGATTATAACTCTACATATTGTTGAGCTGGATAAACCGAAGTCATACCCAGGTTATCTTTACCTAAGCCATATTGACACCATCAGTTTTTTTTATGATTTTCTATGATAAATTTTAATTTCATATAAGGTTTTAAGATTTTATTTTTTCCTAAACCTGTCTGAATTGGAAAAAATAAATTTTCAATATACACTTACATGGATATATTTCATTAACATACAAACACTAAAAATAAATAGTTAAAACTAACATAAAAAATCAAAAACATAACAAAAAAACCCAACCATCTTCTTCTTGATTTCTTCTACGGTCAACGAAATCAACCATCCTTTATGTTAGTTTTAACTATTTATTTTTTCTATTTGATGTGTCAATGAATTATATCCATTGGGATGTATATTGAGCTGTATTTAAAACTTATTTCTTCCAATTCTTCAAGAAATGCAAAACTTCTTTGAAAAATTTCAACCTGTAGCACTTCTTCGAAAAACCAGAATAAAATTGGCCAGAGAGTCAATATGGCTTAGGTAAAGATACCCTGCGGTTTTGGTTTGTCCAGCTCAACAACATGTAGAGTTATAATCCCATTTCTCCAAATTTCATTACAATTTTTTAAGTTTTTACCGGTAAACAACAATGGAATGCAATGTTCTAAATATTGGAACGTGACCCTAGAATTCCCGTGGATAGTTGATAGACTCATGGAGAAAATGTTAATTTTTTCCTGTCGCATAAAAAAAAATATATATACGAGAAAATGGTAAAAGCGTTATATACTTGGGCTAATTATGGATACAGGAGGGCACTAAAGATCTGTAACTTTGGTAATAACAATTTCTTGTGAGGGTGTACATATGTGTAAGTCGGCAGGTATTTATCGCTCTGGGGTACTTTTTCCTCCCTAATCAGGACAAAGCCATACATACATTCATATACTTATGTTTACATATTTACTTAAATGTCTAATTATTACTTAATTACTGATTAAATATTTTACACAAAAAGTTTAAAATCTTTTGGAAAAAATATTACAAATCAGTGAAAGTATTTATGTAACTAGCTATTCCACAAATCTTCCACCTTTAAAACATTTCTGAATATAATGTCCCTCCTATGAAAATTTCATTATCACGCAAAATTCTTTTTCAACACGCGAAGGCGATTATCTCAAAGTTTTGCATATGGAATAGTTTTTTTCTTTGAATGGAAGTTTTTTTCTTGAGGGGTTAACACTCATTGGTCTCTTCTCATCGCTTAATAAAAAAAAAATATGAGTGATTTAGTTGGTGTAAAATCTGTACTACAAATTTTCTTCAGTAAAATTTATGTTCCACCAAAGCATCAACAACTTTCTGGTATTTAATTTCATTATTTAATTGATTAATGAATAAGGAAGAGCCAATGAAATAATTTTATATAGAAATGGAATATGAATATTTTTTATTTATTAAAACCGGAGAATTATTGTTTCGGATTTTTACTTTAACTTTATAATTTATAAAAAAAATTTAAAAACTTTATATATATATATATATATATATATATATATATATATATATATATATATATATATATATATATATATATATATATATATGAAATTCGAGAAGAAAACAAATGAGGTCCTAAAATAATAATAGGGAAACTAATTATTTATATATTCTATTTCGCAAATAATTAACTAAAAAATAAGAAATTAGCCCGAACTTCAAAGCCTAAAAGCAACCTATTCGTACCCTGGTTATTGGAATTCGACCTATTGGAATTCTTGAATAAATAATAATAGCAGTGTTACAAAAATAAATCGTAGCAAAAGTATATTAAAAAACGTTCAAATATTACTATCATATAATTAAATATTCCTTTCATTAAATTAAAATTTATATATATATATATATATATATATATATATATATATATATATATATATATATATATATATATATATATATATTTATATATGGAATTCGAGAAAAAACAAATGAGGTCCTAAAATAATAATAGGGAAACTAATTATTTATATATTCTATTTCGCAAATAATTAACTAATAAATAATAATTCAGCCCGAACTTTAAAGCCTAAAAGCGACCTATTCGAATCCTGATTAGAAAATTAAAAGAAGATATTACATAAAAAGTTGTTTTGTTCTTTTAATTTATGGTGTTATTTAAAATCTGCCTAAGTTATGTGAACTCAAATTTTAGCTGCATTTGTGTTCGAATTATTCGAAGTTCGAGATTCGGTGAAAAAGGCACGAACCATAAATCAGCTTTTCATCCGATAATACTAATATTTATTCTCGACTAATAATATTTCATCATATAATTCTATTTCACTTTTAGCCAATCCAACTTTTTCCCCGATTATCGGTAATGGAAACACAAAATTATAACATTTTTCTAATTACTGATCAATAAATTACTTAAAATTTTAGCGGAAGATCGCGTTCTTGAATAAATAATAATAGCAGTGTTACAAAAATTAAGCGTACAAAAATATATTAAAAAACATTCAAATTAACGCACGTTTTGAAAGTATTTCTATCATGTAATATTATTTTTTATTTATGCGAAATAAATTATGACTTATTTCAATTAATTATATTGTGTATAAAATACTAAAAAAACATGCATTTTCAAACGAAGAAACAAAAATATTCTAAATATAAACAACTTGATTGAAGCATTTATTCCATAGTTCCTTGAAAAAACAAAACAAGAAAAAATAAAACTAATTACTTAAAAATAACAAGGGCAGCAGCTACAACCATTGAAAAAGGTTAGATCAGTCAGATTTTTTTAAAATAAATTATTTTTTTCCCGATTTGTTCAAAAATTTTTCAGAAACTACTCTACAAAAGACTTCTTGACATACTGACGAACAATAACATAATACCTGACCATCAATTTGGATTCCGATCCCAACATTCAGCTATTCAATAATTACACAGGGTGACGGACTACAAAAACTCCAAATGTTTCAGTCAAAAACTTTTAAGACTATCACCAAAGCCCCTTGGTACATCAGCAACTTTACGTTAAATATAGACCTCAATATGCCTACAGTTAACGAACAAATACGGACCCACTACAAACGATTTCACACGGACATCCTAACACACTCATACAAGGTATGGCGACAACCAACATGCCTGACAACACTCGCAGAAGGCTGAAGAGGAGCTGGATGAGGGATCTCCTAGCCTAACTATATCCGATTATCACGACAGGAAGAGGTGCCGCTGGGTACTACTCTTTCTCATGCCTTTCATGCCACGTTAACATATTCTTAGCCAGCACATTCACTGGTTAACTCATAGACAGGTGCGAATTTAAAAAATAAAGTTCAAAAAATAAAAATAAAATTATTTGGATTCAGACAAGCATATTATGGATATTAAAAAAAACACTAATGTTTTCTGAAATCCTATGCAAACAAAATGACTTAGGTCACAGATATAAAGATCATTTAATGAGGTTTTGAATAATTATCATTCCTCAATCATTCCTGCTCTCAGAAATGTATTGAATTACTTTTTAGTTGTATATATACTTTTTGTTATTGTATATATATTTTTAAGTGGCAGAGGTGATTATCGGAATGACAGATTTTTTTTTTTAGTTTTTTTTTATTAACGATTTTATTATAATAGAATAAAATTTCCAATGATGAATAAAATGACTATTAAATAAAAAAGTAATTCTGATGCAAAGCTAGGGATATTTTAAACATGTTTTTTTTTTCAACTTACAATACTGGGTTTCCAACAACTATTTATTAAAACGAAAATTGTATTATAAAATTAATAGTTATTAATAAATAAATTCATTAATCAGTAAAAAAATACTAATCATTTAGGAGAAATGAGTCCGGGATAATTAAAATTGATACTGGAAATTTAAAATTCTGAATAACTATTACATTATTATAGAATAGTAATTATTATGTTCTAAAAATAACGTAAAATATTATCATATATTAACTTTTTAATGTTTCAACTAACCTATTTAGCAAAAACTGTATGTTATGCACTAATTTGTACTTAATTTTTCTTATAAATGCACTTATATTTAATTTTACTTTTTTTATTTGTTATTTTGAACTGTTGTCTAGTTAGCAAACTTTTAATTATATAAACGGATTTTCCCTCAATTAATGGTGTTTTTTAAGTCAAACGCAAATATGCAATGAAGAAATTCAATCAGGTCTTCTATGTGAAAATTTCCTCAGAAATAAGAATGGTTCAACTAAAATGAATTGAAAAAAAAAATTGAATTAAAAATGGTATCATAGTTGTACAAAAGGGTATATATCATAATGAATCAAGAGGGACCTACATTTTACTGATATATTTAATTATAATGTTATAATATTATGGCTTCTTATAATGGCTAAGTGATTTACATATTTTTTCTAAATGATGTTTAATTATTAATTTCATGTTTGCATTTGAAGATTTTTATTTTACTTCTTTTTTTGTTTTGTTATTTTAACTGGTTCTTTAGGCAACATATAAATTTGCCACATTTAAGGGCGATAATTAAGAAAGATAATTAATTGGCCCAATTTATATCCTTTTTTTTAATTTTCAAAAAAATGTTTATATTATGTTGTTAAGTGTATATTGTTTAATTAATGATTACTTATTACTGAATATTTATTCACACAGGACATTTAATATGTTTTAAAACTAAAATAGTATAATATACTATAATTAGAACCAATTATATTTATCAAATAGAATAATGTTCAGCGACTTGTACATTACAATTGTCCAACACTACATAATATTAAATACAATACGTTTACATCTCTGTCCAAAAGAATTTCCACGATATTGCACAAACTATTTCTTCTCCCCTGTTACACGTCTAGATTAATTTTTTTTTAAACTAATTAATTTTATTTTGTTTTATTCCACATTGCAATATCCCTATCTGCCCCATTTAGAGATTATACTTGTAATAATATCATCGGCCACAACGTGAAACCACGTAATTGTCAAATCCCAACTTTTCAGCAGACTAGAAAAGGTTCAAAAAATTAAATTTTTATCATATGGAGTTATGCTTTTTTATAAATAAATACCAGCATGTAATATACTATCGAGTAGAAAAAATTAACAAAATCAACTTCATAATATATGTATGTATGTATATATATATATATATATATATATATATATATATATATATATATATATATATATATATATATATATTTATATATATATATATATATATATATATATATATATATATAATATATATATACACACATATATTATTTGTGATTTATATTTTTCAATTATGTAATCGTTAATCGACATGAATCAAGTGATTTAATTATTTTCAATTAAAGTAAACAATGATAAAGAAGATATTCACTCAATTCAAGAGATCCGTTCAAGGACATTAGAAAATTTCATTAAATAAATAAATTTTAAAATATTTTCATAATATTTAATTAAAAGAAATAATAAATAAACAGAAACGATTCACATGAGGACGTTTTTTTTTTCTATTAAAAATATATATAAAATTTTATTTTTTTAATGCGATAATTAACTTAACTTTTACAAATATAGTCCATAATTACATAGATAAAATAATTGGTCTATTTATAGCGAAAAAGTTCTGAAGATAGGGAAGCCTTTTTCGGAACGTTAACTCTGGAGGATGTAGAAATGAATAAAAGTATGAAATTGGAAGTCGTATTTTGCTTATTATTTACTATATATATATATATATATATATATATATATATATATATATATATATATATATATATATATATATATACATATTATTATTTTTTTTTTTTTTTTTTTTTTTTTTAATATCCTCACGTACAATTCAAAATTCATTGGTGAAAATCCACCAGCCTTAATTGATTTATTGAATTTTTCCACATTACAAAACTTTATGACATACCGCGATAAAATCCACATCATCAGACTGCATTATTTTCTGCAATACATCACACATTTCTAAGTAATATTAAATCAATAGTAAATATATCATAATATATTATAAATTCATTACCTTAATTCTAATGTGATTAAATTTAATTAATCAATTAATTGGATTTTCACCAATATATTTTGTTTTACATTTTTTTAAATCGAATCACTTAATATATTTTAAAATTCAATTTT
The DNA here is from genome assembly GCA_948150685.1 of Rhaphigaster nebulosa. Taxonomy (NCBI): domain Eukaryota; kingdom Metazoa; phylum Arthropoda; class Insecta; order Hemiptera; family Pentatomidae; genus Rhaphigaster; species Rhaphigaster nebulosa. The sequence continues at coordinate 59,456,990 of OX411310.1, read as the reverse complement.
AAAGGTTATGTAATAAACCGGAAAATGCATTTAATGTGCTCTATTCCAGCTCCATTCTGGGTATTATTTATTTCTGCATCATAATATATTATTCTTTATATTCATATTATTGCTTATGTGTGGTCCAATGGATTTTTTCAACAGAATAGCTTAATTATTTGCTGATTTCTCTTGAGTTTTGAAATAAATAGAAATGCAACGTAATTTACTGTATATTACTTGAAATTCTTAAGTCATAGCGATCTTCAGACTTTTCTTTTCTTTTTTTTTTTTTGGAAAATAAATTTTTTTAGAATTTATAATTAAATAATTCGGTAGGAATATATGAGACCACTAGTTAGTAATATTTTACAACTATTAAAAAATATATGTATTAGAAATTTTGGGTCAGCGATTTAATAAATAAAAAAAAAAAGAAGAGAGAATAAGCTTTAACGTTTGCATTAATCTTTTGAATATTATTATTTAAAAAGTTTAAACTTTGTTTTAGAAAAAAAAATATATGTATATATTGCATTGCCGATATAAAAATAAGGAAATGCCTAATATGAATATGAATATAAAGAAGTGGTGTTCAAAAGATCTATATAAGGTGCTCTTTTCTTTTGTTATCTCTGATATATCATAGCAAATTTTGAGATTTGTGTCAATGATATTTTTATGCAATGTAATTTATTTTTAACTCAAGTTATCTGTTGATAAAATAAAAGGCTTCTTAACGTAGCTATCTATTTTTTTTTTCTTTTTGTTCATCATTCCTTCTCCTGACATTTCGTAAGAATAGATTAGACTGCGCTTTAATAAAAATCATTTATTGATGTTTATAGAAAACATTGCAATTATCCTAATTTTTTTCCGTATCATAGTAAATACCCGAGGAACTCATTTTTTATAATTTTCTTGCTTATGACGTTTTACCTATTAAAAAATGAATGGCGGATACAAATAAAAATTTTAAAAATGTACCAACTATTTAATTGTTCAAAACTACAAAGCTACCTTAGGAACAAAGAAGAAATACAGGAAGTGTTACCTGCTGTAGTGAGACATTGATATTTATTTTTTTTATTGTTTTATTTTCTTTGTTAAATTAGAAAATAAAATAGACGACTTTGACAATTGGCTTGCACCTGAGTGTCCTGCGAGATGATCCTAGACTGGATGCTGTCCTGGAACTGTCGATGCCATCCACGAGCGCACACTGAGTTCGGGACCCACCACCTGTTGGCAAACCCCCTCCCCCCTGAGTTCCAGGCAAGCGTACTTACATCTTCGCCAGCGGTCATCTTAAGATAACTGTCACAGGAAGTTTACAATCTAAAATAATCTACATGTACAATGTCTGACATAAACAGACATTAATAACACGATATACCATTTACAGATACCGTAATGTTTCACTAACTTCAGAAACTTGAGTTGAATCTGCGCAAACAAACCTCGCAGTTTATTTACATCGACCTCATTGAGGTTTATTCCCTTCTCCCAAAAATTTGGGAAATTATAAATCTACTTCAAACTTATAAATTGTGGTAAAACATTTTATTCAGAGTTACTAAAATTTAAAAACATTACCAATTCCTTTTAATTAAAAAAAATTGGGATTTAATCAATACGACAGGTATTTTGTTTGGATAGAAAAAAAATCATTGTTGTCAATTGTCAGCATTCGCCACAGGTAAGTGAAAAGTTCAAATCCAAACGAGTTGGGATAATTAAAATATTTATTATAGTTGGAAAAATTAAAATGTTTCATATTGTTGGAAATCCGGTCAAAATTGTTGGTAATTTTAAATTTTGTTTTCCTCTCCAATATACTGTCGTAGCAAGTACCTGTTTGTGTATCTGATGTACAAAACCCATATTAAAATTGAAAGGATTGGATGAATAACACCCTACGTGAGAAGGAAAATACTCAACTGTCCTAGCTAAAGTATCTGTGGTATTACGACTTAATTTATACTATTTGGAGTTATTTTTGCCCAAATGTTTTTTTCCCATGAATACCATTCTTTCGTTATCATTATCGTCTGTTCCTGGGGAACCAGCGTACTCCTAAATCACAGATCCTTTACCTCAATAATCGATCCCACTTTAACCACTCGATTGTGAAAAACCTTGGAGTCACATTCGATCAGCACCTCTCCTGGAATAGCCATATTTTCCAGATCCCACGAAAATCCATAGCCGTTCTTATGATTCCGTGATTCCATTCCATAAATTACCCGGCAGCCCCTAGTGTCCTCTCTTGTTTTCCCCCACTTCGACTACGGTTGCTTGGTATACGGAATATTATCTGCGGGACTAGAGATGAGATTGAAGAGATTTATGAACTTTTTCAGAAGATTTATTTTGGCATTCCATAGGCGCTCTCATGTTTCTTGTTTGTATATCGACTTTTAGTGACATTCTCTTACTTTTCTACTGAAATATCTCCTCGGTGTCTTTCTTTTCAAAGTCCTACATTCTCGATCTCCTCACTGTACGTTCCTCTATTCACTCTCTAAATATCAGATCTCAACCCACTGATTTATATATTCCCTCCTATAAAACTGCTCCCTTCAGCAAATCCTTCGTCATTCGAGCTACCTCCTTCCTGTAATTCTTTAATCGTCTCTATTCGCCAATCCTTCTCCCCAATTTCCTTTCAACAACACTTATTCCTTGACTTACTCCTTAATCAAACCGCCGCATTGTTTTAAAATGTGTGTATTTCTATGTGTGTATACAGCGTCATTTTTCTTTACGAAATAAATAGTAATTTATTTCATTTAATATTTGTATTATTAAAGCGAAAATAAATAACTAATTCATGAATTGGAAATTAAATTAACTTTTGTATGGTAAATTAGCTTTTGTAAAATACTTTGCATCCGTATTTTTGTGGTTGGTTCACACATTTAGTGAGCACAGATTGAGCTTATAGCATACTATAACTCCTCCACTGCGAAATCTAGCTTCCATTCTGCTTCTCGGCCTGATTTAGAGGGAGCACTGCTCAAGCTGCGTGGATTGCGTCTGTGAGACTGAAGGCGTTTCGTTTCTGTTGATTTAGTCAATCTTAAATAAATATTTTCTGTGCAAATGGCCCACTATCTATTTAATCGAAATCCCTTTAACAAAAAGGACCCCTATACTTGCTAACAATTTTAACATCATTGTAATCCTTTATAAAACTTTCAATATCACAATTATCTTGATATGCTATACATACTTCCAAATCTTCATACTAGTATTCTTTTTAATTAATAGTTTTCATATATTTTATCATATCATGAGTAAATAATGCATTATTTTAATTTCAATTAATTTTTACATTGTTATTACCTTCATCAGTCACTTGCTAACAATTTTAGCATCATTGTAATCCTTTTTAATACTTGCAATATCATAATTATCTCGACTTGCTTTACATACTTCCAAATCTTCATGCTAGTAATGGTTTCAATTAATAGTGTTCATATATTTTATTATATCATGTGTACTTTTCACATTACTTTAATTTTTCATTTTTTACAATTATATTGACATCTTTTTCTCTTTATACTTTATATATTTTTATCTAGCCCTAATGATGGCCTAAAACTTAGGCTGAAGCGTTGGCACAAAATAAATGTCATACTTATTATTGTGTTAGTCCGCTTATTATTTTTCCTCAAGAAAATAATCTTTATGATTACAATTTCTAATATATCGCATAATAACATCACTATAATAACGTGAAAAAGAAGTTGTGGGAGTTACTATTTTTGTTATTAATAAAACTTATCCAGGATGTTTGACTGTATAGTCAAAAATTTTAAATATCTTCTTTGAATACATGGTAATTTTAGTTTACAGTCAATAGAATGCATAAATCGAACATCATAATGATCGAATTTCGTATTGACTTCGAAACAAATTTATGAAGCCTCGGAGGGGAGGCCACAGAAAAATATGTTTAATTATTTAACCACGGGACCCAATATGGATCCTTGACCCGAGACTCCTAAATGCCTAGTTACGCCCGTGTTTTAACGATTTAACTAATCGTACTTAGTGAACACTTTACTACAACTGTTACATTATTCTTCTTTTTGTTGCCTAAATTCAACCATCATATGTGGCTAACTATAACTTAGAAGATCAATATGAGAGTACCTTCAACTCTTTACATGGAATAAATATACCCAAAGGAAGGTGGGGGGGATGGAATTAAGCAAATTATTTTTAAAGTATAATTATTGAGGAAGTGTCATAATTTGAGATGTTGTTAAATTTTAGCCTAACCTGATTTCTATGAGAAAGGCACTTTTTCTGAAGCACATAATTATTCCTGAGATAGCTTTGCTCCGTATGCTATGAGAATAATTAATATATTATTTCATTTATTATCATATTTAATAAATCAAAATTGTTTATATGAGCATAAAGCTAGAATTATTTATTATATTCATTAATTTAGGGATCACGTTCATTTTATAACCGACGAAAATGGTACAGTTTTATTCACGAAAACAGTGGAATCTTTTGTTCTTTAGTCCAAATCTCTTTACTACATAGATAAAATTAAAAAAGTATTATTGCATTATTATAGATTAATATCTTAGTTACTGAACTGATAATATTATCAAATTCCAATTTATTAAATGATAAATTAACATGAATGAAAATCTAGTCAGTCCACGAAGGTAATTGTATAAATATTTTTTTCTTCTAATATATCAAAGATACCTATTTACTTGGATAAATATTATGGAATAGTAAGATTCAACAGGACCATCAAATACTTCCTGGATTCAATCCTCAATTCAATCTAATGTAATCCCGTATATCTGGGCCCAGGATTTGTTCTAGTATAGGGACCCAAAAAGTTACAACAGTCCCGGCAATATTACAACATTTATTATATTCTAAGACTTCCGTGGGGAATTTTCGAACCATACGTACCATATTTTTGTGTTTTATATACTACAAATACAAATTATATATATATATATATATATATATATATATATATATAAACCTTCAGTTTTATTACCGAGATAAGATTTCAGTTAATCGAATAAATTCGATATTAGACAAGATTCCAAACCATGGTTTGTTACTGTTATCATAACATGGTTGCTGTTCATTATGACTCTAATGTTCCTGGGTTTTTTATTCCGCTACCACAAATCACTTTCCTATAAAAACATATGATTTGTTAGTCATTTTTTACATACTTGTTAATAACTATCGTTACGTAGTTATAACCTCATTTTCAAATATAAAAATAAATATTATTACGTCTTGGAGTAATTGAAGCACGTTTTCTTCACTCTGGAATGCAGCAGATAATTGCAAATGATTAATTTTTTTTAGTATCTGAACACGCGAGAACGTACACAATAAATAATCCAATCGGTAACAGTTAAAAACAATTTAAACCAAAATTGTTTTTATTGAAAGGTGATTAGCGGGAGCGAAGTAAAAAAGACCCACGTTCCTTTGCCATTGGTCGCTACAAAAACATTTTTTTTTATACGTCATTAACTAATTCTGGTACGGACCACATGATAAATTTTAAGGTAATTTGTTTTTTTTATATTCTTGATAAAAATTATAATATATATTTCTTGTGTACTTGGGCGAATTCTTTTATTTATTGAATATTTCAGCAATCGACCAATGATGTAACATAGATTCCCATGTGCATTGATAACAGCTGAACCATGGTAACGTCAAGAAGGGGATGGATTAGGAAGCAGTTATCAACCATATTATGGTTGCTGTCGTAGACGCAATATTTTACTGAGCACCTGCTCATATAGAATGCATTCTCACGTTTTATTCACTTATAAAGGAGAGCAGATACTCCGAATCAATAATCAGTCCATATTTGTGGAGCACGTGTTTCTTACACTTGGCAAAATAATGAATGAAAGAATTGTAAAATAATAATAAAGAAAATTAGTTTTGAACGAAAATCGGTTTTAAATAACAATAATAGAGTATTTCATTGTGTAACTTCTATTTATTCGCATCGAACCAGATCACCTGCTCAGATTTTTGAGGATGAGTACGTGCTCAGTTTTATTCACTTCACCTAATGTGTACAAGGCCATGGGATTTAGATTCTTATCTGGTTTTAAGAGATAAGATAAGTTTAGATTTTTCCTCTTTATTTTATAAAGTTAACATTTATAATAATGCTTCCTCCTCGATATAAATTTTTAAAAAAAATATCATATCAGTTTTATCCTAATAGTAGATGGTATATATTAATTGTGAACAGACAGTAGCTTAAAGTACTCTTTTTCATTTTGTTTTAGTTCGAGTTGAGCAGATTTTCTATGAATATCTGACCTTCAATTTTCTATTACTAACTGCTGCATTTCTGTATATGATATGATATGATATTTTATTTATTTATTTTATTATTCATTAATAATTATTAATAATAAAAAAAAAATAAAAAAATTATAATCAATAATTGGACCATTTTCACATAAAATGGTACTTTCATATACGGGTTCATTGAGTGGCTATCAAAGAAAAGAAAAATTGGCTATTGACCTTTATTGATTGTACATCGTAAGGCATATCAAATTGAGTTTATATGGGTCATTACATTTTAATTTAAATTGCTCAAAACTATTGGTTTATTATTTTCAATAATAGACCTTGGGAATAGAGAGGAAGATCTTGAGGAAAATTTATGGGCCAATAAAATTACCGGAAGGATATAGGCTAAGGCCTAGCAGAGAATTATACAGAGAAATGGATGACCTGGAAACGGACAGTAGGTCAAGGAGGCTGCGTTTCTACGGTCATATGGTCAGGATGAACCCGAACATAATAAATAGAGAGATCTTTGGGAAAATGTGGGGATATAAAGGAGCTGGGGGCACATCAAGCAGATAAAGGAAGAAACGGGGAAATTGGGGATCTCAAGTAAAGACTGTTTCGATAGGGATGAGTATAAGGAAAATTAATGAAAATAAAGGTCCTTGTGGGTGCCAAAGAGGTAAGAAAGAGGAGAATATGGAGCGAAGAAGAAAGAAGAATGCAGTCTGAAAGAATGAAGAAGAGGTGGGAAGAGAGGAGGAGGGGGAGTGTGTGGGGAGAGTTAGGAAGAAATGATATTCACGTGGTCTGGAAGGCCGTTTCATGTCAAAAAAAAAAAAAAAAAAAAAATAGACCTTTGGAATCGACCAAGAAAACATTTTTGTAACCCCACTCAAAATTTGAAGTTTTACGTTTTAAGATACGTAGAATCCAAATATCGAATAAAACAAATCCGTCCGTACGCCGTACGCCCTCCGCGGCTATTCTCCGAGAGTACTTGACCAATTGTATGGATATTCGGTACCAATGTCACAGGTCACCACAGGATGATCTTCGGAACTCGGCATTACCATCAGTCTGTTTCAAAATGGCGGTAGATTAGTGATATCATAAGCTCATAACTCGGCCATTTATAAAGATACAGAAAAAATTTAAGATGTTTTGGCCTCCTGACTTATCTATTGGGCTTCTGACTTTCTCGCATCTCTATGCTTTATCCTTCCTTGGATTATTTCTACACTTCCTTTAGCTTACTCAGTCTTTCCTTTTTTTTTCCAACTGAAGTGCACATCCAATGTTTCCTCTGTATCATTTCCCCCTTGATTGCATGTCCAAACCATCACAGCCAACTTGCATTGACACAGTTTTTTTTTAACACTCACAATTCGGCACTCTCACTGCGACCATCTAGAGACAAGCTTCAAATTTCTTTTCCTTTGGTGCCTACTACTTAATTTCTTTAACTTTGACAGAATAGATATTTTTGAAATATTACTAAGTAGAAATAATAAACCATTGTGTAATAATTTGCAGCGTTTTTTTATTTTATTCATTGAAATAACTTCTGATGCGTTACGGTCCTAAAACTAAGTTGTAAATTTGAACCTCATACAGAAATGTTGAAAATGAAGAAATGAAAAGTCTGGTTCGTGGGAAGAACCGTTTCTATGACATTTACCAAAATATATTCACAAAATGGTGATTTCTCGTTTCTCGGGAATTTTTTTGCAAGACTTTATCTCGGTAACTATTAGAGTTACAGATGTCTATTACCACTCAAATTAGAGCTAATTAAATGCACCATAAAGTAGTATATATCAATTAACCTCGTGGAAAGAACAGTTTCCATAACGTTTGCTAAAATACATTCACCAGATGATTTCTCGTTTTTTGGAATAAACAATTATTTTTTGAAAGATTTTATCTCGGGAACTATTAGACGTATATATGTCTATTACCCCTCAAATTAGAGCTAGTTAAATGCACCATAAAGTAGTATATATTAATTAACCTCGTATGAAAAACAGTTTCCAGAACGTTTGCTAAATTACATTCACAAAATGATGATTTCTCGTTTTTTTTGGAATAAACAATTATTTTTTGAAAGATTTTATCTTGGGAACTATTTGACGTATATATGTCTATTACCACTCAAATTAGATATAGTTAAATGCACATAAAGTTGTTTATAATGACTATCTTCGTAGGAAGAACTGTTTCTTTGATATTTGCCAAAATCAATTAACGTAATTGTGATTTCTCGGTATTTTTTTTTAATGTATTTTTTCAATAACATTATCTCCAGAACTAATTAACATAAAAAGCTCTATTAGGGCTCAAATTTTAGCAAATTTAATATCCTTAAAAAAAGTTTGTTACATAGAAAGAACAATGGAACCGTATTGAGGGGAATATTTTGCATGGGAGTTAAGATTCTTGACTTACAGTTATATCAAGAGGTGATAAAACTGCTGATTATCAGATCCAGTTCATTGATGGGACAATTTCCCAGTTTACATAGGCTGAGTGTGTTCCAGAAGGGATTTCCGACTTCTGAGTCCATCCACAGTTGATAGTTCGAGGTGGAAATAAATCTATAGTCATGCTGGAATCTTGACACAAAAATTGGGAATTCGGTGCCTTGCCCACTGGACAACAAATATATGGTATAACAATTATTGTTTGTCATTACTTAGCCGACTGTCTCTTATGGAGTTGTATTTACCAATACATCGAATCATTTGTTGATACCAGCTCAACTTGTTCCTGAAATGTATCATAAGTCTGAGAATAAATAATTTAACTTATACTTAAACGTATTATTATAAAATTATTTGAATGTAGCCGCTCGATAGTGCCCACATGTCGGATTTACCCATTTTTCTGAATTCAGTGAGGTCTTCGTTAGCTAAACAATTTTGTAGTCGTCCCGGAACTTCATAATTTTATGTTTTCGACTTTCGTCAGAAACCTTTATTCTTTTCAACGCTATTCTATTTCAGGTTTTCTACTTGCATATTACGTGCTGCCATATCCTTATGGATCGATAAACACATGGGTTCACCTATGCGTTGTCTGTTCATGTAGGTGTACTTATCGAGAGAGTTGCCGTTCAACAGAGGTGGAGAAACCCGCCTGACTTCTGGAATTCAGTTAATTTGTTAAGCAAATCTGCAATGAGTCGTATTCCTGTTTAAATGATAGATCATGTAAGGTTTCATACTTCGTGTATAAAACAGAAACGATACTTGATATTCTTGACTGTGTATTTGAATTCTTTATACACATTTATTTTACATTTAATCATTATACCCAAAATATCTCCTTAAATCAGGAAATAAAGAAAATGTCAGATATATCTACTTTAAACGCTGGACCTCAGAATTATTGCGAACACGTTTGCAATGTTATTACTAAAAATTAAATGAAGGATAACAGTCAGTAGTCGGTGGGCCTTACCCCCCTTTCGTACACTCCTTCCCCTTCTCTCCCACACATCCCTATATATTGCACATCGTTATGTTCCTTGTGATTAAAAAATTACCAATGATTAAAAAAAAACCAATGCTCCCAGAAAAAAAAGTGGCCGCACCTTGCCAAAATGGCGTCCAAAGATGGCGGACTGTTATTCTGCATTTTTTTAATTTCGTCATAATTGACTTTGTTTCAAAGCTGAATAGTCATAGAATCAAAAGATATAGATTCATTTTTAAAAATAATTGGCTTGGACATTAAAAAGGATCATTAAAGTAAATTTTTTTCAAGTCGTTTGCACGAAAGTTGAAACTTCAAGACCAGTGGCCATTAAATAGCCAACAATGACGAAAAAGTCTACAAATGAAACATTTGGAGCACTTATTCTTCTTTAAAAAGCAATAGTCTCTTTTTAAAATATTCGAAATGGTTCCTTAGAAAATGGACTTAATTAGAGGTGAAGCTGGAGGGACGTAAGTAATAAATGCGAGAGTTATTAGCTTGATCGACATAATTAAATTTAATTGCATCAACGAGCTTATATTAGTAGAATAATTTAAGTTGTATTTAATATGTTTTATGTTTGTTTTATATAGGTACATATTTACTCAATAATAATTTATCTGCAATTTAATTTGAATTTAGGAATCAACCAATTTCATTCCGCTGAAGAATCAACTTCCTTTGCAGTATTACTTTTCCAAGAGAGTTCTCACATACATAACTTAAGGATTTCTTTTCAATAAAAAAGTATCCGAAGTAAATTGATAAAAAAAAGTTTAAGAGGCATTTACAATTAACTTTTTAAATTGTTTAAAGCTAGATTTTTAATGCAAAAATTGCATTGTTATTTATACCATTTCAAGAACAATGAAAGTATTGAGTGAAATATTGCCATGTAAGACCGGTAATTGCAGGTCAAAAAAGACTGTATGTTATAATTTTATCGGTTGAAGATAATTTTTAATAATACCTTTATTATTTAGTATAGTTAGATAGAGCAACAACTTTAAATTAGAGAGGGGGAGGGGATAGTAATCAAATTGTTCAAATCTAGTTAATCGGCTAACCATTAGAGGTCTCTTTGATTTACCGTTGTTAGTACCTTTAAATTTATTGACGTTAACATACGAAAAAGACAAATTAGATATTTGTATTTAAATTGAATAATAATTATTAATTTATTCCACTGATAATGTCTAATAATCACTTTTATCCAGTTTACTATTGTTAGTATCAAGCATGCTAACCCAACCACTACAGCTGTCTGTTTGACATTGTCTGTAGATACCTTGTTAGGTCGTCGTGTTTAGCCTAGGGCAGTTTTATTAAGCTGATTAAATGTAAATTCATAAACATGATATTGGAAGGAGGTTAAGGTAAGCTGATATTTGTTTATAGATCAAGATTTAGTTCAGGAATGAAATACGTCTTTTTAATTGTTTTTTTTTCCTGCTTCTTAGTGTGAAGTATTCCTAGTTTTTGATAATGGCATTGTACAAAATGTTTGTTTTGATTTTCAGTATCCAAATATATATGTGTCACACTTGAAAATAGTGTAAGGATATTTTACATTACATTGCAGGTATTTAATTTTACCTTGCCAAAATTCTTTGGAATGTTGCATACTGATGGCCTTACCTCAGTTTTTAACTATTTTGTTTATCATTCCACAGCTAACTAATTATTGTTTTGTTATTTTATCAAACTTAGGTTATGGAAAATTGTAATTTGTCATTGAAGTCTTTGTGAACCTTCTCTGACAAATGTGTTTAGATTGTTGACATAGCTCCCTGTCATGTTTGTTATCATAATTTTGATATAGGATTTTATGTTGGCATGGGGTTGCTTTGTTTTGTTGGGTATAGCTTGATTTCATGAAAAATTCATTGTTTGTGAATTGTAATTGGTTCTCATACCTAATTGCCTAGTTTTTACTTGATTTCACCTGATTAACATCAATTTTTCCTTTCATGTTTAAAGGTTACCTTTAATTTTTGTATTATTTTTAAAATATTCATTGTTAATCTAAACATGTTTGTCTATTACTTTTCATTGATGGCCATTTACATTCTTCGCTTTGTAAATTATCAGCGATTCTTGTCAATATAGCATGCTGATATCCCATAATATTTCTTAGTTTTGGTCTTTGCTTATTTATATTTATTACAAATTGATTATTCCAAGTTGTCATTAATTTCATCCATAAGGAATATTCCTTATTTCATCATTTCTTGACAGTTGAAACATTTTTAATATTTTCATATTAAATTACTTTTATTATAATTTTACAATAACCTTTTATTACAATTTTACAATAAATTATATATATTTATTGTATCTATTATTATATTCTTAGGTTGTTTTTATCTTAAGCATTACTGCAACCAGATATAAACAATCATTTATAGAATTGCATTATATATATAATCTTTAATAAATTTCTATTGAAGACCAAATACCCTGCTTACTAATACCTTGTTATGTTCCCTATAATTTATATTTATTTGATTATTCTGTGATAGTGAATTATTTTACTAATTTTGCTGCTTGGCCTGTATTTTATTGCTTTATGTTCTGCCTAACTTCCTTAACTTTTCTTTTTGTTGTTATTATATACATTTTATTGTATTCTTCCTGCATCAAAAATTAAATTAGTAAATAAAATTTATATTATCTGATTCAGGTTTATGATATAACTACTGAGTTGTTCTTGAGCATGTGCATTGTTTGTTAGAGTGTTTTCTTCTTCTATGTTACCTGATATTTTAACTTCTTTTTTTTCATTCAAAAATTGATTGTTTATTCTTCATCTATCTCAATTTTTACTGGTTACGTTTTCTTATTTAAATGATAATTTTCAGATTGTTTTCAATTCTAATGGAGGATAGTGTAAGTGTAAAATCAAGTGATTCAACTGCTGTGAGTGATGAGTTTGAAATTATAAACGGACAGACGGTGGTTACTGCTTCAGTAAGTTTATTGAAGAAGTTTTATTTAGAACCGTTAAAAGGTTGATAATAATGAATAAATTAAATTGAATTGGCTTGTAACACATCTTTATGTATCAATTAAAAATATTGTGTCTTAGATCTTTTAGTTATTTTGGACCCGATTCCGAAACAATTGATAGTTGGCAGTACATCACATCATTTCATACCAAATATATATATGTATATGTATATATAATTCAAATATATATAATTCATTTATTTTCTTTCATATGAGAATCGCCAAATAACCTGTTCTGTTGTTGGAATTGTTTCAGAAATAACCTTTACTTGATGACCTTTACCTTTACCTTCAATTAAGCTGCTGCCCATATGCTCTTTCTAAATACCACCCATTTTAAGATTTCAATCCTTGTATGCTCGCATCAGAATTAATTTACATGTTATTTAAAAATGTATTTTTATCATCAGTGTTTGTGCCATGCTTGGATTAACTGACAAAACTTTTTTTCGTATTTACTTTTATTTTATTTATTACTTTTGTATAAATTTACTTTTATCTCCAATAATTTTTTTTTTTTTTAATTTAAGTTATACAATTGTAATTGTTCTATTCCCAGAGTTTACCCCAATTGAAAATAGCTGGTGACGGAAGCTTAGAAGGCCTTTGGCAGTGCCTAGGAGAAATGCTTAAAGAAGATATTGACAATACACAAAACCAAATGTCTGTTGATGAAAATGATGAAGTTGAACATTCCCATCATGAAAACATCGAAGAGTTGGGTAAGCTACTATGTATTATCAGTAACTTTGTTATTTATTAGTTAAAAAGTAATAAGCCACTTTAAAATAAAAAATAATATAAATGCATGAGAAGTATGTTATTGGCAAATATACAGTCTCTAAACAGGCTTTCTTTTAGATAACTAAACACTCATTTATTATAGCTTTTTCTGTTATAAGTTTGATTTTACTCGTGAAAACAAAAAAGTACTTGTCTATGGACAGTGGTCATAAGACTTATTCCCAATTCATTCCCCTTTTTCTGAAATTGTTTTGTGCCAGTTAAACTCTTGGGTCTAGATATGATTCTCTAAACTGCCTCCACTATTTTGGTAAAAGTTCAGTTGCTAACCTCATCTCTCTGCAAGGAATATAATTATCATCCATCCGTATCATCCCTTTCTTCTTGGTAAAGACGAAGACGAAACCCTTCCAAATTATCTCTCTTCAGATAGTCCCTAATAAAACAGAAAAGCAACTGGTGTAAATAGTAAATTATTAATTATTTATTTTATAAATGCTCATCCATTACTCGAGTCTGCCTCTTTTCTTTATCTATTTTTTCCCCCTAACGCTTCTCTTTGGTACTTCACAGTAAAATTGTCATTTTTGTTTGATCCACCTTAAGTACGAGTACAATATGAAGAATAAGTATAAATTAAGTATAAGTATAAATTTGAAATGTATTCTCTTCGCAGGTGATGTTCACCAGGACTGTACAATATTTAATGGAGTGTCCTACCTCGGTGCTGCTGCTATCAATGCACCCAAATCTGATACTGAAATACAAAGAAACATGGTAATCCTTAATGAGAGTATAGTCGAGGCAATTAAGGTGTCGATCTCTATACCATCTTGTTCTGATGGCTCTGTTGTGTAAGTTATATCTAACCTTTTGTTCTTTAATAGAGAGGATATACCTAGCTCTCCAAGTAAATTTTTTGCTCTTTTAAAGAAAAAGAAAAAACATTAAATGATGTTGAGAAGACCTCATATAGATAATAAAAGTACTAAAAATTAATAAATAAAATAAAACAAACAATAAGAAACTCAATAAATTTTGATTTGAAATAAAATAAATGTGCGTAAGTTTACTATTTTAATAAGAGTTATTGAAGTAATAATTTTTTTAAAATCAATAATATGAATCTATCAACTTATAAATTGAACCGAACAAGAATCCTCATGCTAACAGCAGAATTAGCAATTTATCCTGAAGGATACAGGCGGTAAAATGTAATTTTCTAGGTTCAATTAAAATGTAGATTTCTAGGATCAAGTGAATCAATTCAGATTTTTTTTTAAAACCAATATATACATTACAATACACGAAAATCTTAATTTTTAACCCATAAATTTAGAGAATAAATAATCAAAAATGGATGAAAAGTTACCTAACCGGAGATCGACACCATTTCACTGGTCAAGGTACAGTTCACTGTAAAAATTTCTAAAATGAACAATCTTCCACGGGTAAGTCGCATTGGAAACTGATGGAGGTAATGCTACAAATCTAATGAGAGATATGGAAAATAAAGGAACTACAATAGACAAACTGAATTTAAACTAAAAATTGGGAAAAATAAAGTATCTTGCAGGATGCACTGCCAAATTAAGGGATAATTGTGTTTTATTAATACTAACTGAAAAACCCCAACTTTTTGAACATTTTTGAAGCCAGTTCCTTTTTTTCTTTCAATTTTTTAAAAAAAGGCTTATGATTTTTAGTGTTATTGAGTTCTATTCTAGTATGAGACATTGTATTGCTCTGAGTTAATTTTATTTTATTATGGTTCATTTTAATTATTATATTATTGATTTTAGCCTATATAGCTTTTGAAATGGATGTTTATACTTAAAGTAGCCAACATGATATTAGGCAGGTCTGAAGAATTGCGGTGTTGCCAACTCTCGCTCTACAATCTAGCTCACTTTTAATTCACAAAAAATTTGGAATCCTTAACCCGTCGTTTCACAGTTCGTCATATTTTCATAAAGATTGCTCATACCAATTATTTTAAGGCCTAAACTGTTTTTAAATAAAACCTTAAATTGATATTATGAATTCTCTCAACAACAAACGAGTTGAATTTTAAAATTAATTTTACCTAGCAATGGGGGTGCTAGACAACAAGGGACAGGTCGGCATTGCAAACTACTGGCGGTTTTAAGGCTGAACTGATCTGTCCATCGCTATGTTGGGACTAAGTGTGGCAAGATAGCAAAAATGCATAACTGCCTCATTTCCTGTTGGCTACTATAGTTAGTGATAAACAAAATTAGTTTATTTATTAAATAAATGTAGTAACCTATTTTTTCATAGATTATACGATGGTGTAACAAATAGTGTTATGCAAAGATATGAAATTTGCCGGATACTGTTTTATGCCCATGGCAAACCAAATTCAAATGAAGCTGCTTGTTTCGCTTTCACTTGGACACATGGTGATACTTTGGAGTCTTCAATTTTTCAGTGCCATGTTTTCAGATGTGATATACCCGAGGCAGTAAGTTCTTATTTTTCATTCGATAAACTCTTTATATGCCACTTATTTAGTTTTATTCACTGTGTCATTTTGTAATAATCGATCATTGACAATCTTTTACTTTAGGTTGGTCAAGTTTCTGCATGTTTTATGAAAGCTTTTCAAAGGGTACCAAAGTCTCTAAGTACTTCAATTAATGGAGAACTACCTACAGAAGGCGATTTACTAAACAATATTGGCAATATACAAGTCTTTGTTCTTGATTTAACTATGGATATCAAGGAAGATGATGGGAAGGTAATAGATTATTTTATTTATGCCTATTGATGTACTTTCAATGTAGTACTATATTCAGTTGACACCCGCATGATGGTACAGAAGGATCAATCTAATTAGGGATTGATAAATTATTTACCACTTCTATAAATTTGTTTTATTGAAAACTAGTTTCGAATGTTATACATTTATTCTCAATTCTAAAAACACACAAAAAATTCAAAAATAAGCAATACAAAATATAGTTTGGTATTATTATACATATTCTTCTTCTTCTTCCTCCATAGTGCCTTTCAGCATGGAGGTGCCTCAGTCCAAGCATGCCAGGCCTCCTGATCCCGTGCCAGCGCTTTCATGGCATTTATCTGCTTGTCTCTCTTCTGGCCTATTTTAGAAATGTGTTCAGTCCATTGCATTCTAGGTCGCCCTCTTGGGCGTTTCCCCATGGGTATGGCTTCAAAGAATTTTCGAGGGCCACGGTTCTCATCTGTCCGGCAAAGGTGTCCAAACCATCGAAGGTTGTGTTTTTTCAAGGGTGTCTTTCAAGGAAGCAACTCCGAGATCTTCTCGTGTCCGCTCGTTTTTAATGCGATCTATCCTTGTTCGACCAGCTGTTATTCTGCTTAGGTGCTTGTCTAGAGGTACCCAGCTTTCACTTCCATATAATAGAGTAGGCAGGTAAACGGCTTTAAAAATGTGTATTTCAACATTTTTCTCTACCTCCCTTTTACCTATCAATATGTTACAGAGGTGGTTGTAGATAGAATTTGCCTTCTTTATTCTGTTGGAGATCTCCTGGTCCAACCTTCCATTCCTGCAGATCACTGTCCTTAGGTAAGTGAAGTCATCCACCATTTCCATTACTTCACCTTTGCAGCGTATTTCAACAACTTCCTGTTCCCTGCCTATATGCATTGCTTTGCTCTTTCCGACATTGATGGTCATTCCTTTCCTTTCCAGCTCCGCCTCCCATTCCATTACTGCAATCGCGCTTCTGAATCTGCTAGGAGAACAATATCATCTGTAAACACCATCACTTGCGCCAAAATTGTCCTCATATTCCATTTGCCTACAACAGTGCGAGCTGTCCTTCGTTTGCACATCTTCAAAATTTCATCCATGTATATAATGGATAAGAGAGGACTTAAGCTATCTCCTTGCTTCACACCTTTCTTCATGCCAAATATATCTGACTCTCTTCCGTTAATTCTAATTATACCTTTGGAGTTATGGTATGTGGACTTGACAGCATCTATTAATCTTTGTGGGATATTTTTGGCGGAGAGGGCATTCCATAATTCTTGTCTAGGAACAGAGTCAAAGGCAGCCTTCAGGTCTAGGAATGCCAAGAAGACACTCTCGATCCCAAGAGTTGTATATGATAGTTCTCAGGGAATAAATGAGATCTTGGGTTTGGCGTTGTGATCGGAATGCACATTGCTCCTCTTCCAAACCCTTCTCTACAAGCATCCTCAGTTTCTTTTCTAATATTGAAGTGTATAACTTGTATACAACCTGATAATACATATTAAATTAGATTAATATAAATCAGTATTATAAAGCATTTATGAATTATGAATTTAATTAAGACAAGAAATCAAATACATGTTGGTACTCACCATTAATATAAATCAGTATTATAAAGCATTTATGAATTATGAATTTAATTAAGACAAGAAATCAAATACATGTTGGTACTCACCAAGATTTAAATGGATTATATCAAACAGAAAGGTTTGTACTGGTTTCTTCTCGCATTGAACTGACACAAACGAAAGGTAGGTAGGATGTTTATAGGTAAACGGTTTAAGGGTCAGGGTTTTTCCAGTAATGCCGGTGAGTAATTGGTTTTTCTGTTATAGATGGGAATAAATTTAAGATTGGACTATTGGTGGAGATATTTATTTTGTCTTTTAAGCAAAAATCTGGATTGGATTTGAAGAATTTTATTATTTCAAGTACTTCATATATATTTAATTTGAGGCTGTTTTCAACATGATGTATTTATTTAACTCCTGAGCCTTTGATGAATTTCATGATTAATAAAATTCTTCAAATACAATCCAGATTTTTGCTTAAATGACCAAATAAATATCTCCAATAGTCCAATCTTAAATTTATTCCCATCTATAACAGAAAAACCAATTATTCACCGGCATTACTGGAAAAACCCTGACCCTTAAACCGTTTACCTATAAACATTCTACCTATCTTTCATTCATTGTTAGTTCAATGCGAGAAGAAACCAGTACAAACTTTTCTGTTTGATAAAATCCATTAAAACCTTAATGAGTACCAACATGTTTTTGATTTCTTGTCTTAATTAAATTCATAATTGATAAATGTTTTATAATACTGATTTATATTAATCTAATTTAATATGTATAATAATACCAAACTATATTTTGAATTGCTTATTTTTTAATTTTTTGTGTGTTTTTAGAACTGAGGATGAATGTATAACATTCGAAACTAGTTTTCAATAAAACAAATTTATAGAAGTGGCAAATAATTTATCAATCCTAATTAGTACTATATTGACTATCTAGTTTCAATGTGTTAAATCTTTTTCTTTTTTTTTCAAACAGGCTGTTCTTTTCATTATTATTTATTTTTCATGTTATGTACCAGGTATACTGGTTAATTATGCAGATTTTTTTTCAATGTATAGTGTTACACACATGATGTTTACAGTTGATAGGGTTATATATAGGGTTGCAGGGCTGATGGGGAGAGAGATGTACACTAGCCCAACATTCTTCCCACCAATTTCTTCCACTCATGCTCTCCTTTTCCAATATTCAATTTCAGTTAGTAAATAATTCTACATGAGGCCGTGGTGGCCAAGAGTGTTAAGGCGTTTGTTACCTTAGCAACCTTGAATCTGCTTTGGTGGCAGTTTGAATCCTGCTTGGGTGGGTTCAAATTTATTCCGTGTCAGACCCACGGAATGAATCTAGATCTTCCCATTCTAGTTAGAATAGGTTGGTAACCTGTAGGAATAACCCGTTCTGTTTGCCTTAATAGAAGTAGGAAATGACGTTGAACATCCATAAAAAAAACTTATGTCTACAGCTCTTAATACTTAGGAATCTCTCCTCCTTTTTAATTCAATAAAACATTTTATCAAACTAATATACAACTTTTTTATAGCTAATTTGTTACAGTTTGTTAAAATAATAATTTATTGTTTATTACCTTTAATACATTTTTTATTCATGTACAAAAACATGAATAAAAAAAATTCAGTTATAATAAATTTCAATTTCTCTTTATGAGTTAGTAAATAGTGAATGATAACAAACTTTTTTTTTTTAAACTGACTAAAATAAAATGGAATTTAATTATAATTTTAAATTGCTTTTTATTTATTAATGAAAAAAATTGGGTAAAATCAATTAATTCAAATAAGTATTTATTTTTTTATTCCAATTACGAAAAACAAAATTTCTCTCTGTTATTTCACGAATTAATGAGACCAAGTAACAAAATATTTTGAAATCAGATAGAGTTTAATGTTCATTGCTCAGAATTAAAATGAAAAAAATACTTTATTAAGGTCATTCTCCTGGGAAGAGCCAATCCAGTTCTGAAATTTTGCAAACATTTCCTTACAATTTTTCCTCCAAAAATCATTCAGAATCCTAGTTCATTGAGAATGTTAATATATTTTATACCAACAACTCAGCTGCATGCTTATTTCTGAAATGGGAAATTTTCGAACAAATGTACTCCATGAGGGAATGAACGTTGTCTTTAAAAAGTGACTTTAGTAACTATTGGAACTCTTTAAAAAAATGTTGTTCAATTCCGTATTATCAGCTAGAAGAATTCGTTTTTGTTTTGTTTCACCTTTTTTTCCCTAGGTAGGACCTTGAGATTTCCTCTTAAAAAAAAAAAAAAAAAAAATGGACTACACCCTTTTGAACTCCCTCTATTTGTGTACTTCTGAGAAAGCTCACATTTAAGAGATGAGGGAATGAAAAATTATAAGGTACAGATCTGTGGCTGTCTCGAAAATGAATATTTTATGCCGTGAAAGAACATTTAAAAAAAATTACAGGCCTTTTTAATTAGAGTGAGAGAATAAACCACAATAAAAATAGGTTGTACCTCTAGACTGCACTGAACACACAAAATTATGCTTGCCCCATCCCAGCGAGAAATATGACCGTCATTTACAGCTCCTTTGATAATTTAAGTCCCCACTTAAACTCAAATTACGACCTGGGTCCTATTTCATAATAAAGTACAGTAGTACAAGTACAGGTGATAAAATTACAAGTGGAAGTCTTCATTTTTAGAGATTACAGATTACATATCATCATTAGACAATAATATTTGTATTTAATTACTTTTTTTTAATATAACTATTTTAAATGTTATCGTATTTTAGCATTTTACTGTGTTAGTCACAGGCTAACTTGTACTTGTACTTTAGTAGTTTATTATGAAACAGGGGGTGTCTAATAAATTAAAGTACAAAATGTTACATAGTTGATATATATTGTTATCATTTTGAAACATGATGACATTTAAAATAGTAAGTTAAACAAAAAATGAATAAAATTATTATTATCTAATAACGATAAGTAACTTGTGACCTCTGAACACGAATCTTACCACTTGTACTTGTGCTTTATTATGAAATATAGCTCTGGTGAGGAAATAAAACGGAACTCTGGGACACTTTTAATATTATGCCTATCGTCTTAAGGTGTCTTTAAAACTTCAAATTGAAGAATTTTAAAATCTTCTAACCATATCTTATCAGCCCTGATCAAATGAAAAGAAATGATTATCAATTGTGCCTTAGTAATTTTTTTGTAAATTATCAAAACGTAGTTGGGACAAGGTGAGGGAATGAAAAATGTGATATTATTTTTTTTTTGTTCTCTCCAATCATAATAATGACATCATTTTTTGTAGTTAATTATTACTCTACTGTTATGTATTGAGGATACTGGGATTGAACGAAATAATAAATATTCATAATAGTAATTAAATAAGAATAAATTAAAGAGATGCCACCCGGTTCAGTAATATCAGCATTAACCAATTTCTTTTTCGGACAAAGGAATCTGTAGGAGGTCGGCCGTTGTACCTGGAGGGTGCTGTTCAAGACCGCTTAAGATAAGCGAAAGTAAGAGCACCATAAACCTAGAGATAGGCCAGGTCGACATGGTGTAATAAAATCTGCCGCCCAAGGTTACAAGTCCTTTGAAAATATTCTTACAGCGACAGCCAATAGGATGTCCCAAAAGGAGAGTGGGGAATAAAATTCATCTGTTCAAGAAGAAGTAGGGGAAACGGTATAAGAGGCCAGGAGAAAGATAGTTCGGGAGAGTTCTGGAGAAGGAGTTCTAGGGAAAATGTAGAGTAGTGTAGTTCTTGAGAGAAGCCCGAAGATGGAGGTTTGCAGAGGGTACAGTTGAGCAGCACATCGAGACAGGAGAGAGAGACCTAGACCATAGAGCAACAATAAGCTAAGTCCTTTGATTCATTGTGTACATCAATGTATAATATTGTGTGGCATCCGAATAATATTTTAAATAAGCAAGAGTTCTCCCTGTATTCTCAAATACATATGTTACAGTCTGGAGATTTCTATAATGATAGTAATTTAGATTATAAATTAATAAGCCAATAGTTTAATGAATAACGTAACGTCAATAAAGTAAGATCTGTAACACAATCTACCATTCTATTTACCCTACATGCCATCATCTAGTTAATTAAGTGAAATGGTGAACACGACACCTTTGGAAAGGTTATCCAATGGTATTTATAATATCCCAAGTTAGTGACCATAGCAGGGGGGGTCTGCGGTCTCTAGCCTTTTATGTTAAAATATAGTTTGATTGATCGGCTCCCTTCTGGAACCGATGCAAATAGAGATTAAATTAGATCATTAAATTGAGTAAATGTGGTTTCTGGAACCCCCACCTGCCTTAGAAAAGCAGTTTGCCAGAAACATAGCACTACTAATTATTTAATTTAAAAAAATCTAACATATCCTAGTGCCAGAAAAGCCATAAAAGCGAGGGTACAAGGATTTGCCATTTCTAGGAGAATAACCTCCCTCCTCCTCCAAAAAACTTAAACAATTAAGTAAAATTATAACAACAAAAAGACTGGAATAAAGTTTGTTCCAATACGAGTGGTTTTAAATTCATTTAAATTTTTTTGTCGGCACACTTAAAAATTTCATTGGTTTTTGTTTTGTTTTTCAAGTGTTCACACTATAGTTATTTTTTTGCTGAAAATGTCAAATTTCTTTTCTTAAAACAGCATTTCCAGATAATTTAAATTCATTATGAAAAAATGTGTTGTTTTAAAACATTGTATTCTTCAAGAAGGTTTTAATGAACATGCTCCATCTCGAGATACTTGTGGGCATTGGTTTTATCCATTCGATACGGTGACAATATTGCTGAACTTACCGAGCAAGCATACAGCGCAAACCACGAAAAACTTTTGGCTCTGACTGCTATTGCCTTTAACATAAATTACTTTAATTTTTTATTAAATGTAAGTTAAAAAGTATTACAATAATTCCTTTAGTGTTTTTTCACTAAAATTAAATTTATTAGTTTTTAACTAATTAAATTTTAACTTCTCAAAGATGAAAGGTCTTCCAAAAGGGTCACCTGCTTCTGGTTTTCAAATCCTTTCTAGATGTACTGAAATGAAGGCTTCTCTGAATGACTGTCTCTGAAAGACAGTATAAACACTAAATGGAATAAGTGCACCAGGTTGCTCACAGTCATTGAGTAGGGGCTTGCTTAAATCAGTTGGCATTCGCAAGATAGTATAGAAGGATCAATCCAATTAAATGTTTCATAAGTGGTTATATTCAAGTGGAAGACAAAGAATGTCCCATATAAACCGAAAAAGTTAAAAAAACAGAAACTGTAACCATTATTGGATGAAAATGCTCACTTTTATTTCTCAAAAACAACTTGCAAAACAATTATAAATGCAATAGTTAAGATCTTAAAGAAAAGAATTGGTTCTCACATCAGTTGAACATAACACAATTGAAAACCTTAATAGTCATCTGTAAAATGTTGTTTCAATGCTATGAAAGAAAGCCTTTTTTGCTTAGAATTGTGGCTATTGAAGAAAAATGGATTTATTTTAAATCATTGGTTAACCCAGGTCAACCATCAACAACTTCTGCATAGCCCAATCACTTCAGAATGAAGACAATACCCTGTGTTTGGTGGGATCAGGAAGGAATAGTGTATTTCGAGCATCTCAAACCAGATGAAACCATTCATACTAATTGCTACTGACAACCATGATAATTGAATCACCCATTGATGGTAAAATGACTTGAATGGGCCAGAAAACATGGCTAAGTATTTTTGCTTCATGATAAGGCACCATCAACCCACCTGCCGTTTTCACCAGATTTTGCTTCTTCATATTACCACTTGTTTTGATTGATGGCACATGCCTTTTCCTAGCAGCATTTCACAACGTTAAAAGAAGTGGGAAATAGGGTCTCTGAATGGTTTACCTCAAAACAAAATGAGTTCTATTGGGAGGGTGTTCACAATTACCTGAAAGATAAAGAAAATATTTAAATAACGATTGACCTTACTTTAAATGAAATATTTTGATGTTCCTCTTGTAATTATTGTTTTGTTTTTTTAATGAAAAATCCACAAACTACATCTGGTAAATGATGCCCATGGTAAAAACATGGTGGTTGAGAGTACTTCTGGCCAAACTACATCCCTTGATAACTGTTAGTCAAAAACAGCTCTTATCAAATACAGAGCCAAACATCATTGGGTGTATTGTTTTTTAAATCAAGTAGTAATACAATTGGATTAAGAAAGTATAATAAGCCAACCTGTTTATTAGATGGATTTAATACCTATCGAACTTTTACCTGTTACATTCATTTGCAGCTTGTATAAATTTGTTTTTCGGTAAGCATTATAAGTATGGAAAAGCTTTGAATTAGATTCATTAGTATTTTCCAATTAATCTCCTCTAGATATCTGATTGTTTGTAGACTTTCCTTGAAGCAGTATATGACCTAGTGAGGTCTGGACTAAGTAGCAATATAAAATTTGCTATGAAACTTTGATAATTCTGATAACATCAACTGCTTTACCTATCAACTAATAATGTTAATTCCTTAAAAATTCATGGTCCACAACCCTTAAATTAAAACAGTTTTTTACAAACTCTTTCGGTTCCAACCAAAAGTAATTAGTACTCTTGGACAAATTTTATTTCAGAAAGTAGTAATTAGACCATGGATAAATAAATGCAGGCTGATACTATTTCAACACAATTTCATTTATTTAGATGCAAATTTTCGTGTGCATTTTTAACTCATTTTTTTAAAGATGCCTGAGGATGGCTTAAAGCCAAAAAAATTGGCATCTTAATGAATGAAATTGTGGTGAAATAGTGCTGCATTTATTTATATATTATTATATTCACCTTAAATCAACAAACATATATAGACGATGAATGTTATTTATTTCCATGTCAAAAGCAAAAACATATTTTTAAAGCTATTATCATTTATATTTATTCATATTATTTTTTTCTTGAAATATTTTAAGCTTATCAAAGATTTCGTAAACTGAAGGATGACTTTCAGTTTATTTTTCTCATGGTCTCTTTTTTTTTTTAAGTATGAAAGAATTTGAAAAGGAAAAAAACAAACAGAATTTCGTTTATTGTAAAGGAATCAGAAAATATGTTTTTTTAATTTATGCATGATAGTCATTTCACATAAAATAGCTATTTGTTTCACTTCTTCTGATTTATTAAATTCACGAATAAAAATAAAGAATTTGAACAATGTTTATCATTTCTTTGTTCATTTTTTTCATAGTACTCAATGTCTGACAAACAAATTTCAACAGAGCAGAATATGTAGTGAATTAAAACAATCATTTAAAATTAATATAAAGCATAGTATTATAAAATTAGCAATAAGGCATAGTACGGCTTGGTTTTAAAAACTGTCGACAGATAGCAGCACAAATCAAGAAAACTGAAAAATAATAGTTCAAGCTAGCGCCACAAGAGGCCACCATCATCCAGACAAGTATTTCTATCGTCGAATTCGTTCGAAAATTTCTACTTTGTAATAGGAGAGTAGGAGTGCATAGGAGCTCAATTGTAAAGCCGTCTCCCAATATTCGGTAGTGCTTCTATCTTGTGGCGCAAGTTGGAATTAATAGTTTCATCTGTCAACACTAGAGGCCAGCACTATCGTCCCTAGGTAGGCTACCTCGCACTTGAGCTCCTGCGCACTCCTACTGTCCTAATACAAAATAAAAATTTACGAACTGGAATTCCACTTTAGAAATAGTGCTGGCCTCTTGTGGCAATAGCTAGAACTATTTAGTTATTTATTTTCTCAGTATTTCCTGATTTGTGCTGCCATCTGTTGACTGTTATTAAAACTTATTTTTACAATATTTTTTTTAGGCCCTTGATAGTTCCAAATTTTCAATAGCTCAGTTTTATTTTTATTTTATTGATCTGTATTAAAATGAAATATTATTTTTAAATCCTATTTGATTCTGTGCTTGATAAAAGTATAAAATAATATTGTAATGTATACTAATATGCATGATAATGATTTATTTTTTTCCATACACCAATTTAATGTTATTTTATTATCTTCTAATTTATAATACATTTATTTTCCTTTTACTGCATCTACTACAATCTAAAGTTTTATTATCTGTTTTTGGTATACAAACGTATACATAAAATGTATAAAAATATTTAAGGGATGTTTTTATAATTTTGAAGTTAATATTCTTAGGAAATGGAAAATTGTTTTAGGGTAATTTCAATGCTGTTCCAAGAGATCGTAGTTGTTTTAAATTACGTTGTAACATAGAAAAGCAAGTTTGTCTGACAATCACTCAGGTGGCTACTGAAGAACAGAAAAAATTGGAGGTGAAGAGGTGTTTTGGTGTTCTTATTGCTCCAGGAAAACATGTCAAGCATAGTGATATGCAGTTATTAGATATGGTAAGTACACTTTGTAGTAAATAAACATTTTATTTTGTTATTACTAACATGGATTGATAATATTTATGGAGTCAATAAATCTGATTATTTCATTTGAATATTGTCTTGTATTTTATTTTTAAATTGGTCTAAAGTAGTTGTCACGAATGGTGAGGAAGGCAGCATTATTTATTTATTTATTTTTTTTTGGCTTGCTGATTCTAAATTTTGTCTCTTAAAATATTCATTGTTCATAAAAATATGGTAATTCACAATTTGTTTATTTTTTAAAGAAAATAGTTTGTATAACTTTATGCATTTAAATTGTTGACAGATAACTGTTTTGTTCCTATTATTTATTTAATTAAATAAAGAGAAGTTTTGCCAGTTTAAAAAAATAAAAAAAAAATTTTTTTAATAGTAAATGATATGAAAGTATATTATACCTGTTTGTTCAGTACTACTACTCTCAAAGTTATTAATGTTAATTATTGGTTACCCTAAAACAAAAAACAGAAAAGTCTCTTAGCAAGTACTCTATCTAATCTTCTAATTGCTGTATTCTGAAAAACTCTATTTGCTTTCCACTACATCTCATTGTCATGGAAAATATTATTATAATTTTGTATATCTTCCCTTAATTAACGCCTTCTAATTTTTTTTTCATTTGTTAGGCATCAATGGGCTCTGAAAAAGTTGACGATACCAGTTATGTAATTACTGGCTTGTGGGATCCAAAAGACCCAGCTTTTGAGCTACTCAATACAGAAACAGAAGGAAAGGACAAAAAAGTCTACTTGACTGTTGCTGTTGATCTTGTTGTGAGAGGAATAACTGAACCAGTTCGGCTACTTGTGGAAACACTGGTTCGAGTCTATCATCAAGGCGAAAGATTCTGGTATTTTACAAGAAGACCTCTTGTTCAACCTTTTTCGCTTAATTTAAAAGAGGTAAGCACCTTGTGTTATATTATATCATCTTTCAAATTCTTATATCTTACATAATCTTATATCATATGACATGATTTCATCTTAGTAACTTTATTTGCTAATGACAATTTTGTTTTTTAATGTATTGGTAAATGAATTAATGTTTGTTCTTTTTTGAGTCACAGTTAAACCTTGGTTATCTGTTGTTTGATTTACTATTTTAATTTGTTTTGTTTTTTAATAAATAGAGGTGAAAAAACATCTCTTTGACTTCGTGATCACAATGATGAAGTGATGTGAGGATGAAGGCTAGCAAACTTTGTGGGTGAAGTAAAGACCAAAAGGCTGTGTTGAAGGCGGAAAAAAACTTTTTTCTCTACTTAGCTTCAGACAGATTGTCAAATATACCACCTTGAATTTTTTTAAAACATTTTGATTTGTTTTTCATTCTTTCAATCATGTGCACTAATTCTTAACTTAATTGTTATTTCAATAGCAAAAGGTTATTGCGCATGCTCACTAAAAGGTTCTTCCTTAAGTTTTTTAGCTATACTTTCCAATTCAGTGACAGATGAAATGTTTAGGGTTCAAACTGTTAATATAGATATTCTAGGTATTATAATTAATTACTGAGAGTAGTGTAGTAGTATAGTGATTTCATTAATGCCATTCGGTTAAGCTTGCTTCTACTTTGATATTTAGAGAAGGATCTAAGTTTGTTTTATTTTTGCTGTATATTAAAATTTTTAATTCTTAATTGAAGTGTAAATGGCAAAAATTGTGTTTTATTTTTATATAAATTTGTTCAATAAAAGAATAATTCCTTGTTTCTAAAAAATAATCCAATTTTTCTCATATTGTAAATTCCTAGAACTATGTTCTAGATCTGGATATGTTAGGTTTCATGGAAAGTTTTTTAAGCCAATTTCAGGACTTGCTATGGTTATTTCCTTTATCCCTCACTATTCTGACTAAGACCATAATTCCATGATTTCTTTAATCCCTAATACATTATTTTCATTAAGAAGTATGTAGACAATCTTTCCTTGTCCTGAAATCTCTGAAATCCCATCTGTCTTCAACTCTTACCTTCCTTGCCTTTGTTTCACCACTGAAAGTAATATTAAGTATTCAATTCCCTTCCTTGACCTTATCAAAAGAAATACTGATGGATCTATATCGACTGAATGGTATCCTAAGCCAACTTACTCTGGCAAACTTCTAATTTATTGTTCCCAACATCCTTACTATCAGAAAAATAATGTGAACAATTTTATCCACTGTTGCCTTGCTTTATCCAATCCTCAATTTTTTATTTATTAATCCAAGTTATTATTAACTACAAACATTGAGTATTATAATGTACAAGTTTTATGCGTGTTCTTGAATCTAATGATTTATTTATTTTTAGTTGCAGAAACATAATAAATATGAATTATTTTTTGTTTCTTTTAAGCATCAAATTACTCAACTTATTGTCTTTAATCCTAGTTTTATTATATCATATTTTTTTATGACATACCAACATATACTCTAAAGATATGAGTAAATTAGATGTTCCATTAGGAACTAGGTGGGTAAATATTGAATTTGTATTTTGAAATCATCCAAAAATTATTATATTTAATCATAATGGTAAATGTAATGCTAAAGAAAATACTAATTGTCTTGATATTTTCTAAATCTAAGGTATATGCAATATGGAGTATATTTAATATTTATTGTCTTCTCGTTTATCTCTTTTTTATTAGCACTAAATTTATAGATGTAATTTTCTTTATCTTATTTTCATGCCAGACCAGTTTGTTGTTTTAATCTGAATTGTGAAACATTTATTAAGTTCTTAAAAGTATTTTTTGTAATGTTTTTTTTTTTTCATGGGACGAAAAATACTGTAATGGGAAGTGATAAGTAGTTGATAATTCTTTTATACTGTTTCTTATCATAAGTGATGCTTGCACCGTTGTCTTCCTCTCTGCATAATAAGAACAATTCTTTGTGTTGATTATTCAAACTGTCAATCATGTTTTTGAATTCTTAATGTGCTGTTTCTAATTTAGGTTATGAGCTTGGATAATGAGCCCAACTATGAAGTAGTCAGTATTGAAACATCTGGAGAGATAGATAGAAGTCGTTTGAATTTAACATTGAATAACCTCGCCAGCTACATTAGATCCCCAAGCATTACTTCAATGGATACTCTTACACCTCGTGATGATTATAACTCAGGTATTTATTTTTTATTGCTTAAAAGGAATGAATTTAAAGTATTAATTATCTTATTTGCTTATTCTGTGAATTAACATTTATTTCCAATAAAAGTTAATACTTAGTTATAATTTTCAATATTTTTGCATATTTTATATAAATAGTAAGTGATCATAAAATGGATTTTAAATGAAATATAAAAGTCTATGACTAATGGAGATATCCTTGATGGATATCCAGTTTTTATAGTTTCATTTTTTGTTTCAACTTTATAACAAAGAATATTTTTTTAAAATAAAAGTAGTCTTATAAAACTATAAATCAAATTGGTAATGATTTATTTAAAAAAAAAATAAATAAAAAATTGTTTCATTACCATTGATACATTTAATGATATGTAGTACTGCACTTAAATGATTTCTTGGCTAACTTTTATTTTTATTTAAAAATTGCCATAGTTTATTATCACTAAGATATCTAATAACAATCTAGGGTTTGTTATAAATAATTGGTATGATAACAATGAAAAGTATCAACAACTAAACAAAAATGGCTAATTTGTCATATAAATACTTTGCTATTTTTATTTTAACTGAAATGAACTAAATATTATCAATTAAGCATTTCTATTGATCTTTTCATCTCTAAATAAAGTTATGGTCACCAGCATTCTAGTCTTTCTTCGTAAAAATCAACCATCTAAATCAATTTCAGCTGCTGTATATATTTCCTTTAGATAGTATTTTATATTTTCTTCTAATTAGCAGAGGTTTCACATTCTATGCACAGATGGTGATGAGCCACTGCTAAGTGGTACTGGCAATGTTAGTAAAGATTGTTCAGTGAGTGATTTGGAGTCATGGCGTGATGTGCTGACAAAGTGGTCAGGAGCTAGGCCTCGCCAGCTAGGACCTCTTGTTCGGCAGGGCATTCCAGAGGCTCTCCGAGGTGAGGTCTGGCAACGCCTTGCCAATTGCGATTCTGATACTGCAGTTATGGACAATTATAGAATACTTATAACTAAAGTGAGTTTCTTTATATTTATTATTAAAATAAAAACTTTGTTCTTTCCTGGTATTATAATTTATCTGAATGAGTGAACTTTCTTACCTTTATTAGTATATCATAGTGGTGTTTTTTTAAAGTTTACTTTCTACATTTGATATGGAGATAAGAAACTAAGTGACAAATCTTTCCAACTACTTGCTATTATTATTTGCTACTTTGATGGCAGTTGCCCTTATAGATTCAAGGCGCTTAGACTTAAAAAATTCTTCATGTTTCTAATCTGGGCCGCTATTTCTTTTTTCAAAAAGCTACTTATTAATAAGGCTGAGAAAATACTGTTTCAGGCTTTAGCCTATCTTAAAAATTCCCCAAGAGTCCTAGGAATCAAACCACAGAAATGTTCATAATAACAAATTGAAGTTTTACTCCAATAATGCCAATAAAATAATAGCTTTCTAAGTGTAGCATCAATTTCTGAAATCAGAATGTCTGGCTAGTAAACCTTTAATAGATTAAGGTTAATTTTATAATGCATAAGCTGCAAGTCAACAATTAATGACATTTTTAAATAATTTAAAAATTAAAATTCATAAGTTTCAATAAGCTTGTATTTAGAGATTTCAGAAAAAGTCTCTATGAACCTAGTAGTTGAACTGTCTTTTTAAATAAATATTTTTTTTCTTGTGCTGAACCATTTTTACTTCCTTGCACAAAGTAAAGAAAGTATTGTAATCGCGAAAATTTTCGGTTTTCAGATTTCAACGGAAATATGCATTTTGACCATCCCTGAATCCATTTTGACTAGTTTCATCGTGGTGTATGTACGTATGTTCGTATCTCGCATAACTCAAAAATGGTTTGCTGTAGAAAGTTGAAATTTTGTATTTAGGATTGTTGTAAAATCTAGTTGTGAACCTCCCTTTTTGGCCACTGCTTGCTTACCAGAAGTGGTACTTTACTTGAAGGTCATAATTGATTTCCATCAAAAATTATATTAAAATACTATACAAAATTTCTCAAATTTAGTATTTATAATTTATATATTGATTTAAATAACATACTTTATTTTGGTCTAAGTTGGAAAACCGGAAGCGGTACTTTACTTGAAGGTCATATTAGACTTTCATCAAAAATTATATTAAAATATAATGTAAATTATCTAAAATTTGGTAAATAGGACTTTTATATCGATATGAATGTATTTAATAAATTTTGGTTAAAATTGGTGAACCGAAGGGGGTACTTTATTTGAAGGTCATAATAAGCTTACATCAAAAATTATATTTAAATTAAATACATAAATCATATGTTTCGGTAATAAAGGTTACAAACGCTATTTGGTTTCCACTCCAATTAAAGATTCTTATTACTACTAAGTGTTAAAATTGAGTGTAAAATACTAGTTTTCCTCGCCATTTGTGAGAAGAACAAGTCAGCAGCAGGAGTATAAGGTACAAGTTATGTGGGTTCTTCCGCCTAAAATGTCGAAACTTTCGATTTCCAATGCTTTATCTAGTGACATGGGCAGTTTTTACTTTTTACCTATTGAATGAAAACTTAATATAATAATGGAATGAGACCTCCAGAAACAAGAGCTTGTGTGTGAATGTCTCAAGAGATGGATGTCGCGATGCCGAGTATCGTTTTTGAGATACTGCAATCTTCGGAAACTAGTAACCAAATTCAGGATCCCTTTTTAGCCACCGATTTATAGTTTAATAGGCGTACTAGGAAGTCATGTATTGTCCACATCAGATATTTTTATTTCAAGATGTATTTTCAGAGATTTACATCTACCTTAACATGCTATTATAATTTTAATATAGAGTTTTTTTCCAACATTCTTAGTTGTGTTAGGGCTTTTTTAATAATACTAAATTTTCTATTTTCTTTATCTTTTCTTACCTTCCTCATCTAGAAAATTAAAGTTACTCCAAAAAAGCATCGGTAGGCAAATTTGTCATCACTGTACTACAGATGAATGTTTTATTATTTTTTATATAGTAATTTACAAAACAGTTTTTATTTTATTTTATTTTTAAGTAGAAAAAGTGTTTTATTTACCACTCTTTGGTTCTTATAATTGTAATTTTTTTTCATTTTTAATAGTAAATGAGTTAAGATCAATCAAGTGATCAAATTAATCTAAAAAAATAACAGCAGGTTTCTCCCACCCTCTCTAATTTGTGTAATTTCTTTACCTTACAAGTGTTACATTCGGTAAAAGCTAGCTAATCTTATAATGGTCTTGTAAGCTAATAATGTATGAAATCCATATTATTTCCTTTTAAATGCTATTATTTCTTTTTATTTAATTTAACTGTTAGTCTTATTAATTTTTATAATAGTGCAATGTATAGTTTATATTCCATAGGAAAGCAATTGCGAAGCTGTGATACAACGAGACATCAATCGAACCTTTCCTGCCCATGAGTTCTTTAAAGAAGGTAGCGGAGGCGGCGGTCAGGATTCTTTGTTCCGCATCTCTAAGGCGTATGCTGTCCATGATACAGAGGTCGGATACTGCCAGGGGCTCAGCTTCCTGGCTGCCACGCTGTTATTACATGTCAGTTTTTATTAACCATGTTTATACACTTAGTACTGGAACCGCTATTACTCGAGTCTATTAGTAATGTTGATGGTGGTGGTGTTTTAAGATGCCCGAGGAACAAGCTTTCTGTGTTCTCTTGAAAGTAATGTATGACTACGGGCTGAGAGAATTGTACAAGGATGGCTTTGAATGCTTGAGACTTCGCCTGTACCAATTGAATAGGCTCATGGAGGTAAATGCTTTCTGCTTTTGCTTTAATACAATTTCGATTTTAATGTTTTCTGTTTTATAATAAACTAGAACTAAAACTAATTGGATGTTACACTATTTTAACATCATTTTTTGAAAAAGGCGTAAGCGCCAAAAATTCATAATTTAGGTTTCAATTGATTATGGGACCTAAACACCGTGTCTATTCCTGAGACGATATAACGAGAAAAAAATTGGAAATAGTCAATAAATCTAATATTTATGATGTAAGCACTAAATACTAACGACTCTCAGTCGTCACTCTGGCCTTAACCAGTGTTAGAAGCCTTAAAAATATATTGTAATTATAAATGACTTAATATGAAGTTAATAAACTCTTACTGTATACAATAAAGAATAAAATTTAAAAAATATATTGTTATTTGGGAATAGATTGTATCATGTATTTTCTGTTAAGTTTACTAATAGCACGCACATACGCCTTTCTCAAAAAACGAAGTTGATTAATAAATATGACTTTTAAAATTTTATATTTATTCTTTTTATTTTATCAAGTGTCTATAGTTATTTAAAGTGATATATATAAAAAATGTACACCAATTTTTGTAAAAATATTTTATTGCTTGATTCTGTAGACCTCTTTTTATTTGACCAAAAATAATAATAAAATATATTTCTTTGCATAATGGAGTGGCCTGCTTATCAATTTGTAGCTTTTTTTTTACTCAGCTTTTAGTTGTAAAGAATTAAACTGGAAACAAAATCAGTTATTAATGAGTATCAACATCAGCCATGAACTGCAGATAAAGTGTTAAAATACTTCTTAGGCAATAACCCTATTTCAGTTCTAAAGTTATATAACAGTTTTCTTTACAATAAGATTCAGATTTTAACCCTTTCAGTGCCAAGGTCACAACAGTTGCGGTCAGCTATGCTCTACGATCTGGCCTTTGGGAATTCGATAAAAATTAACCCGCTCTAGATTTGCATGAAGATACATTTATGAAATTGTGTTCCATTTGTCATTATAATTATTAT
Source organism: Rhaphigaster nebulosa (assembly GCA_948150685.1). Taxonomy (NCBI): domain Eukaryota; kingdom Metazoa; phylum Arthropoda; class Insecta; order Hemiptera; family Pentatomidae; genus Rhaphigaster; species Rhaphigaster nebulosa. The sequence goes on along the minus strand of OX411310.1, from coordinate 59,422,765 downwards.
AATACAAGGGGTGGACAACCCTTCCTCACCGCGACTCATGTGGATCTTCTGTGAGATTACATTTGCCATTCTGTCTGTGATGAATGATTTTATGTCAACTACCTGTGATGAATTCTGTTGTCGATTTGATAAAATTTGCAGCATACGATTTATGGTAATTTATTTTAATTTTTTTTTTTTCACAAAACCACTGTTGAGGTAGTTCTGGACCCTACTTGATATTTTTCATCAGTAAAATTTTAGGCAAGATTTTATTTATTTATGTAAAAATATGACCATAATGGTAAAAGTTTATTATGTCAGGCAAGGGCTAGTTGATTTAGTGCGTATATAAGCATTATACAAACAATTCCATGGCTGAAAATAACTTTTGTAACATAATAAATTTACTTTTAACTAATAAAATTTTAAATTCTAAATTATTAATATTAAATTTCTTCTAACTTAATTTCAAAAGTTAAATGTAAATAAAGTTTTACGCTGTTAAGTTCAATTTATTGGAAAACAATAGGTTTAGGACAATTCATTAATGATCGCAACATTTATTGTCTGCAATAGAGGAGGATTTTATCCTCATTGGCCGATATCGCAAATGCTACGGAAAAAAAAAAATTTAGTTTTTCGGTGTTTAAGAAAGTAATTTGAATTCAAAATGTCATTTTGTGTAAAAAAAAAAAAAAAAAAAAAAATGAAATTTTGCTGGTGGCCACAGTGGATAGAATCATGAAATAGGCTCTGGCACTGAAAATTTGGGTTAAAATATGGTGTATTCTCGATTTTAAAAAGAACACAAATCATGTGAAACTTTTACCTATTTTTTTTTTTATAATTTATTAAAAAGTATGGCATTGTTATTTTCTTTTCTATTTATCATCTGTTTAAACTATGTTAAATAATTTAGGAACAAACAAATTGAAGATCATGTCCAATATTTTGTAAAAGAAGATAATTATTCTAAGTGCTAAATTAGAGTTTTTTTATTAATTTAAATTCTGTTGTCTTCTGATTCAGGTAATATTACAAATTTAAATATCTGCCGCTGGTATGCAGCTCAACAAGAAAGCTTATGCCTTAGGAAAATAAATAATTAATAAAATAAGATGAATATTTTTGATTTCAAGCTAAAAGTTAGATAGATGACTTTTTTTTTTTTTATTTTGGCCTTCTATTAAACTGAAAAATAGCTGCGTAAATTTTGTTTAATTAACTAAAATGAATTATGCTCATTTATTCTTGACATTAATTCTTAACTTATTTAAATGATTGGTAATTCCTTTGAGATTGCTTTTTTCTGCCAGTTTACTGATTATCTGTTTTCAATTGTATTGGCACCTATAAGTTCTCATCTCTTTGCCAATTTCCTTCAAGATTTAATATTTTTTTCTTCAATATAGTTATTTGAACAATAAAAAATCGATATATATTTTTTTTCTCCTACTAAACAAATTTGCTAGTAAAACTGATAAGGTCAATTATTTTTTGTACCTCTTGTTGCTCTTAGTTGAGTAGTAGAAAATAAAAATAAAAGTGGTCATTCTTTATTATTTGTCTTGATTTCCAATCAGTTAATAACTAATATCTTCGCAATCTTTTACGATTAATAACAGAGACCGTATAAAACAGATCAGGAATATAATCTACATTATTTTCACTATTCTTTATATAACAATTTTAATTTGAAGAGAGGGTATTTTCTCTTCTTATTTTTATGACTGCTTTTTATGACTTGGGTTTTAGGAATATTTTCATTTTCTTCAATGAGAACAATCCTATAAATTATTCTACTTTTGTGTTTTCCTTGTAGCTGATGCTTTTCCTGAGCCCTTTAACTTTTATCAATCTCTTAGCTTTTATCTGCTAAAATTTAAATTAAATAATTATGGATTAACTTATTTTAATTTTACAATGAATATCTGTTGATTTTTTTTTTTTTTTTCAAGCTCACTTAGTGCCTATGTTGTTATCTCTATAATGATTGAGATCCTTTATTTTTAATTCTCTCTTATGTTAATACAGCAGTGAATAAAAAAAAAAATTAATGTTTTGTGAAAATATTTACTAAATACTTTTAATTGATTTTAATTTTAGGAACAATTGCCACAGTTATATCATCATTTCCAAGAAAAAGGAGTAGAGTCTCATATGTTCGCCTCACAGTGGTTTCTTACCTTATATACTGCAAGGTTTCCTCTTTATTTTGTTTTTCATATAATAGATGTTTTTCTTCTCCAAGGTACGGATACAATCTTCCAAGTTGCCTTAGCACTTTTAACGGTAAAGTTTATTTCATGCATTGGTATAATTTTTTTACTTTATTCATTTTAAGATTTGTATTTTAAAATCTGAATCTAAATATCCTTTACTCATAATTGTTATTATTATATGTTTTCAGATGTGTAAAAAAGATTTATTACAATTAGATTTTGAGAGCATTTTAAAATATTTTCGAGTCACTTTGCCTAAAAAATGTAGAAATTATGAAGTAGCCAGAGGTCTCATGAAGGTGGCTTGCTGTATCAAAGTTAAGAAACTAAAGAAATATGAACAAGAATTCCTTGATATGAAAGGTAAGTTTTTGAATATTGTTACAATGCATTTTATTTATGTGCTAAAAACTGAAAAATTAGTTAATATGGCTTTCCGAAATGATTAAAACTAATTTTAAACCCAAAATTGTCTATTTCACTCAAAATTATCCTGTCAATCTTCCCCCTTTCTGATTTTCATTCATAATATTGTTATTACATCAATTGATTGTGTGTGTATATATATATATATATATATATATATATATATATATATATATATATATATATATACTCAAATCTAATAATAGCAAAGCATTGACGGATCAGCTAGTGCATTAATAAATTGATAATTTTAAAATAAAAAAAAAATTAATATTTTCACTTTCTTGTACGAAGTAAAGGAAGTATTGTAATCGAGAAAATTTTCGGTTTTCAGATTTCAACGGAAATATTCATTTTGACCATCCCTGAATCCATTCTGACTAGTTTCGTCGTGGCCTCTGTACTTACGTTCGTATTTCGCATAACTCAAAAACAGTTAGCCATAGAAAGTTGAAATTTTGTATTTAGGATTGTTGTAAAATCTAGTTGTGAACCTCCCTTTTTGGTCACTGCTTGATCACCGGAAGTGGTACTTTACTTGAAGGTCATAATTGATTTCCATCAAAAATTATATTAAAATACTATGCAAAACTTCTATATTGATTTAAATAACATACTAGATTTTGGTCTAAATTGGAAAACCGGAAGTGGTACTTTACTTGAAGATCATATTAGACTTTCGTCAAAAAATATGTTAAAATATAATGTAAAACATCTTAAATTTGGTAAATAGGACTTTTATATCGATATAAATGTATTTACTAGATTTTGGTTAAGATTCGTGAGCAGAAAAGGGCACTTTGCTTGAAGGTTATAATAAGTTTACATCAAAAATTATATTTAAATTAAAAGAGAAATCATATGTTTCGGTAATAAAGGTTACAAATGCAATTTGGTTTCCAATTCAATTAAACATTTTTATTACTTGCTTTAAGTGTTAAAATTGAGTCTAAAATACTAGTTTTCCTTCCCATTTGTGAGATCAACAAGTCTTCATCATGAGAATAAGATATTAGTTAAGTGGGTTTTTCCGCTTTAAATGTCAAAACTGTCCATTTCTAATACTTTATCCAGTGATATTGACAGTTTTATTGTTGTCATGGAACATGAAGAAATATCTTGGAAACTAGTTACCTACTGAAGGAAAACAACATATAATAACGGAATGAGATCTCCAGTGACAAGAGTGTGTGTTTGTGTGTGTTTCAATAGATGGATGACGGGACGCCGAGTGTCATTTTTACTGCAATCTTCGGAAACTAGTAACCAAATTCAGTATCACTTTTTGAGCCACGAATTTATAATTTAATAGGCGTACAAGGAAGTCATGTGTTGCCCACATCAGATATTTTTTTTAGTATTCATAAATAAACCATCAAGAATTATTTTTTTATTTGATTACTAAGAGGTTTTGATGATTCTGCCAGAGTCAATAATCATAAACTTTTGACAGCATCTAGCTTACATTGATTCTCTATTTTGTTATGTATAGTTGTTATGGTTGCTCATTTGAGATGTTTTGTTTTTGTCTGTGGTTAGTAATTTGAAATTTATCATAAAAGTTTTTCTATTATGAATTTTGTTGCATCTTTTATACATTTGCTCAGTATATTTGTCAGAAATCTTATATACATTTATTTATTTATTAAAGCTCATCTATTTATAAATATTATAATCTGCACCACTTTTGGAAATTAATAATTAATTAATTTGACATTGTTAAACTTTCCTATTTTTATTTTAAAATTTGTCATTGATACATCATCCGGTTTTAATGTCGTTCTGTTAAGTAAATATTTTCTTGTTTGATTTCTATCGTTTTAAATTCATGTTATTCAACTAATGCAAACAGATTTTTAGTGTTTGCTCAGCCAACACTGATGTTCTTTTTTAAAAAAAAAAAACTACTTGTAGTTCATTTTTTATTATATGTTACTCTCTGTTCTTGGATTTTCTGTCATACTGATTTAATTTTTTTATAGCTTATAAATATTATTAGTGTGTTAAAACTAAATCATATACTACTCCATTGAAATGAATTATTTTCTTTTTTGTTGGATGATCAAAAGTAATTAAGCAAGATAACTAATTAGTTGATAGCTCCTTTATCAGTGAGTGATTTTGATTTGCTTGATTGTTTTTTGTTTTTTTTCTCACTCCCACTCTTTCTAGTGTGATATTAGTGGTTGCTGGTGAGAGTCTTGTATTAATTTAAAGATGTTTCTTATGCCATTTTTAGTTCAAGGTTCTTAACATCTGTATTATTTATTTTATTTTGGTTTGGCATTTCTCATTATATTATTTTTTTTATTTTCAAATAACGTAATTTTTAGTATCATTTCAATTTTGATGACGTTTTCCTAAAAAAAAAAAAACAGATAAAATTTATAAATTCCTGTAAATATCAAGTTTATTTATCAATAATGTCTTCTATTGTTAGATCATAAAATATTATTAAGACTTACTTCATGATAAATTTAAATTAAAATGTTTGCACTAATTCTCTAATATTTCAGTTACATCTATATATAGCTATACAATTTGTTATAATATAATGACCTATTTAATTTAGCGATTGCTGCTAAATTTATTGTTTTATATTATTCATAAAATTATGTCTATCTAATATATCATAACTGTTATGAGTTAGATATTGTTAAAAAATAAAATATATCACGTAAGTAATTATGTCAACTTTAATTAGGTTTCTTAGCAATTATGTTACTGTCATTTTTGGTGTATTCTAGTAAATCTGGCCAATAAATTTAATACTTTATTTATCCCTGTACTCAATGGGCTTTCATTACTTTAATTATATAATAAAAAAATTTCAAGTTGTTATGGAGTTCTGTCATTTTTAATTTTATTGTGATCTTTACATGGCATTTGTTCTAACTGACTCAAAAGTTCATTTTCATTCCCAAATAATTTTTTTTAGATATTGTTTAATAATATATCTACCTAGAATGTGAAATATTGTTAGAATTTTACTTTTTCTGACGGCCACTTATTTACAAGATGAAAGTCATAGTCATTAAACTTTTTCAACCCAGTAATCATTCCGCACCAAATCACCAATAAAAATATAATTTTAGAATCAAGGTTTTTCAAAATGAATGAAACTTTGTATTAATGTTCTATGCACTAATACAGTTGAAAATTTAAAGTTTCAAATCTTTCGCATTTTTCAATTTTTGAGTTAAAAATTGTTTGTAGTATGAAAAAATCAGCAATTAGCAATTTTTGTATAAACTAAAAATCTACCGTCTTAGAATCATTGAAAAGCTTATGGCTCCAAAACGTTTTACCATAGAAAGCTCAAAATAGTGTCATTGTTTTCAGAATTATTATTAATTAATTAATAATAATTAATTATTATTGAAATAGACTTCCTTTAATTTTCTTTGTTTTATCAATCTCTACCACGTCACAATTTGAATGTTTCAGAGTCTTATTCCTATCCTCAGAACATCCTTCATTTCTTCTGCAATATATTTAAATTATTTAATATACAATTTTGAAATTATGCTTCTTAAATTTTACAAAATTGCTTAATTTACTGTAAGACATAATTACCTTCACTCCTTTCTGCTCACATTTACTTACTAATTAATTACTTATGACAAGCTATTCGTAAAACATGAATAAATAAAAAAAAGATTATATGCACTATTACATCATATTTCCATGAAATTTGAAGTACAATAAAATAGTAATTTTCCGAATTTCGTCTTGGAAAAATTAAATAATTTAAAATAATTAATATTATTGATAAAAATTATACTTTTTACTTCCTTGTACGAAGTAAAGGAAGTATTGTAATCGTGAAAATTTTCGGTTTTCATATTTCAATGGAAATATCCATTTTGACCATCCCTGATTCCATTTTGACTAGTTTCGTCATGGCGTCTGTACGTACGTACCTTCGTATCTCTCATAATTCAAAGACAGTTAGCCGTAGAATGTTGAAATTTTGTATTTAGGACTGTTGTAAAATCTAGTTGTGAACCTTCCTTTTTGGCCATTGCTTGATCACCGGAAGTGGTACTTTACTTGAAGGTCATAATGGATTTCCGTCAAAAATTATATTAAAATACTATACAAAACTTCTCAAATTTAGTATTTATAACTTATATATTGATTTAAATAACATACTAGATTTTCGTCTAAATTGGAAAACTTGAAGGTCATATTAGACTTTCATAAAAAATTATATTAAAATATAATGTAAAACATCTCAAATTTGGTAAATAGGACTTTTATATCGATATGAATGTTTTTACTATATTTTGGTTAAAATGGTTGAGCCGAAAAGGGTACTCTTACTTGAAGGTCGTAATAAGTTTACATCAAAAATTATATTTAAATTAAATACATAAATCATATGTTTCGATAATAAAAGTTAAAAATGCAATTTGGTTTCCAATCCAATTAAACATTTTTATTACTTGTTTTAAGTGTTAAAATTGGGTTTTAAATACTGGTTTTCCTCCCCATTTGTGTGTGTCAATAGGTGGATGTTGGGACGCCGAGTTGTTTTTGAGATACTCTAATCTTCAGAAACTAGTAACCAAATTCAGGATCACTTTTAGAACCACCGATTTATAGTTTAATAGGCATACAAGCAAGGAAGTTATGTGTTGTCCACATCAGACATTTTTACAGGTTATGTCGGAGTAACAAAAGAGGTAGAAATTAACGGAAGAAAAAAAAAATTAAATGCTAGAAACATTTGTTCAATTATGTGATATTGCGGTAGTCATTTTTCAATAAAATAGTTCCGTTCGGGGAGCCCATTAGTCACTTCTAGGTCACCGTCCTAAGGACCCACTCTCCCCTCCCAAACCGCCATCGTTAAAGGATTAAAACATGTTTATGCAACACATATTTAAAAAAAAAAATCATTTTTGTTTTTTAAAAAAAATAACATGTTGGAATTTTTTTAACATATTAAGATTGGTTTGGTAGTCAATGTAATTCGGAAAAGAATGGGACTCTTTTGAGCTTTCTAAGACAAGTAGTTTTGGAGCTATAAGTAACCTTTTCAATGATTCAAAACTTGTCAAAAAGCATTCAATTTTTTTTTTTTAACTCAAATACTATATCATTAAATATTAATACACTCGAAAAATCATTAAATTCTGAGACATCAAGTTCCAACTCCAATAGACCGTATGACATATCTAAAATTGTTTTAATTAACTATTTAATGTCATGTTATTCTAGTAATTATAATATTTTGTGCTTATTATTGTTTAGTAGGGGTAAGTCATAGTTAATGAATTTTAAAAGAAAACAATAAGTTTTTGTTTTGTTCTTATGATTAACTATTACTGCTCCTACAACAAATAGCGATTATAAATTGTTTGCAGTCAAGCACCTGTCACTTCGATGTTTCATATAATTCTAAATAATTTCAGAGGCAGAGGAAAATGCTGACAAATGCACATCTGAACTGGAAAGGTTAAAATGTGAATTAGTGAGATCAGAAGAAGAAAAGAAAAGACTGGAAGAACAGCTAGTTCAGGTTCTACTTGCATTTAGCCCTTTATTAGTAATTATCAATAGGTAAAAGGTTCTCTATAGTTCTTAGGCATAAATACTAGCCAATTAACTCTTATTAAATTAACTCATTAAGGATATTGGAAACTTACATAAATATATATATATATATATATATAAAGATAAAAGTAGTTACATAATGTATGTATAGCATATATAATATATATATATGCTATGCATACATTATGTATGTGTCATCAGGAGTGACGACCCTTCTCCATGTACCTAAATTGTGAATCGCGGTGTGGTTTTCCAGGATATAAAGTAGCCGCCCGGAGGTTTGGTCCATGGACGGTCTGCTTCGGGGAAAGAAATATAGGTCCTCATGCACCTGCTGACTCCGAACAGCTATAATCCTTGGATCTTGACCGGTTTGTCACTGTCCTTGAACCCGAGTGAGTCGGTGGGAATGACACTGCCGAATTGGCCCCAAAGGGACCGGTTATGGAGTTATGGATAGCAAGCCGCTGCACCATGGAAACTATGGTCCGTTACAACATGAGGTTCAATGATCCCCTCCAGGCTGTCTGTACTCTCGTAAGCAAAACATGCCTGTATGATTACCACATCATACGACCAAAGATCTCCATGGTCTATAGTGCCAACCGAAAAAAAAATATGCTAATATAAAAGTTTCCACTTCTCTTCATGAGTTCATTTAATAATGGGCTGTTTTCATGGGTTAGGATTTATGCCTATGAGCTGAGACCCTTTTCTTAGTTATATTCTTTTTGTTATGATTTTTATGATCAGGTTAAAAAAGAAGTTCATTCAACTATGATTTATCCGGATTAAGAGATCATGTTGTCTTGAACAAAATATTTAAACAGAATATGTATTTTTGGTATTATAAATGTATTTATTAATCCCTTTAAAACAACAAGGATATGTGTTTCAATGCTTAACAGTTGGCTAAAAAAAAATAAAAAATTATATATATATATATTTTTAAAATTAAATATGATGCTAATGCCACACAAAATAAAATTCTTTTAGGTCAAAGATATGTTGAAAAGGGAAGTAGAAAAGGCTGAAGAAGACAATAGAAGAAATAGTTCCATAATCGATGGATATAAAGCAGTACGTATAATGTCTGTTAATAATGAATTTTATTGCTGAAACATGAAGGTGTTGCACAGTTCAATAAATTTTCACTCTTATGTTTCAGATTTGTGAAAGGCTCGATAAAGAACAACAAGCAGCAAAAAATTCTTTAAATTCTCTGCTGGTAAGAATTTAACATTGACAAACAATAATCTTTTTTATTGGATACCATGTGAAGTATATGACATTACGTGGGTTCATGTTGGGTGAAATGGCCTCCTTTTTCAGTGATAATTGTAATTGTAATTATTAAACTAAACTGTGTATAAATGTAATATTAATATAATGTTGTTTCTCTTCCTCTTTTTTTTGCTAATGTTGGTACAATATGAAAAGTTGAGTTTTGCTTGGTTGTTAGTTATGTCTGGCATCCCGGACTGATGAGTACCTTTATTCACCCAATCTAGTGAAAGATGAGGTAGTACAGCATCGGGTCTGGAAGTTTCTATACAATCCCTTATATTTCAGTGAGAAATTTAGTTCATTGTTTTTCCTTTGTGAAAAGTTCAAATCAACAAGCAAAGTTCCTCCCAAATAATTTTATGAGCCTTCGGAAAATCACCATCCAATTTTTTCCAACTTAAATTCTGGTTTATGAGTTGGAAAAAATATTTGTGGTAGTTTCCCTTAAGCCTGCTGCATCTTTCCGTCAGCTAGCTATTTCTTCTTAGCTAATTATAAGACCTATACTATCATAGGTGTTGATCGCTGATAAGCATTTCATTATAGTAGTATTCTGTAAAATGGTAGATAACATTGACTGGAAACCGTAGAGACATAAGTTGTATTTTTTGTGTAAGGTGTTTAGGCTTGAAAAGGGACCTACTCAATATTGTTATGATTACTGGATGGATATTTGATCCAAGAAGTGTTATTTTTTTAACTTTCTAACACACCTTATGATTATTAATCCTATTTTACAAAAAAAAAAATGATTATTTTCTTTCTTTTATTATTTACAAAATATTATTTTGTAGTCCTTGGTAGCATCTTGTGAAAAATGCAGACATCTAGAGTTAAAAATTGGAGCGAATGGAAGCCCTACAAATAACAAAGGACTTGAAGAGAGTGATTCTCATCTTATGCAGAGAGTGACAGAGCTCGAGTTAGAACTGGCTCAGGCTAAACTTGCACAAGTTGAGGCAGAATGCAAAAATCAGGTATTGTTAATTTTTATCTCTTATTTGTCTGTACATGGTTGTACATATCACATGCCCAGAATGAAGGGGCACAATTAAAAAAAATATGTTTTTTTGATAACAAACTTTTGACACAGGTCAAGTGCTACATAGAAGTCTCCAGAGTATTTCCTATAACATATATTGCTAGTAGATGGCCTATTGTGTCTATTGTTTTGGCCTAATATTTGAAGGGTCTGACCATAGAAATTACGATGCCTCTTTCATTCTGGATGTGTGATATATATTTTCTAACTAATACACCAATGCAAAATTATCAGCATGTTTGAATAATTTTGATTTTACTAAACCTGAAGCTATAAAAATGTTTCTTCTCAAGATAACATTCGATTTTTATGCTGTTATTGAATGTAGAAGGTCATTTCGCTTTTTTATTTGATATACTGATTATCTTGTTTTAAAAAAATAATAGCGTAGAATAAAAAATTACTATTAAAATGTAAAGATTTAAAAATATATAATGTATGTAATTTAAAATATAAAAATTATTAAAGTGTTCTAAAAAGAATATTTTTTTATTTTAAAGTCGGTCCCAGTACAGAAATAAAGTTAAAATATTTCACAAACTTTTACCAATGTTATCAACAAATTACCTGTTTACTGCCTTTTTGATTTCTATTGCATGAAGTCTCATCCATGAATTACATAGGAGGCTTTCTTGATTAATGTCATGAAGGACCTTCGAAGTTTTTATTTATATCACCTTTTGAAATCACTTATGTGATTTATTGTACAGTAATATAAATTATCAGTTAATATAAATTAAAAATTATATTGATTCCTTTTATTATAATATTATTCAGGACCTAACCCATAAGCTTGGAGCGACATTGTCCGAAATGCAGGCCGCTAGAAACTCGTGGCCACCTTGGCTATCAAAAACACTAACTTCCATCAAGGAAGCGGCTGTAAATAAGGGTACTTTACAAAGAAGAGAATCAGATTCTGCCGACCCCCCTGCATAAGCTCTACCCATAACAAACATACTAAATACATTAGTCTAGTCATTATAAGGAGATCAGCTTGATTTCTGCCAAACTGCATTATTATTCCTCTTATTTTGTTTGTTTGTTTTGTATATTTTGTTAGTTTTTATGTGTTGAAAACACTTTTTTTTAAATATTTTGACTATAAAGTTATTGCATAGTCAGTATTATGTTGTTGAATATTTAGACTGTTTTATGTTAGTCATAGGCAATGTAAAGTATGACCAACTATTGTATAAGTCATTTTACCTACCGTTATATGTAATATTTATTGAGATTCATAGATGTAGATAATTCAGATTATATGTTATTTTTATTTTGTTTTTTTACTCTCTGTTATATATCTTAATCTGCATATAATCAATACATTTTGTATTAGATTTGTTTAACTATAATCGTTATTTAAGGCCTATATTGTTTGCCTCCTTATATTTTTTTGATTTTTCATTTATACTTAGTATATTTTTCTATGTAAAAGTACCGTCCAAACTTTTAAAGTTTTAATTCACTTATAAAAAAATATTTTATGACTTGTTTTCAAAATTATCGTGTATAGTTAATAGAATGCAAGAGTAATTAATATATGAAGTATGACATTATCTTTCAAGAAACTGCCTTATTTATTTTTTATTTGCTTTTATATTAGGTACTTCAAATTATTGTATTTATTCTTTTGTTTGATTAGTTATTTATTTGATTTTTAGATAAAATTATTCCAAAAAATATATCATTTTTAGATTACATACCAAGCTTCAATAGCTTTAATTTTCATTAAAAACAAATTAAAACATATTCATTGGTACAAAGCCTATAAAATATTTTTGATATGAAATAATTTAATTAACAAGAATAAACAGAGCCAACAGCTAACTTTTTTTCCTTATCAAATTTATTTTTTACTTTATTATTGTAACTTTTTTTTTCATAAAAGTAGAGATGGCTAGTTTGAATCATAAGCTAGCATTAATTTGTTCCTTGATTCATGGGGCCTTTATGTATTAAACATTTTGTTGAATACAAAGAATCTTTAAAATATTATTAGAAACCATTTTCTTTTCATTAATTATCTAGCTTTTCCACACTCAAATCTTTGCTAGAAAGTATTAAAATTAGGTTTTTCAGCATGCAATATGAGTGAGCCAGCCACCGATAATAACAATTATTGTGTTTGAAATGTAATGTCAAAACTTCATATTATGGCCTATTGGTATACAACATAATTTACTTTATTATATAATAATTAATGATAAATTAGTATTCTTACATTCCAATATATTTAAATAATTTTACTAGACACATAGTCTTAGAAAAATTGAGCTTTATTACAGAGCAGAAAGTGAGATTTTTTTTAGAGATTATTTGTACTATAGGGTAAGTTGGATAGAATAATTCTCATATGGCTATTACCTATATTATTTTATTTTTTCAGGATATATGTAAATTATGCACTATTTAGAAATGTTTTCGTTACACTATTTTTAGAGTGAATTTTTGTCCTTGTAAATAAATATATAGCTTGGAAACTTTATATACTAAATGATGCTGTATTGTATATACATGTAAAATAGAAAATACAATGTTTTCCTGATTTTTTTTTTCTTTTTTTATCTATCTCCTGGCAAAAAAAATATATTAATTGTAAATAGTGGATTTTTAATTTTTATTTGGTTATATTGCGTTATTTGGGGGTATTATTAGTGTAGTGTAGGTGAGTAAATTCAATAATGATTCATTAACTATCAAATTAAAAATAATTGGTGATTAGAGCAAAACTTAGTGAAATATAACTGTGGGGTGATTACCTTTAAGCATTAATTGTAGTTCTTAGTACCCTCTAATCAGTCAACTCAGGGCCTGGCTGTTTTCTAAAATTCTGTATCAGAACTGGTGATGTGATACTAAGCAGAATGAAAAATTAATCTTATATCAAGAGCAAATTGCTCCCTGACAATAATACAGTTGAACATATCGATAGTTACTGACCACTGTTTATCTCTATACTTTAACAATAATGGTAATGGCAATGATTTTACTTAAGTCTATTTCATAACTTTTGATTAAGGCTAATTTAAATTTGTATTTGTAAAAGCATACAAACTAGTTTATAATGGAGTGTGTTGTACTATTGTTTATTCAGTTATTTATAATCTAAACCCTTGTAACCATTATCATAACCATCCAAATTGTTTATGTAGCTCATGTTGTAATATTATCCATTTATTAAGTTATTTGTGTGACTGAATTAAGTGAAATGTGGACAACCGAAATAACAGTGATACTAGTAATTCAGTAAAACTAATCTCTTGCAACTTGAATTTCTTGGCTTTCCAAATTGTTAGTCATGCAAATCGTCTTGTAGATTTGGTTACTAGTATTGCTTGTTTCCAAGACCGTTTTTATTTAATTGCTTAAACTGAAATGAGTGCACATCTTAAATACTTCTTACAAAGCTACCTTTCATGAAAATCAGTTACAAAACTTGTTTCTATGGTCTATTTACAAAAGTCATCTGGTATTCAAATGGAGGATAAGGAGTAGACAATATCAAGATTTTTTTAGTAATTACAGATCACAACAAAAAAAAACCATTTGGTAGAAAGATAAAACTACCATAATTTAGTGAATCACCATCTGGGACATTAAAGATGAATCCTTGTGGAGTGCTAAGGTTCATAATCATCTAATACCATCTTTAAATTTAATAATTCTGAAGGAAAAACCTCTCAAAAATTTCCTGAATATGCCTACTTCTTCTATCGGCTCAACAGGTGCTGATGTTACCCTTGGCCTGCTCAACAATTGCAACAAGCAACAAACCATTTTTCTCTATCTGTTGCTTCTGTGACAGAGATCCTTAGCTACCGAAGATCTTGTCCTACGCCATCCCTCTATCGGCCCTTTGGCCTACCGTGTGGACACTGGCCATCCGGAACATTTCTGTACACCCTACTGGTCACTCTGTCAGCACTCATAACGGGGCCAAGTCATTTTAGCCTCTGTATCTTGATGTGAGAGGAGATGCTAATGTCTTTTTAGAGCTGGAACAGTTAGCTATTTTTCCTTCGCCGCCACTGACCATCCTCACACACAGTCCCCAGAATTCTCCTAAGAATTACTCGCTCCAACCTATCAAGTAGGTTGATATTTTTCTTGTTGAGAGTCCACGTTTCTCCACCGTATGTGACTACCGGTCTTATTAGGATCTTGTACAGCATAAACTTGGTGAAAGGTTGCTTCTGATTAGATTTGAGATGGAGAAATAGGCTCTATTCCTAGTTGTTATTCACTTCCTAACCTCTTCTTCCTCTTCCAGATTATCATTAATAATAGAGCCCAGATATTGGAAGCTTCTCACTATTTCGAAGCTGTAGAGGCCTATTTCATAGTGGCTCTGCCTCTGATCCATCCTTTTGTTCAATACCATGATCTTGGTCTTCTCCTTGTTTACATGTAGACCCATCTTTTTTGCTTCACCATCCATTGCTTCAAAGGCCGTCCTTATGCTCTGCGGGGATCTACTAATAATGACAACATCGTCAGCATATGCCAGAACCTGGGTCATCTTGCTAAATATTGTTCCTTCCTGCTCTAGTTCCGCTTTATTGACGATTGCTTGAAGTGCAATATTGAACAGGAGAGGAGCTATTGGGTCCCCCTGCCTTAGACCACCTTCAACTCCAAAAGGCTCCAACAATCCAGAACATTTTATTTGGCAGATTGTATTCTCCATTGTGCATTTTACTAGTCTTATTAATGTACTTGGTAATCCCAGGTCTTGGATGGCTACTATGAGCTTACTCCTGACTATTGCATAGGCTGCCCTAAACATCCAGGTTGTCTGCTGATACTCCTTCATCTTCTCACAAATTTGCCTAATGGTGAAAATCTGATCAATAGTGGACCTGTTGGGCCGGAAACCACCTTGATAGTCTCCCAGTTTCTGTTTTACACATGGGAGGAACCTGTTGTAGAGGGATATGGAGATTTTATATGCAGTGCTGAGCAAACTAATCTCTCAATAGTTGCTGCATTTTGTCGATTCTCCCTTCTTCTTGTACACAGGCACTACTAGAGCCTGATTCCATTCCTTAGGTATGCTTTCCTCTTCCCATATCTGGGCTATAAATTCCCGTAGTTCCCTGACAACTTCATGATGTCCTGCTTTAAACAATTCTGCGGATAGTCCATCATTACCGGGTGATTTATTATTCTTCATTTTACTGAGGATATCTTCGATGTCCTCTACATCAGGTGGAATGGTTTCCAAATCATTCTCATTTGTATCCAATGGTAACTGTGCATGGTCTTCCTGGCAGATTTCCGCACCTCTGGAATTCAGCAGGCTCCTAAAAATGCTGTCGCCACCTTTCTTGTACCCCTCCTTCCAGCATCAGCATTTTACCCTGGTCATCTTTGATTAGGTTTCCTTTCCTAGTTGGTTCGCTTTTAACATTATTCACCGATCTGTAGAATTTGCGGAATTCGTTTTTGCTTTTTGAGTTCTCAATTTGTTTCCTTAATGCCTCCCTCTTCTTGCTTCTAACCAACCTCTTCGTGTGCATTCTGGCAACTTTGTATTCCTTGTAACTGCTCCTTGTTTTCCAACTAATCCATACTAATCCTGAAGATGCCTGGATGTGATAAAACATTGACAAGTTGGTAATTAACTTTGACTTTAGACTTTAGTTTTGGAATATACCAAAAATAACTAATTTTTTAATACTAAATTGTTTTCTATTATTCTTTGTAAATGAACTTTTTTTTTTTAATTTACAAGATCATACTATAAATCACATAACTTCCAAAAATAAATAACTATATAACTAAATAATTAATTACATTTACAATGACAATGATCACTTTGCCAATTGAAAACCAAAATACATTTTTGGCTTACTTAGGAAATGAAACAACTACATTCTAATTTTAAAATTATGTCGGGTATGAGGGTGTTCAAACAAAATTATATTAAAAATGGTAACAGTATTGTAAAATATAAATCATTTCCGTAGTCGGGGCTTTTATTTTTTATTAAATTAAATTTTATTTTCACGTTTTTAGTTCTTCAAGTATTGGCTATTTATAATTTATTACCATATGATCATGAAGTTACAAATGATATACGAAAAATCAACAAAAAGCCAAAAATACTCCAAAGATATTGAAATATTTTTTTAGTATTTTGAGCTTACAACGTTTCAAAACATTCATGAGCCATCAAATTTTAAAATCAATCTTGCAGCTTATATTTCACAACTCTGTTCGTCCTAAGGGACCAAATGTAATTGCATATTTACTTAAGCACATTGGTGGGTTGGTAGTGAAGTTGACGCCCATTCATATTGTCAACGAAAATGTAGCGTGTAGTTGAAGGCACCCAAAAGCTACACCGAGATTCAATATTAACAGGTGTCAAGTTTACTAACAAGCCATCACATTCAAGAGATCACAACAAATAATTTGAGCCACTAAACTTGGAAATCGGTTGAGCCGTTAGCTCAAAAAATCGTTATATGCCTACTCACGGTCAAGCTAAACTCATTACCCTCCTTGTAGCTTCACCGTGATCGGTTAATATAGAATTAGTCATTTTGTCAACTGAAAAATATTGATTTTTTTTTCTGAAATGAAATTTAATTTTTTACCTATCTAAACAATCAACAAAAAAGTATTAATACGTTTATTTTATATAATTTAACAAGCATATTCACGTAATGTAAAAAATATAATTTTCCGTAAGTATGACAGTTAGTCATTCTGTCAACTGAAAGGCTCATTTGAGATGTTTGAATATAATATGATATATGTTATATTATAGTATTTCCACGTTAATTGTAATATTTTCCAA
The DNA here is from genome assembly GCA_948150685.1 of Rhaphigaster nebulosa. Lineage (NCBI taxonomy): Eukaryota > Metazoa > Arthropoda > Insecta > Hemiptera > Pentatomidae > Rhaphigaster > Rhaphigaster nebulosa. Next base: position 59,405,436 of record OX411310.1, on the reverse strand, counting down.
ATCAATTGTCACATTTTCCATTTCAATTGTAACCCTTTCCAAATCAATTGTCAATTTATAATGATTGTTCTTTAGGTTTACAAACGATCCCTATATCAATGAAAACTTCAACAGTATCAGTAAATCGAAAAATTGAATCAAAATTCTCGAAAGTCTAATAAACGATTCCTATATCACACAAAACTTCAAAGGTAACGGAAATTAGAAATGCCCATGCGCGATCGAAAATAAAATTTAAAAAATGGAATCAGAACCCTCCACAACCTAATAAACGATCCCTGTATCATAGAAAACTTCAACACTAAAGGAAAATCGAAATATGCATGAGTGGTAGAAAATCGGATAGTAAATTCGTAAAAATAACGCCCTTGATAGCCTCATAAACGGTGCCTATACCCAAGGATTTTAAAATCTAATAATTAACTAGAAATGCTCGTGGCTGAACAAAATTTCGATAGTAAATTCGATGAAATCCACCCCACTCCCTACCAACAAAAAAAAAAAAATAATAAACTACTTGAAATCAGCACTTAGTCAATATCAATTATCTAATAAACGAAAAAAATATGGGATGTATAAGCCAAAATTATTTCAAAGTCATTATTGTAATTAAAATAATTATTTTTCAATAATGAAATATATAAAACAGAATTCATTCATATCCAATTGAAATGGAAAAAGTTACAATTGAAATGAAAAAGGTGAAAACTGATTTGAAAAAGGTTAAAATTGATTTGGAAATGCTATATATTTCACTAAGGGACCAATTTATGACCAAATAAACAGGATACTAAGGATACATATAATACATCTATGTTTTGTCACATGTTTGAATTCCATTAATTTCATTCAAGCTTTTTCTTTTAAAAAGTACAAGGAAAGAAAATAAAAATCTAGTTTTGTCAAAAATTTATTTTTAGTAATAACAAAAATAAAAACTTTAGATGACTAATAAGGTAACATCAGTCTTAATTACATTATTTCCAATCATCCAGCATTGGCACATAGGAGATACTAACTTTTTATTAAGCACTTACAAAAATGAAAGCATTGCTTAACTACTAAGATATTTATAATACATTTTTTACAAATGATATGTTGAATAATAAAACATAACGCATACTGTAAGTGCCTCATTATTGACATAAAATTTCTTAATCTTCGGGCAGAGTTGGCTCACCTCCGGCCCTTGCATCACCTGGATAAAAATCAACTTGTCCTTCCCTGTCTACAACCAGATCACTACTATCATCATCCCTATTGGGGCCTGCATCACCACTCCCATTGTCATCATCCCACACTTCTATGTTTATGAGCCATGAGGGAAATTGGTTCTGATTCTGGACACTAGTAGATTCTTCGACCTGAAGGCTGCTAAACGAAGATGGAGATGGTAAGTCAAAGAGGTAAACAGTATCTTCATTTGACGACATTTCTTCAGGTACTATGGTATCATTGGATACATCTAAAGCTGAGAGGAAAAGTCCATCATCATCTGATTCATGCTCATCTGCAGCTTCTACTTCTTCACCACCTATTACTAAATCCTCAAAAATCAACTCCTCTGGTAGTACTTGACCTCCTTCCATATTGTTGCCTTCGCCATCCCTGTTATTGTTGGCTACATCTCCATTTTCTACATTGTCGGCGAACACAAGAGGAGGGTTACCATGAACAGGCTCGATCCTTTCATCAGCAGAAGAATCTTCATCTTCTAGACTAGATTCTGTTTCAGTAATGATTTCGTCCACCTGTTCAGGAGTTAAATCGAGGTCCATATCTTGTGTTGAATTAGGATAGCCACTGTCTACCGCTTTACTATGACTACCATAAGTTTCTGTAAGACTAGGAATGCTTGAGCCCTTACACGCATCTAGTTCCATATCTACAACTGAAGTATCACAGTCAAGTAGTTTTTTATCAATATTTAAACTATACCTAAAACATTTATCTTTACATTTGTACATATTTACATTTTCTAAAGATTGGCTCCTAGTTACAAGCGATGAAGACTGGTCATAATGAACTTGTTTCGCATTACTATTTTTTTCAACTATAGGGTCAATTATATCATTAGGCTCTCTAACAGGGGTCTCTGAACTAGATGATGGAATGTCTATATTTGTTTTTTCTTTTTTTTCATTGATTTGTTTTTCACCTTCCCTTTGTATTGCATCACACGTGAATTGCTTATCATTCCGATGAAAGGAATCAGGCATATTTTCAGGAACTGCAACAGCATCATTATATGAAGATGAACATGGATATTGTTCTTTATCAGAAAAAGATTCTTTTAACGATAAAAGAACATTATTGTCACTAGAGTCATTATTCATACAGTTTTTTATTGTATTCCTTGGTGACAAAGAATTGTCCACAAGAGTATCACTTGATTTAGATGTGTTACCAGATCCAGTCGAACCAGAAAGCTGAAGAATACTATCAACATTTAGATACTGAACCTGATTTTCTCCAACTGGAGTAACAGAACCAGCTCTAAGATCCTCTTCATCAGATAATAACAAATCACTGACATTAATGTGTTTAAGATCACAAACTACATCCATGACAGAGTTATTCTGTTCATTTTGTATGATATCTTTTCCAGAATTTCTCAGTAAATAATCTATCTCATCTGCCAAATCGTTGACATCATCGGGATTATCAAAGTTGGAATTCGACTCAGGTTTCATTTCATTAACATTTTCTAAAACATAGCTCCAATTTTCGTCATTACTCACAAAGTTATTAAAAAGATCATTATTCTCAATGATCCAGCTTTCTTCACCATCATAAATTTCTTCAATGATCTCATCAAATGAAGAAAGAGACTTGTTATCATCTGAAGTAGAAGGCAGAATTAATTTAAGTTCGTTATTTTTAAGTTCAACATGTTTATCAGATTTTTCTAGATAAGTCCTGTAACAATAAAAATAAGAAAATTCAATCTGAAACACAATTTTAGGCTTTAAAATATTTTGAAATAGACTTTCCTATATTACAAAACCATTCACGCTCATGAAAATATGGACACCTTTAAAAATTCAGTTACTCAGCGAATAACTATAATTTTCACAATAAATGTTATATTGAACTCTTTATTAGCTCATTAGACAATATTTTAATTTTGAAAGAAAATAATAAAGTAACTTTTTATCACTGTGCATTGAGGGGGCATCTTACGTTACAAAGCTATAGATTGCCCGTGCTTTCATATGTGGTAGTGTATATTAGAGAAGTAAATAATACAGTAAAACAAATATCACACATCTAGATCAAAATAGTACCATCCAGATGTCTGATATCTATTGTACTGTATTATCTACAATTCCAAAATTCATATTTTTTTAGTTTACAATTTTACGAAGGATGCAGAGAAAAATGAAGAATGTCACAATCTTGAAATTTAAAGAAAATTCCACTAAAATTTTAATAATTTTAATAACATTAAAACTATTTAAAATAATAAAAAACCAAAACTAATAATTGAAATAACTGGATATAAATATTTTAAAGTTAATTAACCCCTACTGCTTATGTTATTTTTGTTGCAGACATCTGTTAAGATTATCATTTAAAGAAAACTTAAAAATACAAGCTTTTGAGAGGAAAAGTAAGCACAGGAAGAAAGAGAGCAATTGAAAATCAATAAATCAAGGATGATCAGCAAGTAAAATTTTTTGGTAGAACACCTTTAGAGGAAAATACCTCCTTTTTTTTTAGACTATCTCTTGCCCAAAAAACTTGATAATTGCAAGAAAAAAAAATGTTTTTTCTCGAATTTATAAGTTACCACAAATACACTTATCACAACATTTTTCCACACTTGAACATGAGAATATATTAGAGCTAAGGATTATGAGAAAAAGCAGTCCTCAAGGAGTTGGTTTAATAATATCTATACTATAAATTATTCTCTGTCCAACTTAAAATTATGGTTATACGTGGGTCCCTAGCAACTTCAGATGAAGGAGCACTTTTCCATATTAAACTAACCATAACTAAACATAAACTACCCTATCAGATTAGGACGATCAACACCTGTCATACCTGAACTATATTTTTTTTCATTAAAAGAAAAATAAAATCTTGAGTACAAGGTGCAAGAGGTTTTTGTCTTATCAAAGGTATCAAACAGGATGCATATAAGATGGCCATAAACCCTCTAAGCAAAGAAGAGGAACTAAGTGAAGTGAAGTTTGTTTATAAATTGCTAATTGATGTTTACATAAAAACAACCTTTGAAAAAAAAATAAAATACAGAAAGAAAAGAAGATAAAATTACTTTATTCCGAAAATATAAAGCTATAAGATGACCGAGAAACTTATGAACTTTGTATAAGAATTTTAATCTTCTATATGAAACTAAGGATATTTCTGAATCAACAAACCAAAGTAAACCAGTTAGATTTTGTTGAAAATAAACATTTTTTTCATAACATTTGTATCATAATATGATACAATTAATAAAGTAATATTCAAATACATTCCTTTCTTCTTTTCAATTATTATTAGAAAATCAAGGTTTTTCAAAAAAATTAACAAGGTAAATTTAATATATTGATAAAGAAGAATGGATAAAGTATTGATAGTTTTTACAAGAGGTAGAGTTTATATAGGTGATAAATTAAAATAAAAAATAATATTCGCACAATAAAGAGTTATTGAAACAAGTAATAATAAGAAAAATAAACTTATAAATTTTAGCTAAACAGATGGAGATTCTTTTCCCACAGCAAAAACATATGATTTGATAATTAAACAGAGAAATAATTTACACTTGGCATTTATGATTCAAGTAATACTCAATATTTTTTACTTCCTCGTTATTTTTGGTTTAAAAGTTACTTTTATGATAATTAATAATTTTATAGATGGTTATTAATGAAATTTATAAGAAACAAGCAATTATAAAAAGTGTAAATGCAAGAAGAGTAACATTACAAGTAAAATTCAGTTTTTAAATTTTACTATCTCTGTAGTTTTAATTGTAGAATTAAATGTGTCATTCAATGAGCGGTGTCGACTTGTATAAATAAACCCATAAAGTGAAACATCAAGTAAAGTATAAAGTTATTTAAGTGAAATTGTAATTTGTAATATTTACTTTATAATCGATAAACATATTATAGACTCACTTTAACTTTTCTTCAGTACATGGAATGCTAATGTAATTAAGAATGTCCACTAGAGGTATCTCAATTTGGTCTCCAACTAAATATTCATCATTTTGAGAAAAATGGTCAATAAATTGATAAACATCATAATCCAAAATGTTGTTAAACTTTTCTTCTTGTGTTTGATAAGGATATTGTACTTCGTGAACAGTCTTATAGTATACCTATAAAAAAATAAAAATAGCCACTTATTGTTTATAATTGTTTTAATTATGTTAAAGAAAATTATATTAAAGAAAATTACTTTATGATTTTGAAATATCAAACCAACAGCTGAGATCTAATCAACTACATAAAAGGTAAAAATACATATTATAAAAATATTAGAAAATTACATTGTAGTCACTGCTTTCAATTTTCACTTCTTTTCTTACAAAAACTGCTATTTGAGAACAACAGCCCAACTCTTCAGTTCCATCTGGGCCCCTAGCAATTCCATTAAACCAAACTTCATAACCAGGATATCGCAAGGCTAGATTGTGACCCCTTTTAACAAATAAATTAAATTTAAAAAAAATATTTATAACATAACATAAATAAAATATTCAAATTTGTTTTTTTATTAGACAAGGTATTCTCTAAATTAAAGATTTAAAACAATTTCAGCATTCTTCTGAATATTCTATAGTAAGAACCTCGTTTATCATCTTTAGTTGAATTTCTATCTCAAGGATGGAAAAATTATTTATTGTAATTAAATACTGTTAGTAAATATAAGAAACTATATGTTATTCAACCATTTTCATAAAGACAAAAATGGGTTTTACAAATCACTTATTATTTAATTCCATTTTCGAAACAAAAGTTTCCCATGTTGAGGTCAGACACAAAAAAAATTTTTTTTTCTTGAAAGTTAAAAATGATTTTGACAATAATAATATAACAAATCTGGGAATCATAAACAGCTCTAAGGAAACAAAAAATCTTTAGAAAATTTGGAGAGAATTTAAGTATTTTGTTTTTTCAACTATTAAATGCCCTACATCATTAAGGCACATAAACTAAGAATAGAACAAATCTGATTACACAATTTAAGAAAGAGTTACGATTTACAATCAGAAAACTTTTTTCAATCTTCAGACATGAAAAGAATGAGAAAATATCAGCTAAAACATTCTAAGATTGCAAAAACTTTATCTAATGGACTTTATAACACAGGTATGAAAGTAAACATAGTAAGTAGTAAAGATAGAAAATGATGATGTTAGTAAACGTGGTTCAAATTGATATTTTTTTATTTAGAGAGGGAAGAAAATGAATCTTGACTTTTTGTAAATAAACCTATTGATTAAAAAAAAATTCGGTAAACATACAATGTTTATCTAAATAGATATTGTTTAATTAATTATACATTCGATAGTTGACAGCAAAAATACTCAAGAAGATGGTAAGGGTGGTGACCAAGATTAATGCAAAAATAGTAAAAAAAACAAAAACTATTTACTTAATAAATGCTAAAGAAGAATTGTTGACATTCATTATTTTTTTTTTTTGTGCATGTGTGTATATTCCACCGTCCTGACCATCTTCTTTTCTAAAATTGTTTGAATTTTTGAAAAGATACTAGCTCAATTTTTTAAGGGCCTCTAGAGGTTAAAAAACAAGAGAATAATATTGAAGAAAAATAAAAAAAAAGGTTTAATAGAAACATATTTTAATCCTAAGCTCTGCGAGATGATGGACCCAAGAGTCTACTCAGATAGGCTACTGGCCTGTTTTAAACAGTTTACGCTGGGGCACAATAGGCCTTAATAGGCCGCAGTGCATATATGCTGGGATAAAAAAAAAACAAAAAAAAAAAACATATTTTAAAACTTATTTTTACCATAAGTAAAAATATTGTGGACTCCGTGCAAACACTCTACCATCATGGACCACCTTTTGGAAACCACCGCTCTAGAGCCCACATAGCATAGGACTCATTATTTTAGTAGCATTTATAGAATTTACAAATTATTAGCATTACTATCTATTAAAACTGTTTAGGCATTAATATTTAATCATTGTAAACTAAAATGATAGCTGACATTAGTTTTTTCTTTTTTTTTTTAACTTAATTCAATCAACAAAACTGACAATCAGTGGATTGCCTGTAAAAATTAGCAATAAAGTAATGTCATATCAGGCATGAGGAAGATGAAAATACCCAGCGGCATCTCAAATATCTATTTAATAGTAATGGTTCTTGGCATGTAAGGAACCATAAATTATTTTTTAATAATATTAAAATAATGGAACACCGAAAAATCTTAAAGAACACTACCATAAAGAGCCCAGGAGTATAAGGGTTATTGATTAGAACAAAAATTTGGAATTTACGATAAGTAAAAAAGATTGGATTTAAACACATCTGATTTTAAGAAACTTAATTCATAAACAAATATGTTTACCAGTCTTCAAACTGTTGCCGATTCCATTCAAATTTATGATCATAATGTCTAAACGCATTTGGTTGAAGGGATTTAAAGAGCACATTGAAGTCTGCATTAGGTGTAGTAAATATTGCAACATCTGGTTGAATAACACCAAAGATGTTGTAAGGCAGATCATCCAATTCTGGAGGATACAAGTGTTCAATGCTGAAAAACGAGTTGGTTTTAATACCATTAAATCTGCTACGAACATTAGCTGTTTAGAATGCAATTATAGCAATAATATATCAACTTACAGTTCAATAGCTACAACAGCATCCGTATATTTCAACCTTACATCAGGCTGTGTAGCACTCCCATGTAAAATACTCACTTTCAGAGGAGAGCACCTTCTTGATAAGAAATCTGTATTCAGTGGTGTAGCTCTGCATGAATATCTTGAAAGTGTAGCTTCATCAATGTCAACTCCAATGTATTCCTCTATAGTTTCAAGCCTTTTAATATGAGTAAAAAATGCTATTTCTGAGCATCCTATGTCAACAATCTGAAAATGATTGTATAATAGAGAAGAAAGTTGAGGTAAATTTAATTTCTGTTGACAAATAAAAAAATGTCACAGTCCTACCTTTTTAATGTCATAGATTGATTGCAACTGAACCAAAACATTATAAACAGCAGTGTATCTTTGATTGTAAGCCGGAGGCATAAATCTAATACCCACATCATCATCATTGATAGCAATTCCTCCAAATTCTAAACTATTAAGTAATTGAATTGCATCAGGTGTGCATATACTATTATTAGAAAGCGTACTTTTAAGTATCCTGGTTTGGACAACTTTTAAAAGATAATTAATTAAAAATAAAAAAGAAACAATCATTATAGGATGTAATAACTATTAAAAGGCCCTTATGTTGTGCATCTCAAAGCATTATAACGAATATTAATCTTTAAGCCATAAAACCTGGATAAATATGTTTGTAAACAAACAGTGAGATTTTGGTTATTCACTGCTTTAACGGTTATCCTAACAGCTGATAACTTGGCGGGCTAACAGATAAAAGCACCTGATATGAAGTTTATCAGGTTGAGTTGGATATTTTATCCTTTGGTTTTAACAAACAATTATAAACGGTATAAAATAACATTGAGTTTTGCGAATGTTAATTGTAATCACAAATAATTTTGAATTACTTATTAAATAATAACTACCGTTCCAGTGATCAACAACATTACAGCGTTTGTACCCCTCCCCCCACAAAATAATTAGCTGATCTATTAGTTTTTCATTTTCATGCTAACCTTCTCAAGAAACGACTGAGGTAAATTACGCCATATACAATTTCCTAAGTTTGAGGAATCAAAAACTGCTTTTTGAAAGTAAAAATCTCTATAATATTATGTATACTACAGCGAATACGTGTTTGTTATCTTCATAATGCGAAATGTTGTTATAGCTAAGCAGCTATCTATCTAGTGTTTCTTGTGTAGCGTTTTGAAATAGGTTTTTTTTTTCTAAAAAGTTTTTATTTATTTCTTTTTAGTGGTAGAAATATATACTGTAAACTAAACAACTGTAATTATCGCGAGTGACTAGCTTAATCTCTAAAAGTTTTCATCGGATCCTGATCAAGATTATTTTTTGAGGGAACAGCTTAAGTGATTTTATGGTTTGATAATTCAAATTATTTAATGAGATTTCGTGAATGTTTAGAAACAATTCAAGCTCAAAATACTGAAAACATATTTTATAATATTTTAAGTTTTTTCAAATTTTTATTGTCTTTCATAATATATCAGGTAAAAGCTCATGATCATATGTAATAAAATATAAATCGCCAATTTTTGAAAAACTAAAAAATACTCTACCTCTAACAATCTTTGATCGGATCCTGATAAAATGTATACGGAAACCCCCCCCAAGCACAAACATCCCAATCATAAAAATTGGTTCAACAATGACCAAGTCCATGAGAGAAGATACATTAAAGAAAAGTTTTCATCGGATAAATTTATATGGGGTCACAGTACCCTTCACAGAAAAAATAATCACGGATCATAAAGTCGAACTGATAACCTCCTTTTTTAGAAATCGGTTAAAAATGTTCAAAATTTATAATGAGGCAACTTACGTACTAAATGGTCGACCATTGTAGTTATGTATTATTATTTATTGTTTTTTTTTTCTTTAAATATGTATTTACTACATTGTTTTTATCCGTATTTTCTTATTTAGTTATTACTTATTGTACTATTTTTGATGCTTAGGTGTGCGTTTCTAAAATTTGAACATTAGATTAGTTTTCGAATTGTTTGTTGTTTTTTTGTTTTGCATGTCTAAAAAAGAAAAAAAAAAAGACAAAGCGTTATTTCAAGTTATGAAATGGTTCAGAATTACCGGAAAAGAGAAATAACGGATGGATTAGAGAGTAATAGGTCTATAGCAAACAAGGGGAAAAGAAAAAAAGGAAAGGAACAGGTAATGTAGTATTAAATATAATGTGTTAGAGAGCCTGTCTCTTATGTAAGATCATTGAATATAAATTCTAATATAGAAAGACCATTTGAATTTGAATTTCCTGGAAAAACTATTGGAGTTCTACAATGGTCTACTAGATAAGGGAATCATTCCTACAAGTTTTTCAAAAGCCTTGATTTATCCGTTACATAAGAAAGGAGATCTAAATGATGTAAAAAAACTATAGGACAATCTCTTTCATTGACTGTGTGGCCAAAATATTCACAGGACTCTTATTGAAAAGATTGGAAGCATTTATAGAAGAGAACGGTATTTTGCCTAAGGTCCAAGCTGGTTTCAGGATAGGGTACTCCACTATGGACAATATTCTGAATCTTTTCAATATTATAAAAATAAAGCTAGCCATAAAACGAACCAAAATTATATTAAAAATATTAAAATTGTTGTTAACATAAGTCACTCAAGCTCGTGGGATATCCCAAGTTCTATGCAAATGTATTTGTTATGTTTTCATTTGTGTATATATGAAAAGAAATAAAATTTACTTCATTCAAATTCAATTCATTCATAATGTGTTTAGAGCTAGAATGAAAGTAAAAAAAATGTTATGAATATTATGTATAATATTATTGTATGTCTAGGTATAGATTGATTTAGTATGCTGTGTATGTAGCAACCCAAGGTTTTTGGGCAGCATTGCTGTAAATAAAGTATTTCTCTCTGAGTTCGGGACCTGAATTCGCATAAATACGAAACAACTTACGGTGTCAGGTTATAACCTCGACTTATGGTCGACTGTTTAGGACGTTCCACAATGAGAATTTTTCACTATGGGCCCAAAAGCTTGGATTATCTCCAGGGCCGGATCTAGGGGAGAGCAAAGAGGGTATTTGCCTCGGACGGCAGATTTTAGGGGGCGGCATTTCCAGCGAAATTTTATTTATTTATTTTTAAATCATTTTTTTTATACACATTTTAAATTAATACATAAGAACAAATCTCAAATTTACGGCTTTGTGTTTGGTATCTTCCAATCGTATCCTCTCAATTTTAATGATAATAAATGTCATTGACGTAAATACAAAATGTAAAGCGATACAATTCAATACTTCCCGTTTGAAATGGAAAACACGAGACAATGAGACAATTGTTAGAAAATGCGCGAAGAAGTCAGTTATTCTCTTTGAGCTTCCTCTACCAGAATTATTTTATTATCATTACGTAATAGAGAATATTATTATTTATTTGATATTTTCACATGCCATCTTTTTTTTTTGTGGGAAATGACTGATCCATAATATAAAATCGGATCAAGAAAAAAATATTTATTGAAGAACTGGCCCAAAAATATAGTGTTCGTAGTTATAATGTAACTGCAACTGTAACAAAGACCTTTCACAAAAATTTCACGCATTCACCAACGCCCCTTTCTCCTTTCTTCAGCCCATAATTAGAACTGCGCAAGTAGCGATACCAAAACAAGGTCAGCCATATATAGCAACTTAAAGCTATAACAAATTTGTATTTAATTTTTACAAAACCGCCGTCAAATTCAAGTTTCTCACATTAAAAACATTATAAAACCAGTGTTAACCGTGAAAAAAAATATTGATTTTTTTATTCTCGAATGTTTTAATTTTTTACTTCCGTCTATGATTAACAATTTTTTTGGCTGAACTGGATTATGGAGATCATTTCTACGATTTAATTAAGAGTATAAGAAGGCCTCTTGGAAAAATTCTAAACCATTGAAAAAATCTACCACGAAAAACGTTGAAAAATGAATCCATTATTAGGAGATGTTGGGGAGGGGAGAGGTAGAGGAACTACCAAGAGGTTCCATATTGCCCAAACCTCAGGTGCAACAATTTGACTTTTTTGATAAAATTGAATTTTGCTTATTTGTTGGTTGGAGGAGCGAAAATTGGTAATTGGTAGTGTATGACTAATATATAAATCTAGTAATTATCATAGGGGACAGTGCAATTTCTTGAAATTTCTCTCACTGGTAAGTCAAAAACGAAATGGGCTTCTATATCGTCCCTCCCATGTCCTATCGAATGTGAAAAAATGCTACATTTATATTCGCCACTTTGAAACGCACTAGGCGAGGCGTAAAAGGAGTAAAAACGTAAGGATTAGGAATTCAAGGCGGCGCACAGAGTGTTATTTGATCCGGAAAGCTGGCCAAAATTATTTATCGTCCCTTTTGTGTCTCACATTAATGATAATGGTATTTATAATGAATATGATAGTATTTGACGTAGTTTTAAGAACTTAAAAGGTTAAAACAATCGAAGACAGAATGGAAATATATATCATACAAAGTATATTATGTCCTCACCACATCTGTTTATTATGCCAAGGACTAAATATGTTATTGTCATGTTAGGAAATATTTATTTTTGTCATGAATATTAGATATAATGAAATAACAATTAATTCAATATGATCAAAATAAGATAAGTTATAAAAAAAAAAATAATTTAATAAAAATAAAAACCTCTACTACGGAAATACATTTTTTATCTTATAATCCCATTCTTCCTAAGGGACTGAATATAATTGAATATCTATTTCAGCGTAAGTGATGGGTTGTTCGTGAAGTTGACGCCCATGAACATTGAAACCTCGTGTCGTGGTCGGGTGCCTTCCACACCCAAATGAAAATTATGACCCTTCTTTAATCAATGCATTAGTTTACTTTTTATAAGTAACATAATGTTACAATACATTATGTTTACATGCATTGAAGCAAGAGCTTTCTATATTTATCTATATTTCTATATGAACGAGGAGGACTAAGGTTCAATATTCATGGACGTCAACTTTACAAATAACTTGCTAATGTGCTTAAGTAGATATGCAAGTATATTCCGTCCCTTAGGACGAATGGTATTGTAAGATATAAAATTTATTTCCGTAGTCGGGATTTTTATTTTTTAATTAAATTTTATTTTAAGGTTTTTAATTTTTCAAGTATTTGCTATTAATAATTTATTACCGTGGGATCATGACCTTGCAAATGTCAAAACGAGTAATTTGACCCTTCAAACTTGAAAATCGGTGTCTAAGGTATAACAAGAAAATTTATAGAATTTTTCAAGAAAATTTTTTATGTCCCATACCCTGGTTCCGAAACAACAACAATTAAACGTAATTATTTTTAAACGTAATATCTAAGGTTGTGGAAATAGTCTAATCAGTAATTTTATTTGTATTAATTTAACTATTAATTTTTTTCAAGATCTCAAAAAGATGATCCTAATATCTAAAAAAAAAAATGTCTATTATTGCTATCATCGCCAGTTGCTAAGCATCCCTTGTTTTCAGAACATTTTTTTGTACCTAAAATTCTTTCAAACTTGTAAATTAAGTGAAGTCTGGAAAAACTATAGTTTGGTCATCCTCTTTCCTCTTCTCGGCCTTCTTCTTGTAAGGTTGTTGAGGAATTGATATTATTGATTTGGGTAAGAGGCTTGGAAATAAACAATAAAACAATTTTCAATTTGATTCTGGCAATTATATTAAGAGGTGCTTTATTTACAGTAAATATTAAGAATAATATACACAGACTTACAGTAGACGTAGATTGATGACTTACACAATATTAAAATGCTTGTAAATATAAAATATTTAATTTCATATAAGTTAGAGGAACACTATAAATCTAATTTATATTATACAGAGAGAAAAAAATCTTGATTATTAATAAATTCGAAGAAAGTTTATAAAATAAATTCAATGAGAGGTGAACAAATTACATTTGATGTTCGACTGCGTTTATGTTGAGAGCAATAGTGGAATGAATTACATAAAAATGAAATGAATCAAGAAAAAGTTCAATTGAGAATGAGCCATTTGGAATAACAGTACCTTACTTTTACATACACACAAAAAATAATAATAAAAATTATATATATGTCGGTGAAATTTGGTTGGGGTTGCGGTCAATGAAGAAACACACAAAGTATTGCAGGCATACAATATAATAAGTTTATTTTTAATTGTGTGTTTCTTTATTGATCACACACCCAACCAAGCTTCTCCAACATATCTATATTTCCACGGTCAACCATACTTTCACAATTGAAAAAAAAAAAAAAATATATATATATATATATATATATATATATATATATATATATATATATATATATATATACACACTATATATTTCCAATAGTTTAATTTGAAAAGAAATTGATGGAAGTCCTTAGAAAAACTATAAGTCAAAAGTTTAAAATTTATTGAACTAGATAAATTTCTTGGAATAGATTTTATAAAACCATTTTATACATTGATTGCAAAAGTATTGGGTAAGAAACATATTTTATAGCTGAAGAAAAAAATAAATATAAATTTCTAAAGGTCTTAAAGTCTCCAGATTAATATTTAAAAAGTGTGAAAATGGTCACCAACATATTATTGGCGTTTTGAGCTAAATTAAAGTCATTGTGAAGTGTGATTTCAAACTTTTTGAATTTCCTAAAAAAATTCATTAAATTAAGATCATAATATTGATAATCTATAACAATATTTTGTATTTAATAGTTCACCATAGTAATTAATCTAGGAAAAACTAGTTAGAATGGTAGTCAAAATTAATAACAAGCTGACATATATGCTCTTTTGGCATTTGAATTTGAGTTAAATAGAAAAAGTCCTAGAGTTAAAACAAATTATGAAAATGAAATTGAACAATATGAATATTGAAATTATTTAAATTTCAACAAATAAAATTGATTTGTTGCAATATCACACAATATCATAATTATAATGAAGCCTAAAAACCTTCAAGCTTTAACTAACTTAATTTACAATGATATTTCTATATTTCAAAATAACTACATTATTTACATATTAAATATAATAAATTAAAAAAAAAAAATAAAAATAATTAGAAATCTTTGATTTCTGATTGGGAGGGACTGGTAAAGTAGTTACAATATTGTAATATTAGACCAATAGGGGGTATACAACATGATGCATTATTGGTTTATTCTAACATTTAATGGTACAATATACAGTCTAAAAACATTTATCACTTAACTATACACCTCATCTTTATTTACAAAATGCTATTTAAGCAATCAGTTGTTTACTTATGTAAAAGATAAATAATATTTACGTAAATGAATCTTGATAGTTTAAAATTTTCGAAACATCAGGATTTAAGGAGTTCATATACACAGATAATTGCTCATATTATTCTTGAATCAAAATTTCCTTGATCCGTGTAAAGGATAGAAAGGCCAGATAAAAAAAGCCTTTCCTATTTGAGCTATTACTAAAGCCAAATCTGTTGTGTGGTACAATTCATTGTATTCCATCCTTGAAGATTGAAAAAAAAAAAAAAAATGGATGGTTATTCGAATCAACTATTATGGCAACATTCTGTTTATTCTTAAAATCTTAAGATTGACAACTATCTAAAAATCTTATTTTGACACACTTGTAACAATAAAAAAAAAAAAAAAATGATTGGAATCATCCATCATTCTTAATGCATAAGAAATTGCATTATTCATCTGCTGTTGAATTGGAAACCATTGCTTAAATTTGGATGAACAAACTAATCCAATTTCCAATGATCCCAATTCAATTAGATCAATTCTAATTTCAAGTGGTGAGGTGAATAAAATTAGTCTATAAACACTTAATCATGTGAGTATTTAATAACACCGAAGGAAATCTTTTAACTTCATAGAGAAAATCTTAAAGTAGTTTATAAAGGATTTTAAAATTGCAATATGTTTAGGATATAATAAAACTTCATAATAACATGATTCATGCCTAATTGCGCAAGACCTTGGTTTGATAGAATCATCTTGTACAAATACATAAAGACCACCTTAGGCGAAAGTCTGATCCAGAGAAACAGCAATCTTATTCCCTTTCTCGACCCAGTTTTTCAACCGCCCCCTCAGTTCTTCTAAAGACTTGGATTTGGCCTTGTTGATCCTCTTGTACTTTACATCCTTGGGCTTGGTTACCGAACGGTGGTTGCTCATGACCCTGTTGTAGGTTGTGACCTGGCTCGGAGGGTCCTTATCGCCATCTAACCTTTCAAAGCTACCATTGAGATCCTTCAGCTTGGGCCTCTGCCGAGGCGTGCTCTCTTCAGTTGCACCATTCCGTTCTGTCTCACAGTCCTGCCCGTCCACATCCTCCTCTACGCTATACACAGTTTCCAAGATCTCTGGTCTCCTTAATAAGCAGTTGCTTCGCCGTAAGAGGGAATATTTGTTGCTATTGGGAGCTTCAAGAGCATCGGAGACGCTCCTGATGACAGTAACTCCGTTGTGGCACGGAATGCTGTCCTCGTCTTCCAGGATGACCGCACTGTCGCTGTCGTTGAGGGAGTCGAGGTTGGTCTCCTCTGCCACCTCCACGCCAGCATCGCTCAGTCTGTTCTGGAGTTGCTTGATGATCTTCTGCTGCTTGGCGATAAGAACTTCTCTATGGGTAAGCATCAAGCTGATGTCACGTTGTTTTCTACAGAGCCGGGCCTCGAACAACAGCAACTGTGTCGATAACTTCCTCAGCTGTTCACTCCTTTCATGATTCATACGCTGGATATTTTCTTCCTGGAAAAACATTAAATAATGTTAACAAAACTCAAGTCAATAAATGTAAGGTTACTGTATATTATAACATAATAATAGTACAATAATCACTCAAACTCAAGTCAATAAATGTAAGGTTACTGTAAATTATAATATAATAATAGTAGAATAATTACTCAATCTAATATATTGGCAAGGAATAGTATCTCAAAGGCCATTCACTTGTGGCTCCAATTTTTTAGAAATGATCGATAACAAAAGATGGTCGATCCCTCATTCTGATCTTGTAAAGCCTTCTCAGTGAATTTATAGGAATTAGTTTTGCACCAATTCTTTGTTTAAACTTGTTCGAACGCACTTTGCGATTTGTAATGGATCCATATTTGTCTGTTAAATGTTGGAATAAGTAGGCCTAAATGAATATTACTGTTGTAATATGTTGTAATTCATGTTGTAATTCCTGTTGTAAAGCACCAAGATACTTGAGTTTTTATATATATACAAGAAAGTCTGTTTGTGTCAGTATTTGTGCTAGGTAGGGTAAATTTGGGCGAATATACAGATGGGTTCAATATACATGTAACGGTGTTAATTATCTGTATTATTATTAATTGTTA
The DNA here is from genome assembly GCA_948150685.1 of Rhaphigaster nebulosa. NCBI lineage: Eukaryota > Metazoa > Arthropoda > Insecta > Hemiptera > Pentatomidae > Rhaphigaster > Rhaphigaster nebulosa. The sequence goes on along the minus strand of OX411310.1, from coordinate 59,388,222 downwards.
TGAGTAATTGTAATAATAGTAATTAATAGTATGAATAAATGTAATGAGTTGAAATAAAGAATAAAAAAAATCTCTACTTTAGATGCATTGTTTTTATTTTAACATTTTCGTTTTTAATAAATCCTCTTTGTCAATTAAAATTCATATTATAATTAACATTAATGATTACAAAAGTCACTTAAACTCCAGATATAAACTAAAAAAAAAAAATCTTTTAAAATTTTTAACTTGTTTAATGAATCATGAAGTAAAATATTTCATTTTTGTTTTAAATAATAAAGTGTTAAGAATAAGACTTGCTTCATATGCAGTAAAAAATATGAAGGTATCACTGTGTAAATCCGTTAGCTATATATATATATATATATATATATATATATATATATATATATATATATATATATATATATATATATATATGTATACATATGTGTATATATATATATATGTATATATACTAAACTCTGATTTCAAACAACTGCGACAAGGTAGCATGTTAAATTTCGAGTTTTGGTTTATTGCAGTCAGAAGAAGGTATTGTGCATAATTACTGAATATCATTTATTTATTTTTAAGTTATGATTATAACTAGTATTTATTATCTCTGTTTTGGCATAGGGAGTTGGCGGTCCCATCGCCCGGTAATTAATATTATTGCTGCAAACAGCCACTGGTCCTCCAGGTTGGGGGTACATTACGCCACACAGTACACTAATAACAGCACTCATCAACATTAAGGTCATTTACAGTACACACCCCAGGACAACCTATCCTGGGTAGCCGCCCCGGATGGGGAAGTAGGTCAGGCTGCTTCAAGGCGAGTTTCTCCTCCTGACTCTTAGTGCCAGGCTAGGCGCGAGCCTGTCCGGGTTAGCAACCGGAGGAGCACAGCTCATTACCGCGCCCAATTACAGAACACTAACACACAAAGGTCACTACATCCGCCCCTTGCCATCACCCAGGCGGCTGGTGCAGCCCTCCTGGGGGGTCGCACCAGAGGGTACAGGAGATAAACAAGGTATGGCACTCCTTGGCCGCTGGGATAGTACAGGAGCCCGCTCATCCTAACCTGGAAGGAGTGGCTGCTCTATCAGCCCAGTGTAAAAGTTCGGACGCTGTAGTAGTGCCAGTTGGTGACTGGATGGGACCCTGCTGCACGGACCGGAGTTGCACTCCCGAGGCCACTGGACTTCTCTCCTGGGAGATTACCTGTTCCGGTCAAGTGGAGAAAGTGGCGAGGACGGATGCAAACCTACACTAACACCACACAGTAAACAATACAGATAAAAAACAAAAAGAAATAACCAATGGAAAATCTAAAAGTAAATGAGCAGCCTAATGTGCCAGCTGCGCAGGGAGAGGAAGAGCGGTCATCCCAGACCGCTACAAATTTTGAAGCCACAACAGGGGAGCCAGAGCAGGTTGCTGCGCCCACACAGTCTAGGGTGCTGCGACCTTATCAGCTCCCCTCTAGCCTTCCAAGCAGAAGGGAGAACTCTGACGAAGAGACCTCCCGCTCTCGATCGACTCGATCGATCGAGATGGAATGGCTAAATCAGCCTACAACTAGTAGAGCTCCTAAAGGGGAGGGAGTGGAGCTCAAAGCCGCTGCCTTAGCAAGAGTTAAGCAGAAAAAGAAAATTTATAGGCAAAAGAAAAGGCGGGCCGAGGCTATTCAAAGGCAAGCCGAACGGGAGGCCATCAGGACGAGGCGTCAAAACCCCGTTTCTGACCCGGCTACTCACAGGCGGCCTAGTACCAGCGGGCGCCCCGCGGGCCGTTCCCCTCTGGCTCGGCTTGGGGGGTGCGGCCCGGGGACTGTCCTCGAACCGATTCGGGAGAGGGAGGACGGGGCTTTGCCTCCGTCCACCCCTCCTTCCCGACGCGGAGGGGACTCGGCGCGCGCTTCAAGAGCAGGCCCGTCTAACCAATACCAGAAAAGAATAAGGCCTATGGAGGAGTCTCCACCGACCGATACGCGTCGGCAAGACTCTAAAAGAGCAAGATCATCTCCTAGGAGGACCAATGAGCCGGTAGCGGGACCATCTCAGCAGAGCGCCCAGGAGGGTCAGGGGAAACCCCGATCCTACAGGGATGCTGCTGCTTCTAGCACAAGGGCCTTGCAGGTGGTCATTATGGGGAGCCAGGAGGGTGCCCCCATTACTCAGGAAGAGGCCCAACTCATCCGAAGGCTCCTCATAGCCGAAATTGAGAGGAGGGCGTATGAGCCAAGACCCAGAAGCAGGCCTCTCGAATTCATTAACTCAGGTTATCAGGCGGAACCGGGATGGTTCCTCCTAACCTGCAAAAATGAAGAAACCAGGGACTGGCTTCTCAGTTGGGTACCTCCTACGCACCGTTGATTTGTAGTGAGGCGGTCCGCCGAGGCTCCCTGGCCCATTAGAATTGCTATTGGGCTGGGGGCTGTGGTGATCGAACCCAGCAGATTGGTCAGCCTCCTGGAATTTCAGAACCCAGAACTGGCGGGAACCAACCAGTGGCAGTTCCTGGGAGTGGAAGGCGATCCGGGACATCTGAGGGGCCCTGCTCCTCCCACTTCCTTCTCCTCCATCTGCCACAATCATGGAAAACGCTGGGATCGAGGTAAGACAAATTAATTTACAGCATAACAAGTCGGCTACGGCTAAATTAGCGAAGCTTCTTTCGGGGGTGAAAACCGCCCTCGTCTTAATACAAGAACCTTATTGTTTTAGAGGAATGATTAAAGGACTTGGAGGTATCGGCGGAAGAATCATCCGCCCACCCTCATGCGAAGCACCAAGGTCATGTATCTGGGTCTCTAAAGACCTTCAGATACTACCTTTGCCCCAGATTAGCACAAAGGATGTGATGGCTCTGGCCATAACTACCAAGATTAGTAATATTAAGCTTAAAATGATTATTGCCTCCATATATGTACCCCATAATTTGGATCCAACTTATCATTACATAGATAGTCTCTTCCGCTTTGCAAGAAAGAATGATCTACCTCTCTTAGTAGGCGGAGACGTTAACGCCCATCACCTTGTGTGGGGCAGTTCAGACACGAACGAGCGAGGGGAATCCTTGCTTGAACATATAGCCTCTACAAATTTAGAGATACTAAACAGAGGTAGCGAAGCTACTTTTGTCACTCGAGTCAGAAGCGAGGTTCTAGATATCACACTCGCTTCTAGTCAGATTAAAGACCTTTGCAAAGACTGGAAGATCACCTCGGATATCACACTGTCCGACCACAGGATGATCTCATTCAAGATTAACTCTGAACAAACCTCCCCAACTCTGAAAAGAAACCCCAGAAACACCGAGTGGAATCTATTCAGGGAAAGGTTGGATAGATGCCCATACCTCCCTATGGGCAGACTTCAAACCAAAGTTCAGATAGAGGAAGAAACTACCCTATTAGAGAGAAAAGTACAAGACGCATACGAGGCGGCCTGTCCCTTAAAGGCAGAACCCAGGAAAAAGATCAGATGGTGGTCCACTGAGCTGTCTAAACTACAAAAGGCTACAAGAAAGGCCTATAATAAGGCATATAAATCAAAGCAGAAGGCTGACTGGGATCTGTACCGTGTCGCCTCTAACTCATATAAAAAAGAAATAAGGAAGCATAAACGGGAGGGCTGGCGTAAGTTCTGTAGCAATATAGAATGCACGCCAGAAGCCTCTCATCTAGTTAAGCTGCTTGGGAATGACACCCAACAGCCACTGGGAGCCTTTCATCCCGAAGAATAGTAAGGAGGATTACAGTGCTGCTAAGTCTTTTCGACCTATCGGCCTATCCTCCTTTCTTTTTAAGATCCTGGAGAAGCTGGTAGCAGTACACCTTACATGTAAGGTTCTACCTCTCCATCCCCTTCACCCTCAACAGCATGCTTACCTCCAGGGAAAATCAACAGAAACTGCCCTACATTCCCTAGTTGGAAAAATAGAAAAGGCCTTGGTATACAAGGAATCTGCCTTAGGGCTCTTTTTCGATGTTGAAGGGGCATTCGACAGGACCAGGCCTGAGGCAGTTTGTAGAGCCTTAAAAGAAATATCTGCCCCACCTGCTATAGCCAGATGGGTCGGATTTGTTTTGAAGAATAGAATAATAGTCGTCTCAGAGGAGGGCACCAGACTAGAGGCGCAGGCCTTCACAGGCTGCCCTCAAGGGAGGTGCATCTCCCCACTGCTCTGGTGCCTTGTAATGGACAAGTTGCTAAGAAGACTAGAGGAGGCCGCATTCTCTGCCCAGGCATTTGCAGATGATGGAGTAATCCTCATAACAGGTAAGTTTATTGCCACCATCTTTGAGCGCATGCAGGTTGCTTGCGATATTGTTCAGACTTGGTGTAACGAAGTTAGACTTTCAGTAAATCCAACTAAGACTGAGTTGATTCTCTGTACAAAGAAACGGAAGCTGGACGCTTTTAGGGCTCCTACCTTTTTTGGCAAACAGCTCCAATTAAGTCAACAAGTCAAATACCTCGGGATTATTTTGGATTCCAAACTAAACTGGGGTTCCCATTTGACTGAAACCAAAAGGAAAGCAATAGCATCCTTTTGGCACGTTAGACGCGCTGTGGGCACAACGCTGGGGCTTTAAGCCTAGGGTCATGCACTGGATATACACAGCGATTATAAGACCTAGAATTCAATATGGAAGCATAGTGTGGTGGACAGCCTTGAATAGGGCCTCCCATGTTCGTACACTCAGCCGTATTCAAAGGATGGAATGTATGAGCATTACGGGAGCGTTTCGTACCACACCTACCAAGGCTTTAGAGGTCCTCTTGTATCTAACACCGCTTCACCTATGGCTGAGGGGCGAAGCGGTTATGGCCTATCTAAGAATTAAGGAAAACAGACAGTGGCAAGAGCGGGGCGAACTCACGGGCCACTCGGTTATTGCCAAGGTGGTGGAAAAGGAGATTCCTATCCTCCAATATTGTTGTCCTCAACTTAATAGAAATCTTACTCTAGACTCTAAAGTGAGATACTCTTATCCTAGTATATCCGACTGGGAAAGGGGTTCAATTGCCACTCAACCAGGCAACCTATCCTGTTTCACGGACGGATCATGGAAGGATTCGACCGGATTAGCAGGAGCGGGCGTCTACATTGAGGATTTAGGCATTAACTTAAGTCTACCACTAGGTAAACACTCTACTGTGTTCCAAGCAGAAGTGTTCGCGATACTGTCTGCGGTCACATGTACGGAGGTCATCGGTTGCGACAGGACTGGAATTACTATCTACTCAGACAACCAATCGGCTCTCCAAGCCCTGGAATCCTCTAGGGTGAATTCCGTATTGGTAAAAGAGTGCAAAACAGGCAATGGATCTACTTGCCTGCTCGAAGAGACTGGAATTAGTTTGGGTTCCTGGACATAAAGGAATCAAAGGCAATGAAATAGCCGACAAGCTTGCAAGAGAAGGTGCTGAGAACCCTATTTTTGGGCCAGAACCTTCAGTAGGCATCTCTAAAAGATATCAGCGGAAGAAGGTCCAGGATTGGACATGGAATATAGCAGGTAAGGAGTGGAGGGGGTGTGCGGGCCTTAGACAGGCTAAGGAACTAATTAAAAAACCCTCTGCTTCCAGAACCAAGTGGCTACTGGGCCTCAACAGAAAGGAACTCCGACTGCTTATAGGGGTACTTACAGGGCACTGCAGGCTTAAAAGACACTAAAAGATTTGCGGAATAGCTGGGGATGAGACCTGCCACTGCTGTGGGCAGGCACCTGAAACTGCTCTACACTACATAGCCGAATGTGACAGATATGCGTCACTGAGATACAGACTGTTAGGCTCTGATAGAATCAGAATACAAGAGGCTCCCTCCATCGAATGGACATCCCTTCTGAATTTCATTAGAAAAACCAGAAGGTTCGATATGGAGGGTTAATAAGCTATTTCTATTGGTAATCCCCCGGGGATGGCAAAAAGGACCATCAGGCCCACTTGCCGGACTTTGTCCCCCCACCCTTGCCAGTACCAGTACCAGTATTATCTCTGTTGAAAATTAACTTGATTGATAAGGTCTATAACACTAAGAATAGTTAGGTCTACATTTGGGCCAGCGGTTATCTACATGAATGATTCTAATCTATGCAAAAGAAAAAAAAAAGTGTTTGCAGCTAATCGGTTAGCTCCAACCAGGAGTAATTGGTCAACATAGTCTACAGGAATCAAGCAATGCCAATGGAGTAAGACTTATAAATTTTGCTGCCTCTCGAGATCTTACTATTGGCAGCAACATCTTCCCTGAAAAGAAAATCCATAAAGGAACTTGGAAAACACTTAATAGTTCTCGCACAATATGAATCAGAACTGGACGTGTATTTGGCAGGTTGATCTTTTGAGGGGTGACATTGACTTCACCTGGGCTTCATATTCAGAAGCTATATCAGATACAGCTATTAAGCTGCTTGGACTACAAGAAAGGGACCCGAGATATCCATGGTTTGACAAGGAATGAGAAAGGGTAACACATTTGAAGAATGAAGCATACAAAGCCAAGGTTCAGCGAGAGATGAGGAGGAAAGTCGATATATATAAGCAGAAACGGCGAGCAGAAAAACATCTCCACCAGTATAAGAAAAGACAGTGGGAGAAAAACAGATTTGATAAGACTGAACTTGGGGCAATAAGCAATTTAGGGAATTCTTCATAGCAGTTAATCGTGAAAGAAAACCTTTTGAAAGTAAAACTACGTACTTTTCGAATGAAGACGGAAATCTCCTCACAAACATGATGGATGTACTTGGAGAATGGAAGAGACACTTCTTAGAGTTTCTTAACAAAGATCTACCTGATGAAGTTGAGAATGACAACCATGAAGATTTTCTTAATAATCAGTCTATGGAACCACCATATGAAGAGGAGATTCTAGATTCTCAGACAAGGCTTAAAAATCATAAGACACCAGGTGCTGATGAACTGACAGCAGAATTACTAAAGTGTGGAGGTAGTGAACTTGTGATAATCTTCCAGAATATTATAATTTGGATCTGAATTGATGAAGTGATGCCGGAATCTTGGAAGAAGTCTATAATCTGTCCAGTACACAAAATGGGTAATCGGCAGACCTGCAGCAATTATAGATGCATTTCCTTACTCTCCTGTGCATACAAAGTGCGTTCCAACATCCTCTTTCAGTGCTTAATCCCCTTTGCAGAAAAGATCTTGGGTCCGTACTAGTGTGGCTTTCGAAAAGGACGATCCACAATTGACCAAATATTCTGCTTACGCATCATACTTGAGATAAGCTTAAAATGCATCATCTCTTTGTGGATTTTAAAGAAGCTTACAACAGTACCCACAGAGGCAATGAGAGAGCTTCACCATGAGAGAAGTTGAATGCATGGTGCAGATTGGAGGAGCAAGATCTGAGGAATTCACATCTGGGAAAGGAATGAGGCAGGGGGATGCACTGGCATGCCTCCTATTTGATCTAGTGCTGGAGAAGGCCATTAGAGAATCTGGTCAAGTGGGCGGAACAGTGTTCAGCCGATCAGTACAACTTCTTGCTTATGCTTATGATATTGTTATTGATGCGTGGGAGGAGTGGTAAAAGATTGTCTCCCTTCTTTGTTTATAAGTCATACTTTTTAAATATAATACATGATCAAGATTTTTATTAAAATTTTAAGTGGTGGATACAAAATGAACAAGATCAAATGTTCTGTCTACTTTACCTGTGCTTTGTACCTTCTCCTCCAGGCCAAGAGTTGGTAAGACTGCAACCTGTGCCTCTCCTTTAGGTCCCTGATGACCCGGCGTGCTTCCTCCAGATTGTGGACTCCTTCGTCGCTCTCATCCTCCTCGCTTTTCCTGTAAATTGCAGAGAGTGGACTTCAGTAGGGCAACAACGATAGGTGGTTGCAACGATTTGTTAGACACTTAGTTAATGTTTAATTTAAAATGTTTGCATAGCAGTATTGGCCATGCAAATATCAAAAAAGATTACAAGGTAGAAAGCTGCAAATTAAACCTGCATTAAACCCCCGAAATGTAACACTTAGCAGAACTAAAGGCAAGATTTTTTTAAAAACAATTTCTTTAAAAAAAAACTTATAAAAAATAAATTTACATTTTCTTTCTAAATGAAAATAATAAACCTTTGATCAGCTTATATTGGGATGGTATAAAACGGTGTGCCAAGAGTTGTCTCTAAAGTGTATAAAATAAATATACAATGTAAGAAACAAACATCACTGACATACATCAAACAATATTTTGTTAATAATTTATGAATTAATAATAAGAAGATATGTGGTATTGGAATAAACTGTTTCAAACTTTATCATTCAATAAGCCTATGAGTAATTTTTCTTAAAATTTTTAGAGGTGAGAATGTCATGTTCATATAGATAAATGATTTTAGGGGATCGTTCTTAAAACATGTTCGACAAAATGAAAACTTCTATAATGTTAAAATTTTTGTTAGTTATAATGTTTTACCTTCAACCAGCAGTCACTTATAATAACTTATTATCAACGCTATTATTTAAAAACAAAACAAAGTTCCTTCAGATTCTTTCAACAACCAGTATCAAGGAATCGGGTATTGCCAAAAACTTTAATTCACCAAAAATGTTATATACCATGTTTTAGACCAGACGCCTCTGTTGTCAGGAGTCGTCAATGTTTTTCAAGTGCAGAAATGCTACGCCTGAAATTCAATTTATCTACTTATAGTCTGTTCAATGTTACATGCCTGACAGACATTTGGTAATGCGGTACAGTTTATTTGACGCACTGTGCAAAGCCAAAATATGGTTTTCTTCAAATTATTAACAGCACTACATGAATTTTTCTCATGATTCTTGACAGTTATAATTCATCAACTATTCCTATTTTGGCATCATGAAGACTACAACACACTGCTACACCACGTTACTAAATCCATACATTGAGAATTAATTTGTCAGTGCTAACACAAAAATTAAGACAACACATCTCATGTTGAAACAACAATTGGTACTGACGGTTCAATAGTTACCTGATTAGTTATTAACCGTGATATTTGAGACTAAATGATAAACCCATAGCGCGACAGACTGGTCCTTGGGACCCATAGCCATTAATCTTTCTTATATTGGCAGCACTGTGTCTTTAAGGTTCCAAAGCTGTTTTTTTTTAATTTCTAATAGTTGTTCCTTAAATAGTTACGAAGAGAATGGACGCTGATCCATTTTTTTCTACGGTTAGTCCTTCGCCGCTTTTAGGAACATACCAGGTATGACAGAACCACCAGTCACCGCGGGATGTTTTGCTCTGACTAACTCCTGTGAAACACTACGTATTATTTGGTTGACTGTGAGGTTTCATCCAAATTGTAAACAATAAATTAAGTTTATTTACCATTTCTTTATTTCAACTAATTAGCATTTTTGAAATTATACAACTTCCTTCTATATGGCAGATAATGGTAAAATAATATTGCGCCTAAATGAATTAGATTTCGCGAATGTTATTGAAATTACTAAATGAATTAATGAATGAAAAAGGCTGCTTTCTTTATTGACAAAATTGATTAGAAACAGTGTTATCTATGTTTATATAAAAAAACGGAAAGACAAATTACATGGGTCTATAATGCAAAAAACCTCTGAGCCAAGAATGCTCCAAAAATTGTGAAAAGAAATTATTAATCAAAAGAACTAATATCTGTGTAAAACAGTGTCACAACAAAGATATTGCTCTGTTTGAAAGGAAGTGGATAAAATATTTGCTTTTTCCGTATTATTATTATTTTTAGGATGGACAAAGCATAGCTAAACGTTTTTCAAATTGATTGAAACTCAAATCAACCAAAGTAAACATTGGCCATTTTGAACTAACGATAAATTTTTGAAAAAATTTATAATAAAATTAACATTATAAATTATAGTGATAACAAGTAATTTGTTATTAATCATTCTTTGTTTTTTACGAAGAGTTTATAGTTATTAGATTTCATTTTTTATTCTGTTATTTACTCTAAAAAATTAACGTATTAAATTTTGGTTTTCTGAAATAAAGTTTTTTTTTTTTTTACTGCATACTATCTTTTCCAGAAAAATAAATAAATCATTCAACATTTCTCGTCGTAACCCCGTTTCGAAATTGTATTGAAAGGTTTCAATTTATCCTCTTGGGCCAAAAATAACACAGCGATTTTATTTAATTGATATTAATTTACAAACCAAAAGTAATCAACAATCAACAATAAATAAACTACAAAGGCTGTATTTACAATAAATTAATTATAACACTATTTTCAGTCCCACTGTCCGTTTTCTATAATTTTCTTCATTGTTTCACTAACAGGAAGAACTATCTCAACGACACTGGACTGCCGTGCACTAGACTAGATCATTGATCTTGTTTACTATTGTTTTAAGGCCTTCTCAGGTGTTCTGCAGCTTAGTAGATCTTCCTTTCTTCCAAGCGGGATTATAGAGCCAGACTCATTAACCCTCCTCGAATACTCTGCCAATCATCCTCAGGTCGTAGCGTGTCTTCATCCGGCCACTTTCAACACGGATTTGTCTCGTACCTGAGAATGAACGGTCTTCAGTCTGTAGTGCTGCTCTTCCGCGTAGTCGTTGATATCCGACTCTTCTTCCTGGCTCCCGAAGAGTAGATCGCTGGGTAGGCGAATTTCTTTCCCGAAAAGAACAATAACAGATATCCGGTCAGTCGTTTCACGGTCTGCTAATCGGTAGGCCATCAAAATCCATTTGTTTTATTACTTAGTTATCTTTTGGCCCCAAGGGTTTACAATTTGAAAATTAAATAAACAACGTTATAAATTTAAGTTTCATTCTCTTTCCTAATATATCTTGTGAGCGATTTTCCGATTGATCAGAAGTAGGCTAAATGAAAAAGAGTTTAAAAATTCCCCGACTTTTCATTCGCTTTTCCTCATATATCTCATGAACGGGTGAATATATTTTCCGGTCCATACGGTTTTAGAACTATTTAGGAATATGCTGAAAAGACAGCGAGTTTAAAAATTTTCTGACTTTTTTTAATACACTTAAATAGTTTTAAAACCGTACGAACCGGAAAATCCATTCCGTTCATGAGATATATGAGGAAAAGCGAATGAAAAGTCGGGAAATTTTTACTCTCTTTTTCATTTAGCCTGCTTCTGATCAATCGGAAAATCGCTCACAAGATAAATGATGGAAGCGAATGAAACTTGAATATTTACCGTTGTTTATTTAATTTTCAAATTGTAAACCCTAGGAGGGCACACGCTAACGAACGAAGGCCGCAGGCTCCCCACCTAGGATATATGTAGTCAGTATAGGTAAGTTTTATATTTTCATAAGAAAAAATAATTGAAAAAAAAATGGACGGAGCCTATGTCTACCATAACACACACGCGGTGTTTTAAAGGCGTAGAATTGATTAATGTGCAAGTAATGAGAATTGCAAAGAAAACATATAATTATTAAATATAAAACATTATTTATATAATTATATAAAATATCAATCTCGTGAATGAAGATCCAGTCATATGTTACAAATCAAATTGTTGTGAGCGGTGACGTCACAACATTGAATATCAAATCACAACACTCAAAATTGGTTAACTATACTAGCGAGTATAGTTGTACTTCTGCCTTACTTTAAGCCAATATTCTTTTTGCAATCTCTATGCAAATTTTCTCTGTTAAATGAGGCCCATTCTTGGTTTATATCAGTTATAGAAGCGGAGCTAAGAGCATTTAAAAATGGCACCGAAAGTTAAATTTTAAACTGGAAATTTTTTCTGTCCTAACCCCAACATAGATGAACGTAATTCCACGTTAAAAAACAACCTGACTTTGCATTAATAAATTAACCATACTTAAATTTAAATTAAATCCATATGTTGGAACTGATAATGATAAGAGTATTGTTCAAAGCATCGTTTTATTTTTAAATCAATTGCTGAAAATTTACAAAATTTAATATTAAATGGCGTTGAATTACCATATGATTGTCAATTAGAGAGAAAACTTATTTCCATGTGAAGTTCCTATTGTATTTCATGTTAGTTGAACATAGTGAACAGTAAAATTTTTAGATGTCTGCAGCATATGATGCTTGTCCTAGAACCTTTACCGATTGGAGTTCTTTGTAAGGTAGGTAGGTAATTCGTTTCATAAGAAAATGTTACTAGTGACTAATTAAAAAAACAAAAAAAACGAAAAATTCTTTCACCTCGAAAATAAAGATGGATACGTGCTCTCAGTGGTATCCATTATACATTTCCGACTACTTAAATTGTAAACATAGAAAATCCTTATTACTTTTAAATTAAATGAAATCAACTGAACTGTATTCAGATTGGAGGGAATATCAATGTCTCCAACTCAATTTTGTTCGGGGACTTCACTGATTTGATAATGAGCGTACAAGACATTAGCAGTGTTAGGTATTATATGGTATATAATGAATTCAGACGACCAATTGTCCTATAAGTATTGAATTCTACTTAATCTAAGATTTATTATAATCGTTAATACTGAAAATATGTTTGCAGCTCGATGAGACGAAATTGGTTCCCCATGCTGATGGCGGGTATAATAAGTGCCACAGCAACTGCTGTAGTAGCCGTTGGGGTATCGAAGGCGATATACAACTTCAAGAACGAGAACAGCGTTGTACCGAGAAAAGGACCCATACCAATACCAGACTACAAGAAGTCGAAGCCTGAAGACTACCGAAAGGAAAGAGCATCTTAATAATCCTCAGCATTATCCATTAATAAAATGCTTCTGGATTATCTAGCTGCTATTGACAGTACTAGTTTGTTTGAGCCAAATGTTAAATAACCTATCAACACTAGGCTAACAATAAGATGTTGAGGTATTTTTAGTAAAAGTGATTACTTCACGAAGCATGCGGAAAATTCCAACTTCTAAAAAATATCTATCGACTAATATATTTTATTTTTTGAATGTGAGATAAACTATTTTTTATCTTTTTAAATTTTATGGCAGTAGTACAGATAAAATAAACCCGAGTCGGTCAAATAAAATAATTTGCCATAACTTCCTCTAGGTAGTAGGAATCGAGATATACAGGGTCCGCCCAAATTTACGGGGGCTAACCCTCTCTGGGGGTTTTGGGAATATCAGCATATTCGAAAAATAATTAGCACAAATTAAGTAGAGTAAGGTATCGTTTCTTATAGTTTTTTGTTTCTGAATCGAATGAGACCACTCCCAGGACGATCAAGGCAATTGCTTAGAGTCATTACTTGTTTTAGGTAAAAAAATCACATCTTGCGGCTAATATGTCCCGTAAGTGACGGTAAATCTTTTAAATAGTTCACAGTAGAACTCGAGAGTAACAAAAAAGTTCATATAGACCCATGATGCGATTTCAGGCAGAAAAAAAAGAAATTAAAGTTTTGTGTTTTTTTAAGTCACTTTTTTTACTGAATATAAAGCGATCACTCAAAAGCTATTCAAGGTATTCCAGGAGTTCCAATTGCACCATCTAATAGTAGACGATATTTCCTTTGAGAAATATAGTTTGGCTTAACTTAATCCATTGTAAGGGAACTTTCGGAGGGAACAAAAGTGTTACTTTTTTTTTTTAAATCGCTTTTTACTTGAGAATGTTTTTCTCGGACCCCTGTTGGGCGACTTATTGAATTAGGTTAACTTATAATATAGTATAAATTATAAGTTATAGTATACGGAAAACTTATACTTTATTTAACTAAAATTTCGTATAAACGAAGTCGAGGTTACTTTTGAGATTGGTCTAGAATTGGCTGCTAATTTGCCAAAAAGTGTGGTGTGAAATTAGGTTTCACCGACGAAGAAGTGCTTTGTGGACGATATTGATTAAATTCACTTTAAACAAACAGAAATAGAGAATTAATTCTTCTTTCTAAAATAAAACAAAATTTCCTCTAAAAAAATATCTGAAAATTAACTAAAACAATAATGAAATTAAATATTAAATTAAATTGTCCCTAAAAACAGAAATAAATTAAGTGTTGACTTAAAATGAATAATTCTTAAATATTTAAAAGAATAAAATAATTTTACCACAGGACTAACAAAAAATAAAATAAAAAGATAATTAAAACATTCTAAATTCTTGGTTTCAACGGATTGAGATCATTAAACTGATTGTTTATTTCAGGAAATAATTATAAATCCATCCTACTTCTTCTCTTTATTGAGCCACTTTTTTACGTTTCGGACTGGTCTGTCCATTTTCAAGTGTTCTTTGTCCTTTGTCTGCATCTTTGTAGCTTAAACCTTATTTTAGTTTAATTGTCCTATTCTGTTAAAATCATTTTTATTTTAAGTTTCTGCTATTATTAGAATCTTCCCCACTACACGTGTCTGTCTATGGCTTCCCTATCTGATATCAACTAAGCCAAAACTTAGAATAAAAATGATTTTAACAGAAGAGAACTATTAAACTAAGATAGGGTTTAAGCTACAAAGATGAGGACAAAGGACTATTTAAAGATATTCAGACAGAAAACATTGAATTCGAACTGACTTTTAGTGTCAGTTGGAATTCAATGTTTTCTATTTCGAATTCATAAGCTAGGGCCACAGGTTGTTCACAAGCTTGACAAACACGAAGAAAACATTAAATACTTGCACCAAACTGCTTAACCAAGAAACCAGAGAACTTGGCAGTTATGAAAGTTACTAATTATATTTTACGAACTCAATAAATGCTAAAAAAAAAATCAAAAGTACTGACTGAAGAAATACCAAAAAACCCTTAAATATAAAACCCATGAATAAAATAAACGAATTAGCCGACCATTTAACAAAATTTACAAAAAAAAAATCGACTTGCCTTTTTAGTATTCTATAACTCCAAGTTAACACAACAAATTATTGACAACATACAAGAACGACTAGTACATACATTTATCCGATACGCCACAATGGCGAACTCTAGCAAATTAAGAGTAAGCATTACGAATTTGCACAATTTTACAAAATTTAATCACCTTTTAGGTGATCATTTACAAAATTTACAATAAATGGAGTCTTTTGGTTTATTATTTTCAATAATGGACCTTTGTAATCGACCAAGAAATTTTTTTGTAACCTCAAAATTTAAGGTTTTGCGTTTCAAGATACGTTGAATCCAAAAAAAAAAAAAAAAAAATCCGTCCGTCTGCGGCTTTTTTCCGACACTTCTTTTGGACCGATTTCTTGAGATTCGACAATAAGGTCACACATCACCCCAGAATGATCCTCGGAACTTGACGTTACCATCAGTCTATTCTGTTATTTTTTTTGGTTTCATTGGATTTATTAGGGTTTATAATTGTATTATGTTTTTTTTTTATATTCAAATGAAAGCTGATGAAATTCCCTACAAAAAGAAAAAAACCCATTTAAATTGGACCAGTATTAGCTGAGATACAGTGTAATGAACTTCGTGGACTAATTCTCCGGCGCTGCAGGTAGCCCTAGGTCTCCTGGCTTATCAATTGGGCTCCTGTATTTCTCGCATCTCTCTACTTCATCCTTCTTTGGATTATTTCTGCACTTCTTTTAGCTTTTTGGTATATCCTTTTTCTTTTCCCATTGAAGTGCACATCCAATATTTTCCTCTGTGCCATTTTACTCTCTGATTATATACCCTGACCATCTCTGCCTACTTGCATAGACAAAGTTGGTTTTTAACACTCCCAGTTCGGCACTCTCACGGCGATCATCTTGGGACAAGCTTCAAATTTCTGCTTCTTTGGTGTCTACTGCTTAATTTCTTTGCTCAACTTAGTAGATATATTTTATAAAGTATTCTGCACATGTTCCTTTTCCGAAACACTCCAAATCCTCATTTGAAAGATCATTTTAAAATTATCTAAGCTGTAAATCAAAGCAATACGAAAAGTCCTGTGAATAGACAGACCAGATATTTTTGAAATATTACTCTAAGGAAATAATAAACCGTTATGTAATAATTTGTAGCGTTTTTTACCATAGGTACACAATTTGTCAAAACCATTAAATCATTACTTTTTAAAATCACAGTTACCTAGCAATAAAACATATGTCTGTAAACCTTTTATTTCAATAATGAAATCATTTTTTTTCTATATTTTTCTATATGATCAAATATTGCAATCAATGTTGGACTGTTGGTCTCCCCACTAACTTGTTCTTGTATCTGTTTATAAAAAAAAAACTTATTGGTATTTCTTTTATAAATAAATAATTTATATCTTATAATATTATATTATTTTAATCTTATATATCAATTATATTAATCATATATATATATATATATATATATATATATATATATATATATATATATATATATTAATTATATTAATCTTATATATTAATTATTTTAATCTTATTATATTAATCTTCAATCTAACCTAATTAATATAACAATAAAGCACATTTTTCTTACATATACAATAACGACTGTTATTAAATTTATCACTGTTACTAGTTTCTATGAAATGTGTGCACATGACTTCCTTGTACGCCTATTAAACTATAAATCGGAGACTCAAAAAGTGATCCTGAATTTGGTTACAAGTTTCCGAAAATTCTAGAAACTCAAAAAGGACACTCGGCGTAGCGACATCCAAACGCACACACACTTATATTACGTATACACACGCAAATATTACGTACACACACGCAAGCATAGACACGCTCTTGTTTCTGGAGGTCTCATGATAACTGAAATTTCCAAGAGATTTCTTCGTGTTCCGTGACAACATTAAAACTGTTAACATCACTAGATAAAGCAATCGACAGTTTCGACATGACTTCACATTTTTAGCGACATTTTACTCGACATTTTTTAGCGAAAAAAACCCACTTAACTTATATCTTATTCTCCTGCTGCAGACTCATATACAGGAATGGGGAGGAAAACCAGTATTTTACAATAAAGTTTAACACTTAAAACAAGTAATAAAAATGTTTAATTGGAATGGAAACCAAATTGCGTTTGTAACCTTTATTACCGAAACATATGATTTCTTTATTTAATTTCAATAAAATTTTTGATGTGTTTATTATTCCTTTCAAGTAAATTACCATTTTCGGCTCACCAATTTTAACCAAAATATAGTAAATGCATACATATCGATATAAAAATCCTATTTAACAAATTTAAGATATTTTACATTAAATTTTAATATAATTTTTGATGAAAATCAATAATGACCTTCAATTAAAGTACCACTTCCGGTCTGCCAATGTTAACCAAAATTTATTATATTATTTATGTTGATATGTAAGTGTTATATACCTAATTTGAGAAGTTTTGCATTATATTTTAATATAATTTTTGGTGAAAATCAATAATGAACTTCAAGTAAAGTACCACTTCCGGTAATCATGTAGTGCCCAAAAGGGGAGGTTCACAACTAGATTTTTCAAAACTCCTCAATATAAAATTATAACTTGCTACGGCTAACCGTATTTGAGTTATGCGAAATACGCACGTACGCACGAACGTACGAACATACGTACAGACGTCACGACGAAACTAGTCAAAATGGAATCAGGGATGGCCAAAATGGATATTTCCATTGAAATCTGAAAACCGAAAATTTTCGCGATTACAATACTTCCTTTATTTCGTACAAAGAAGTAAAAAATACCCCATAAAAGCTATAATTTTTGAGTTCTGCGCAAATAAAGTTTTCTTGTTGTTGCAACTTTTTTTTCCTGCTGAAAATTTTTGGTGTTTGATGAAAGAAAGAGTCGTTTTGGCGCCACAGTCTATAGAAGAACATGTTTTTCGGCTGTAACGCACAGGATGTCCGATTCGGTGCGCAAGCATTAGGGGCCAAAGCCATATAAAAAAGAAAAAATAGGTCCATCCTTTAAGAAATAATCGCGACACAGATACGCAGACTAACAGACCGATGGCCGAAAACGTATTGTTTTTTTTTGGACTCAGGGGGCACTGAAACGCATAAATCCGTTGAAAACAGCATATTGAAAATCTGACCAGATTACAATCAACACCCTCTGTCTTTGTGTTTGTGTCTATAGGAATGCTTAATGAAGTATTCTGCACATGGTCCTTTGGAAACCGGTTAATCTTTGTTTAGGTTTTTTAAACTTGATAGATATCTCTACATCTCTCGGAAAAATCTATGTCTACAATCTATGTTCATTTGAAAGATAATTCGAATGCCTACAAAGCTAAACATAAATAATAAAAACCATAATTGGATTAAAATTTAAACAGGAAAACTTTGGACTATCACCCAAACCGGTTAGGAAAATAGTGTGAGAGGACATACTAGATATTTTTTAAATCAATTTACTTGTTTTTGACTTATTCACTCACTCCTTTATTTTATTTGTATTGAAAATTCGTACGTAAGAGATTTTGATAGTAAGATTACGATATCTTGTTCTGTTGAGGAAGTAATGGTATGTACAACGATTTATAAAAGTGATTAAAATCATTTGATCTCATAATATTGTCAAAACGTAGTTACGAAAAGTTAAAATCAGGTAATAAAAATCTTTTTTTTTAGTGATCATGAGATATAAAGTTAAGAAAAAGTTTGAATATGCCAGGGATATTACTATATGACAGGGTGTTGAAGTATTATGAATTTGAAGGTGATAAAGCAAATTCAACTCGTATCAAAAGTTCCAGAGAGGTGTGGAGACCCGAGGGGCTCGAGAAAACTGTTGATGGGAGGAGTCAGTCTACCTCGCTGTTCTCAAGGGAAACCATCATATGGTCCAGAGCAGCAGGCCAAAGGAGTAGAATGCAGAAATAGCAGAAAAAAAAATTATTCTTCTCAACTCTTTCTGTAAAAAAAGTGTTTTCATAAAGGATTCTTCGGTTACGAGTTTTTATTTAGGATACGTTTTGATTAAGTAACTCTAATAACTAATTAAACTTGAACATCTAGATCAAGTCTTACCATTTATATCGTCCCTACTATGTCCAACTATCGAATACTCTAGTTGAGGCACGCATTGTAGCATATTCTTCAGTTCCTAGGAATTGAACTAAGGACACAAGGCGTCAATCCTTGAGGATTAGGAATTAATGACTACAATCAGTGATACAACTAGAGTGTTTCCAAGTGAAGAATATGAAAATTTCATTTTTGTATATTCGGTAGTTGGACATAGTAGGGACGATATAGCAAAAAAAATCGACAAAATTCATTTTTAGCCTTGCATAAGTAAGTAACATTAGTTCAGTAAGTAACTGAACAAGTAAATGGAATCGAAACCTTATTAGTTTAATTTAGAATGTCTGCTTTGGAACTATAGTATTCTAAAACTCGATATTAGCTATACCTGTTTCGGAATGCTTTTTGTGATATTTTAAAGTATTTTAAAGTATATTTTAAAGCAACACTGTGATTAACAACCCCAAATTTAATTTTGGCATTAATTACGTTTTCATATTATATCCAACTTAATGGAGATGCAATGATCAATATGAACTACGATATCAATTCGGAACATAAATGTACATAATTTGGAATTTTTAATAAATTATAGAAATAAAATTTTTGTTTAAACCAAATTGAAAAATTGGATAAATTGAAAGCTATGAAATAAATTTCGAGACAATACGATAACTTACAAACAGGACTAGAAATGTATTGCTTTGCTCGTAGGGCTATGCTTAAAAAATATTAGTTGCCCGGAGTGTTATTTTCTTTTGCCAAGGGATGAGCCGGTCCAATAGTCCGACTCTCTTGTTATCCCGCCGTTTCTTACAGCCGTAATTAACAGCTACTTTGAGCTCATTTTTTTTTCTCGTACAAATAGGTTTTTATTATTTATTTGTTTTTCAGATTCAGGTACGAATTCAGGACAGTATTTAGGTAAATATCGTTTTAATGACGAGTGTCATTTAAATTTTAGTTCGTAGATTTGAGGAAAAAAGGTAATTTTTAAAAAATGCGACTATCAATAATCAATGAGAAATGATATCCGTACAATAAAATTGGAATAGAGAAGAATTTTTTCAATTTAATTAACAATCTGCATAGATTCAATAATATTATAAACCGAAAATTTAATTATAAGCAATAAAATCATAAGTTTGTATTTTATTTTTAAAAAGTGATAGTATGATCCAGGATCGGATGAAGGATTTGGAATATTGACTGTGAATAAAATAATTGAACCATTGAAATAAAATACGGAGTAAAGTCTAGTAAATTAAATTTTACAAGAGAGAGAGAGAGAGAAAGAGAGATAAACTAGACATGCTCTTGGCGTATGTTGGTATTTGATTCCCAGAGCCCTATTTCAAAATAAAGTACAAAAGTACAAGTACAAGTCGAAAAACTAAAAGTGGAAGGGTTCGTGTTTAGAGGTAACAAGCTACTTATTGTTATTAGATAATAATAATTTTATTCATTTTTTTTTAACATACTCTTTTACTTCCTTGTAAAGGAAGTATTGTAATCGTGAAAATTTTCGGTTTTCAAATTTCAACGGAAATATCCATTTTGACCATCCCTGAATCCATTTTGACTAGTTTCGCCGTGAACATCTGTACGTAAATTTGTACGTGCGTATATCGCATAACTCAAAAACGGTTTGCCATAGAAACATAAAATTTTGTATTTAGGATTGCTGAAATATCTAGTCACGAACCTCCCTTTTTGGTCACTAAATGATTACCGTAAGTGGTACTTTACTTGAAGGTCATTATTGATTATCATCAAGAATTATATTACAATATAGTGCAAAACTTCTCAAATTAGATATATAAGACTTACATATTAATATAAATAATATAATAAATTTTGGTTAACATTGACAGACCGGAAGTGGTACATTACTTGATGGTCCTATTGGACTTTTATCAAAAATTATATCAAATTATAATGTAAAACATCTCAAATTTGGTAAATAGGACTTATTATTAATGCATTTATATGAATTATTTAATTAATATGAATGTATTTACTAGATTTTGGTTAACATTGGTGAGCCGAAGGTCATAATAAACATAAATCAAAAATTATATTACAATTAAATACATAAATCATATGGTTCGGTAATAAAGGTTACAAACGCGATTTTGTTTCAACTCCAACGTTATATTATAAACATTTTTAAAACTTGTTTAAAGTGCTAAAATTGAGTGTAAAATACCGGTTATCCTCCCCATTTGTGAGATGAACAAGTCTGCAGTAGACGAATAAAATATTAGTTAAGTGGGTTCTTCCGCTTAAAATGTCGAAACTATCGATTTTCAATGCTTTATCTAGTGATATTGACAGTACCTCCGTGTGTGTGCGCGCGCGTGTGTGTGTGTGCGTGGGTGTGAATAAATGAATTGTTGTCGCGACGCTGAGTGCCGTTTTTGAGATTCTGCAATCTCTGGAAACTAGTAAACAAATTTAGGATCACTTTTTGAGCCACCGATTTATAGGTTAAGGAAGTCATGTGTTGTCCACATCAGATATTTTAATATAACTATTTCAATTGTTATCGTGTTTCAACATTATTAGAACGCTTTAACAATATATATAAACTATATAACATGTTGTACTTTACTTTATAGACATATCCTATTTCATAATAAAGTACACAAGTACAATTACAAGTGAGCCAATGACTTACTACGCTTTTGGCTTTCACTGTGAAATCTTGAAATACGATAACATTTAAAATAGTTTTATAAAAATACAGTAAATAAAAAAAATAATTGAATACCATAATTATTATCAAATGATGATAAGTGACCTGTAACCTCTAAAGCCAGGCAAGAACTTGTAACAAACTGCCGTTCCGTTCCTCCGAACCGAACAAATCCCAGGATCGGGGTGGTAAAAATTCAAAAAAATTATGCTCTGAAGTACAGATCGGGGCCGATCGTTCAGCTGGCGGTTTTTCACCGTCACATCAGAGAAATGTTCGGAACGGGGTGAGACTAGTGTGGACGGGATCGAAGATGCAACGTTCCGTTCCTCCATTCTTCGAATTTTCCTCTTCCGCCCATCGTTCCTCCCTTCAGTTGTATGTTCTGTGAATTTTCATTATTTTATCAGTTTTTATTTTGGCATAGCTCCGGGATAGAAAACGCTAATTAAGCACGGATTGGGTAACAGATGAAATCCTCTACCAAAGCGATTTTTTCTTCCATTTTTTTCAAAACGTAATCAATCAAAACGTACGCAGCCGCTGACATTTGCTGCAGAGATGCCATGATTGATTCTGGGGCGAGAATTAAACCACTACTTCAGAGGAACGCTCGATTCTTCGGATCGCCTTCTCGTATCCAATTCGTACGGAACGATACTCGGAACGCTTTCTTGTTCTTCGAAACAATGTTCGGATCAGAGGTATGGTACGGAGGAACGGAACGGCAGTTTGTTACAAGTGCGTACCCAGCTTAAGAAAGAACAGTTTAACTTGCACTTGTACTGTAGTACTTATGTAATAGGGCTCAGGTATTTTGATATAGTCACCAGAATAGTGGGTAAGATGGACTTAGTGCATTCTTGCGTTTCACACATGCGGAAAGAGTTTTTCCTACCAAAAACTTGTTTTCCCGAAAATATGGATTTAATGTATTTTTGATCTCCCTGCTTCAATTACATCTGGGCTCTACTTCGTAAGTTGGCCAATGGCTTATTGCTCCTGAGACTAACTGTGAAATGTTAAAACGCGATAACATTTATTAGTTATATTAAGACCAATAATTAAAAGGAAAATGAATAAAATTATTTACCTAGGGTAAGCGAGGTTCTATATCGACTCGACCGTTTGGTATTTCGTTTGTCTGTTTGTTGGGGGATTACGACCAAACGCGTCATTCGATTTTCTTCAAATTTGGCACAAATGTTTCTTGGAGACAGGAAAAACGATGCATGTTTGAAATTTTTTTAATTTTTATTCTAATGAAAGATTGCTGCCGTTTTAATGCCTCCTCATCATCAAAAATTTGCTTTATACACAGACAAGACAATTTGCGTTGTTCGATTTGATATGAATATTCCATGAAGACATTCATTTTTCCTACGTATTGACACGTGTGGTTAAGGGAAAACAAAATCAGATAATTACAATAATTGTGAAGAGATTAAATAATTTTTTTAATGAAAAATATTTATCAATTCTATAATGGATTCGGTGAATATTTGTAAATTTCTTTTAATATCTCTAGCTTTAATATTGTAGAATCCTGAAGATTTTTTTGACATTGAGAATTGCAATTGTATTACTAATGTCGTCGGCATTACAAGGGGACAATGTGTACTTAAGCGAAATTTTTGCTAAGTCACATTCGTAAGCAGCATTTTTGCGGAGTTATTAGAATAGATGGATGCAAAATAAAATAATTCTATGAAGTCCAGAAATACGATGTATGTTTATAGATTTTTATTTGTTAATTCCGATCCAAGATGGCGATCCTTTTAATTGCTCCTTATCGTGAAATATCAGTTTGTTTCGCAGTCATGACGAATTGCTGTTCTAATTTGATATGAATACTCCTTGAAGGTATTAAAATTACGTGTGTAAGAATATTTATATCTTGAGTCGATTTTTTTGTTTGACGCTGTAGAGAGGGTGGTGAAGGGAAACTAGATGAGATAATTATAATAATTTGTTTTAATGAAAAACTGGATCAATTGGATTTGTAATGGGTTCCCTGATTATTTGCGATTTTTCTTTGATATCTCTATGTTGAAGGAATCTTGTCGATTTTGTGATGTTTAAATATTAAAAAAATATATATATAAACTATAAATAGAGAGCAAAAAAGGTACCTTCTCGAGAGAAAACTTATTATGTATTTCTGGAAACAATGTTGGTTTTTCAATAAATGAATCCATCGAAATATACTATTCAAAGAACTACTTGAATGATAAGGTACTTCAATGTTCAAATTGATACTCAATTATTTTCACGAAACTGATTCAGTAGGACCTGTATGCATTTTAATTCAAGAGGGGATAACTCATTGCACGGAAATGGAATCTGCGATTCAGTATTCCATGCACAGAAGCCAAATATACAATACCACAGACACGATCGATTTTAATCGGTGTAGATTACTTTACTATGAATAACAATTTCACAAATGACTATGTACAGTAAGCTTTGGTACTTGGCTACATTGGATCATCAGAAGCCAAGTCACTACCTCTCTACCAACTTCCTCATTATTAATTAGAACTATAAAGCCTGACTTAGAAGCCTGAAAACTTCTCTTCGGAATCCATTGAGAGCTTCAAAATTGCATGCTATTAATATAGATATGCTATTGAAGTAATGTTCCTGATGAAATTTAGAGAAAATTGGTTTTATTATAAGTGATTGTACAATACATTATTCATACAGGTTATTATCACAACTACTGTGTGGATAACCCATAAAATTAGACTAAAGAAATTGTATGCTTCTGAAGCATAGTACACTTTCGATGTCTTCCGATTGTATTGGGGCTTGGCGAAGGTACGGAAGTCAATTGAGGCGTGAACTTCACATTCACTCGTAATACATAAAACCTGTTCTTTATCCTCTAAACCGGGATTTTTTAAAATTCTAAATGACGGGGTATCGCCATCAACAAGTTTTAATGCTGAAGCTTTTAATTACTTATTTAAAGCTAGCTCTTTTTATTTATTTATTTTATTTTTTTACACGGCCCTTGAAATAGATTGGTCCCTTAAAGGAGTTCTTACACGATTTCTTAAAGAAAACGGAATGTCCAATAAGGCAACTTTATTCATGAAACATGAACAAAAAGTAATGTTGATATTACTCTTGATATTAGATGAAGAAATTGTGATGATATAACAGGATAACCAATTATGGGTAGCAGTGCGGACAAAGAGAAGGTAGATAAATCCAGGCCACCAGTCATCAGTTCAAGGACGGTCCGTCCACGACGGTCACGATTTAGAAGGAAACGGTGTCAGATTGTTGGATTAGCTAATATCACTAGGATTAGGAGAAAATTGGAACATAGTCCATGGAGGATTATTTGCTGGAACAAGGATAGCTTTCCAAGTAATCTCAACAAATGTTTAGAAACAAAGTATTTGGTTGACAGGAAAAACAGTTATCCAAATGTGATTAATTAAAAAAATAAATAATATAAAAACCAATTTCAGGGATTAAATTTCCATCAGACAGTCCATCTATTCAATCAAATTTCCATCTATTTTTTAAGAAACCTGGCAAAAACTCATTTAATCAATTTTATTGTTTTAGCTTCCAAATTAGTTTAAAATATAACATATCTAATTAAACTTTATTATCTGAAATTTAACAGAGATTACTCAGAGTTTGAGATGAAGCCAGCCCTTCAAAGTGTGGATAGTTAAACATTCGCCTCATCCCATGCCTACAGACGTCATTGATATTATTAACATTTGTCATTAAAAACAATTTTTTCAAAACAAATTTATGTACCGCAAAAGTGAAATAAACTATGTGTTTGTTTTTGAAAATACAAAACAAATTTCATTTTCCGTTTTTCAATATGTCTTAAAGAATTGTAGGTACAAGGGCTCAATTTGAAATAATAATATCGAATTTCATACATTTGTAATCATTGGACCTCCATAAACTAAAGCAATAATCGGAATGGTCATTGAAAATTATCTATTAATTTCACAAAAAAAATCAAGAGGCGTTAAATCACGGAAAGATGAGGTCCAAGGCACAGGCCCTCCTCTGCCTATATTCTAATTCTAAAAGACATATTGGAAAATGGAAAACGAAGTTTTTCTACATCTGTATTTTATTTTAAAAAAACAATGAAGTACCAACCTTCTTTTTGTAAAAACATTGTAACTATTAACGGTAAATTCAAAAATAGATTACATCGCGTAACAGTGTAGCAGAAAGTATTCAAATTTTTTGCTATTTTTATTTTCCGTATATTTAGTGGTATTCGAAGTAAATTGACGTTGAGTCGTTTTAAATGGAACACTCTAAATATATATATATATATATATATATCAGATATATATATATATATATATATTTATTTATTTATAAGCCATCAATTGTTAAATAGTTTAAGTTTATCATTCAGAGTAATTAAACGTTGCAATTTAGCAAATTTAACAATTTTTTCCGATTCGGATCACTGTGTATCCTATCGACAGAATGCCTATTTCTTGGGGGAAATAGTCGCAGAGAGGCAAGTTAACACACATCTGCAAATCCAACTAGTTCCACCAAAAACCAAGGTTAACCAAATCACTTTATCAGACAGAAGAAAACAATGGAAGGAAGTGGGGACCTTCCAAAGCAGCTGTTGCAGCAAATTATCTGGTCCAACCCAATTAAGTTCTTTTTATCAAGAAGAGTTCTCTTAGAGGGAGAAGGATAGAGAGAGAATGAGTGGGAGAGAGAGAGGCTTACTTACCCCATAATTTATCTTATTATTATTATTATATAATATAATTTATAATATAATATAAGAAACATAATAATCCTCATAAAATGAATAATATAGAAAATATTTGTACTTTAATAGACTATACTAAAATAGAGAAAAATGTTAAGTACACATCATTGGTTTTCAACAGAGGCAATACGGTTCGGTTCTCTGGGGAGCCAAAGCCTCTTTTGAGGAAATCGTGAATAAAAGGAACTTTTTTTTTGGTGTTTATATGATAATTCTTCTCTTGATGTTTTTTTCATGGTGGAATGTTTCTTCTATTCAAAGTATTCATTCTGTTTGTCTAAATAATATAATTTCCTCTTGTTTTCTTTATTAATTCTTATATTTATTTTTTACTTTTATCTTGACTCAAACTATCAATGGAGTAGAGCAATTTCAAAACGTCTCCTGTCCATTGATTACGAAACCTACATTTTTGTTTTTTTGCATCTATATATTTCAAGGGATAGTCTTAGCATTCTCGATTCAGAAGCGGCACTGGTTCTAATCCGGCCTAGGCGAATTGAAACTAATTAAGTGGTGGACTCATATAATAAATCTAGACTTTTCCGCTCTGGCTAGAATGGTTAGCTAGCTAGATAGAATTTTTCGCTCTCTGCTATCAGAGAGAAAACTTATTCGTTTAAAACATATCAAAATCTATTGAAAATCGTCTAAAGCAGTAAATTTTTCATGAATACATAGCTACATATTTTTGTGATTATTCATGATTTGTTAAAAAACGACAAGAGACGTTTTGAAAGTCAGCTACTCAATTCTTTATGCTAGAGGTAAATTACCATAACATTTTTAAAGTTTCACGGGAGGACAAAAAGGAGTTTCAGATCCAAAGTGCTGCTTGTTACATCCTTGTAATCGCGAAAATTGTTGGTTATCAGATTTCAACGGAAATATCCATCTTGACTATATTTGAATCCATTTGGGCTAGTTTCATCGTGACGTCTGTACATAGGTTCGTATCTCGTATAACTAAAAAAAAAGTTAGCCACAGAAAGTTAAAAATTTGTATTTGGGATTTTTGTAAACTCTAGTTGTGAACCTCTATTTTAGGTACTATAGGACCAACGGAAGTGGTACTTTACTCTAAGATCATAGTAAACTTTCAGCAAAAATTAATTTGAAATATAATGACAAACTTCTCAAATTTAGTAAATAAGACTTGTTTATTAATATAAATAACATAATACATTTTAGTCAAAATTGGCTTACCGGAAGTGGTTCTTTACCTAATGATAATAAAAGATTTTCATAAAAAATTGTAATAAAATATAATACAAAACATCTTAAATTTTATATATAAGACTTCTATATCAATACACACACACACACACATATATATATATATATATATATATATATATATATATATATATATATATATATATATATATATATATATATATATATTTTCATATAATATAATTATATGAAATTCATAATTCATAATTGGCTTTCATCAAAAATTATATTATAAAAATATAATACAACTTACAAAATACGACTTTTGTATCAATATACATAATGTACTAGATTTTGGTTCATATTAGCAAGCCGGAAGTGGTACTTTACCTGAAACTACTTTTGTTTTTTACTTGCCTCCTTCTTAGAAGGGAGGGATAAGAATCTAATAGGCCATTAAAGTGTTAATGAAATAATTAATAGCTAGCAAAATAGAACCGTATAGATTTCATAAACAAATGAATTTTCATAAAACATTTTTCCTGTACCTAAAGCATAAGTATAAAAATACAGGTTTTGGGCTATAGACTAAAACTACATAGTGCTACTTTTGAACAGTGAAACATATAAACACAAAATTTAAATGTTTACATTGATATAAATAAAATAAATAAAAGAAAGAAAAAAAATTGATAAATATACAAGTTGCAATATAACATTTTCGTAGAGTTACTCTAAAATGAAAAAGAATAGATGAAAAATAAAAAAAAAAACCTAATTTATTGTCTTTTATCTGATTCACTAATGGCATATTTGTAACAGTTTATTTTAGATTTGACCAGGAAACATTATTACGTAAAATTAAATAAAATATTTTAATTTAAATTACTCTATTTCGAAAAATGCTAATTATCAATGAAAATAATGAACTCGCATATAAAAAGTTTGAAAACGGTCATTCAGCAATAGACAACTAACAAAATCAGTTTTTTTTTTTTTAAATTCTAACGAACATAAGTGATTTCTCAGCAGCATTCTCTCTCCACTTTTTTTTTAAAGTGTATCAACCATAAAAATTTTTTCCTTGATTGAATAAATTAATTTTTTTTTTTTTTATCGCCTGTTAATCCGAAAAGTCGTCCAAGCGAGAGTCTACCGTAGGTGATAAGAAATAAAAAGGAAATTTTAGCATCAAAAGATGTTCGCAATAGGAGCCTTGCTGGAGTGACACAGCTGCTGTGGAAGGTTCTCGTCAAATGGAAATGTATCTGTCAGGAATTGGCAACCTACCGGCGAGATAGAGGCAGAGGAAAATCATAAAGGCCTAAATCCACAAGATTTGCCATTTACAGGATTGGAGAGCACATCAATAATCGAGTGAGCACATCAATACCAGCTCTTCACCAAGACTAATCTTGAATTAGGATATTTTAAATCAATTACAAAAATTGAACCAGAATCAAATTCATTGAGGAGGTAATGATTATCATTTTGGTTTATTATTTTCAATAATGGTCATTTGTAATCGACCAAGGAAACAAAATTTTCAACTCCCCATCCCCTCAAAATTTGAGTTGATACGTTTCAAAACCTTTAGAATCCAAATATCGAATAAAAAAAAAATCCGTCCGTCTTTGGACTGCTTTTCTCCGAAAATGCAGAACCGATTTTCTTGAGATTTGGCCAAAGCCATAGGTCACCCTATGTGATCCTCGGAACTCGAAATTACTATCCACCACATTTACATAAGGCGGCCGATTAGAGATGTTGTACGCTCATAACTCGGCCATTTATGAAGATCGTGAAAAAATGTTAAGTGCTATAGAATAAGTACACCAAGATAGATAGGACATGAATCAGTTAGCATAGAGTTAGGAGGCAGGCCATAAGTATAATTCAAGATATTTGAATAATAATAGAATTTTTATTTTCTAAAATAATGAATGTGTTCTAATTAACAAATAGATTAATAGATTAAAATCAATAAGTATAGTGATTTGTTGATAATGAATAATGAAAATACAATTAGGATTATTGTTAATTATAAACCTTTAATAGTAAAGTAGTAGAAATATCACATACCATAATAAATAATAAAAACAATTAAAATATAGAGAACATATTAATTTAGAATAAAAGAATAATGTTATATTAACGTAATATAAGATGCATTTTATATGTTATAGATAAGAAGTTTTTGAATGCGAAATCTTAAAAGCAGGGGCATACAGAGAATTTCTTTTCAGGGGATTTAAATTTCTTTTCGGTGGGTGGAGATTTAATTAGAAGAAATCACCTAAATGCCTATAATTGCCAAATTTGGCGCAAGTTTTAAGGATAAGCATGAAAATTGG